>WBNO01005967.1:1160021-1338465 GCA_013400575.1 Peucedramus taeniatus
GGGAAGGGAAGGGAAGGGAAGGGAAGGGAAGGGAAGGGAAGGGAAGGGCCTGTGCACTGCCAGGCTGTGTGGAGACTCTCTGCTCCAATGCTCACAAAGATTTCTCGCTGGGTAGAGCTCCAGAGGAGCCTGAGCTTATGATAAGCAACGGCATACTTAACAGTTACATGTTACCATTCATGATAATGCAATATTTCATTTGGGTGATTTAGAAGTCCCTCTTGACCAACTTACAGTGAGACACCAAACGCTTCATCAATCACAACCATTTTTATTCACAATCCAGAGCAAAAACTACAGGGAGAGTTGAATTTTCAGCAACTCATTGGGGAGGGGATTGCTACTAGCTCTGAAAATCCTCCTATCTCACCAATTTTTATGTTAGATTCAAATATATTTTCTTTCTAAGCAGCATTCCATTTTCCTGCCTCTCTCTGCTGCGTTTCTTATCGTGGCAGGGTGAAAGAGTATCCAATTTAATATCTGTTTTGCAGGACAGGAGATTTTTTCATATCTTATGCACTAAGGAAAGCTGCAGGGGATGGCTTAGCAGGCTGAGCATCACGTTTTAAATACCTAGACTCCCTGGAACCACAGATCCCATCAGGTTGACTGAGCCCTTCATGTTTCTGGGGTAGATAAATTAAGTGTCACGCTGTTTACTTTGTCGGGGTCTGTTCGATGAGGCCTCTGCAGCAAAGGTCCTGTCTGTTCTGCATGGAGCTGAAGGTTAAAGTCTCATGGTTAAGACACAGCACCAGGTGCCACCTTGATCTCACTAACTCTAATGACAATTCTGCCATTTCTGTTAAGAAAGACAATGCCAGGATCTGCTCCCAAAACTTGCTGTAACATTACTGGATGACTGAAAATTATTCAACAGCTTATCGGCCTCGGTTTTGGTGACTGTTAAACGGAAAAAAAAATACATCTACACCTCCCAGATGTTTAATTCATAAGTTATACAAAACTGTCAGATCTATGGATGACAGAAGAGAGATATTCATCATTTTTACAGCCTGATTTCTCTGGTTGGAGGTAACCCTATGTTTCTGCAGAGTCATACCCTCTTCCCATTCCTCTGCACCACACGAAAGCAGTGGCTAAGCCCATTGACATTAATGGCTCACAACAGAAGCTTTTTAGAAAGAAATCACTGGAGAGGAGTAGCACAAAATAATCAGGAAAGACAAAACAATAATAATAGGAATCACAAAAGTCAGACCTTTCATGGCCAGTTGTGTAGAGACATGCATCCACCCTCACAAACACAAAAACCTCCTCAAACCCAGACACCTAAGACAGGTCCCTCTATCTCCAAAAGGTCTGATTCAAGGAGAACAGACTCAGTGCTGAAGAAAACAGGATGCTTTGAGAAGGGCAGCTGTAAATATGCACTTGGAACCCATTCCTGGCCTTACTCTTAGCTTTGCAGCTGCCGTTATTTTACTGGATTTAGCTACACAGAAGATTCTGGGAAAGGTGGGTGAAGGGAAATAAAATATAAAGATAGAAAAAAAAATACAGTTCTTCAAAATCATTTCCCTTTTAAGTAGAAATTGGGCAGAAAAAAATATTCCCTTTAACATTGGTTAGGAAAACTACTGTCTTTGATTGGTTTCCACAACAGCTGACAGTACACATTCCCTGCTTAGGGTACCAGAAATAATCATGATCACTCTTAGAATGTGTGTTACGGTGACGTACCAGAGGTTAAATGTGGCTGTTGGCTTTACTGGCTGAAATTCCTTCTCAGGTGGCTTAGCACAACTCCCACATTTTTCTTCCCAAACTACCCAAGAACCTGCTGGAGCTCCAGCCTACAGACATTACTAGGATTAAGTAAAAGAGGTTAGGAAAGACTCTTTCAGCTCTATTTACACATAGCTATATTCAAACTGGTTTTTAATAGAGTTTGGCTACTAAAGGACATGATATCAAACTGATTTTTGAAAACATCTCATATTGAATCTAAGACATCCAAAGATCCTGTTTGTATTACAGAGGGAAAAACTCCATCAAGGAAAGGTACCAGACAAATAAAAGTGGGTATGGCCTGTTTTTACTGCTGTGTTTGGTACATTTGTTTTTATAGGCAGGGCAGACGTCCTTAGAAATGGTGATCAAGATATTCCCTGTCAAACCAAACCAAATTCAACCCAACCAGTAGAATCTGCTACAAAGAATGTGGACTTTGCCCCAAATCCATCTCTTGTTCCTGGAATCTCAGTGTCCATAAGTTTTCATTGCCTCAGTTAAGGATGTGCAGGTCTGCCCTACATACTCCAACTCTGGCAGGGGACAGAGCTAAAGGGGAAAAAATAAGGAAGGTCAGGAGGTGGCTGTGCAGTAAAACTAAACCAATTAGCACAGCTTTTCCTCCAAAACTGCTTTGAAATAATTATTACAGCATCTCGTTAGCTTGCACTTTAAAGCAAGCTTGACAAGAACATAAACTCCTGACCAAAGTCCTGTCCCCAGCAAAGCCTTTGCAAGGTGGCTGGCTGGCAGGTGTGTCTCCAGACTCACAGAGAATCATAAAATCCTTAAGGAAAAGGGGTGGGAGCAAGAAGATGGAGGTGTTCTGCTGTCCCACACACTCGCCTCTTGGCCCCAGGGACACAGAGTCAGCCTTGGAGCTCAGCCCTTCCACCTTCCCTGGCTCAGTCTAACAAGATTCCCTCCATATTCCCATCTGCCCTCTTTGTTCTCTTCTCTGAGCAGAACACAACTGGCCCAAAGAGGTGCCAGCTGCCCGAGGCACAGGCAGCTCCTTTATCAAACAGGCAAATCCTTCATGTCCAGCACGTTCCCAAAAGCACTGAACCGTGTCCAGAGACCCTGGCTACAGGTCCCAGCTCAGGGAGTGAAGCAGAAGAGACAATCATTGGCCTTGACTGCAAGCTCCTGTTTCAGTGCTTCGAGTCACTAGTGGTCAGCAAGGAGACTTTTGAATGTGCTGGTGTGCTCAAACAGAAAAAGCTGGAATGAAAAGCAGGAGTTAGGGCTGTGCCTCCTGCTATCCTCAGGGTGAACCAGGGTGCTCTCCCTGGCACTGGGCTCCCAACAGGGCTCTTTGATGGCTGGTCACATCTGCTACTTCAACAAGCAAACCAAAGTTTGAAATGGAAAGGACAAGGTGAATTGTAGATGAAAGTGAAATATCCCTCCTCTCTATCAGCTCTGAGGGGTAAAGGATGAAACAGGATGAAACTGGTTTTGGTTAAAGCTGTAAAAGAATCACAGGGAGAGAGCACTTACAGAGAAATGTATTTTCATGTAAACTTTTATGCGCCCATCCCTTGTAGCTGGACATCAGGGAGGATGTTAATAAACATCATCAGGGGGAGAAAAACACAGTAAAAAAAGAAAATCAGACTACAAACCCATCTTTTTCCAAGATGTTCAAAATAGCTTTGCAGCTATATACTGCAGGGAGCCGAACACACTCAGATACAAGTTTGCATCTTAAACGTAAGCGCACATACATACAAACAAGGTTTTGCAGATATTTGTTAGCTGTACTACAAGATTTTCCAGGGCTGGTGCTGCAGCTTATGTTACCGTGCTTTTATATAGCTGCAGATCAGCCCCCTAAGAAGCAGCCTTGGAGAGAAGCTGAAATAGTGACAGTTTGTGTTGCTGGGGATATTTCTGAGACGCAGTTGCTGTTTACTGTGTTTCTATTTCCAATCAAGCTGCAAAGTCCACCCATAAAACATGAGGAGGCATTTCTTTGGGTGTGGGACAGAGCAACATGCACACAAGGAGGACAAGCTCTTCAGCTGCTCCACCAAAATACTCTAAGCCCTATCTGCAGCAGAGAATTTGGCCCATGAAGAAGAAAATTATAGCCAAAGTCCCCAGCTACAGAGCTTCTCTCAGTATATATTTATGCACAAAGCTCAAATAATTTAATACCACGCCTCACTAATCATGTGAATGCACAATTCTTGCAGGGGCAAATGGTTCTTTTATCTCGTGCACCTCTTGCTCTTGGCTGGAAAAGGTGCCTCAGAATCTTACTGGCACTTTTAAAGGTGGCACCTACCTATCTGTGGCATATACAGTCCAGTGAGATTCACTGTAGGCTCCCCAGAACAGATTAACCCACCCTACAAGGAGTCAAAAACTAGTTCTAATCACAGCACATGGCCAATTGGACAACTTCCTTCCACTTCAGAGGGGAAATTAGGTGATACACTCTGGAGTATGTTCTCCTTGGTACATTCCCATTACCCTGTTAATGCTAATGATTGTACAAAGTGTGAGAAAAATGCTACAAACCCCTAAAACAAAGGAAGATCGGTCAAAAATATGCAAAAACATATGCAAAGGGATCTAAAGAGTATTTCAACATAACACAGTTTTCTTCCTTATTCCCTTCTTTACTTAAAAGCAAGAGGCGCGCAGGATTACAAAAACATACAATTTGCCAACAAATGTACAAACTACAGCTCATGAAAAATAATGAAATGGAGACCCAAAATTTGAGGCCAGTGCAAGTTCATAATATGAACTGGAGATCAGAAAACTGGCTCCTAAAGTAAGAAAAAAAAGAACACCAATTCAGTTTTTTTCTAAGAAAACCATTTCCTACCAACTTCGAAAACAAGAATGCCTACAGTGATCTGGGCTCTCTGTGATGGTTTTGGCTTGGCTCCCTTGCCCCTCCTCAGCTGCGTGGCCAAATGTGAGTCTAACCATGAGGTTCAGAAAGTTGTGTTCTTCTTAACCTTCCACTTCATGCTTCCAAGTTTAGACTGCAGTAAAACGCCCTTTCAGAAATTTCCCTTATTCTTCATTACTTCTAAGGTGGGAGTTTGCATTTCAGCCCATATCTGTGATGCCAGACTACTGCAGAAGCACAACACTGAGTTAAATATACTGGGGTTTAGCCTTTTTCTACTTTTCCTTGGGTTTTTAATTTATTTTTTAGAACCATTACAAGAGCAGCTCAGTGGCTCCGAAAGTGTCATAAGCTCTTGCCTGAATTTTGATGCCTAGACACAAAATGAAATACAGAGGTGATCTCCTGGATGCAAGATTTGCAACGGCAACTTGCAACTGTCCATTGTGGTGGGGCAGCATCATGACTAATTATTACCTTCATTAAACACCCAGTGACAAGTCCACGCTGTCACCACATCCCACCAACGCTCATGAGTATGAAGAGAGATGGGGTGAGAACTGAAAGTGCCCTGACTGCTCCTGAAAAACTGTTCTCCTTCCAACCAGCTGCTCTTCCAAGCCACAGGACTCTTTCCAGCGTGGTTATGAGCTCCACCTCAGTCTGGGCTGGTCAAGATGAATCTTGCCTTTGAGCAAGCAAGAAAAATTCACAAGGGAGAAAATCAGATTTGGAAACTAAACGTTTTGTAATCTCCTGCCATGCAATTTGGCTTGCAGGCAAACTTCCAACCCTTTCAATAGCAAAAAACCAGACAAATACACTGTCTTCCACCATCTCCTGGTATATGAAGGCCAGAGTGTGATGTGATACCACACACACTTAAAAAGCTGTACGAGCAGAAGGGAGTGATGCACCCATGCACAGTGGTAGAGGAGACAGCAAACACAGCACCTGGAATGAAACAGAGCCAAAAGAACCACTTCTGTTACGCAAATTTATCTTCTCATGCTCCCTTGCCAAGTGGACACAGCTTTCCTGGCACAAAGAGCACCTCAGTGATCTGTGGTACTGCTGCTGGAGGTGACTCTCTGCACCAGGAGAACCTGGAGCATCCAACCTTTGGCCAAAGAAGGGCACGAGACAAGGAAAAAAGAAGCACCAAAGCCAACCAGCAGTGCTGAGTATATGACCAGCTCTGGGTATGACTGGGTTATTGCACTGCTCTTATCAGCACACACAAGTTCAAGGTCAGCCTTGATGCACTCACTGAAAGCTGACACTGCCTGTGTCCTGCAGTCAGCATGGCTTCAAACCAAGGCTTCCAATTATTAGCAGTTATTTTGTTTATTATTGTGGGGCCTCAGGACAAACAAAAAAGGAGCCCCATTGTGCTCAGCATCGTACAGAAATGCTTAATTAGCCTCTTCATAGGTTGTTCCCTTCAGCTTCTTTTAAACAAGATATTTTCAAATATAAATAAATTGAAATTTCAGAATTCCAGAAATCAGTTCCCTGCAACTTGCATCTGTAAACAAATTAACATGAATTTGCCTTCCCAAATTTTAGCTGTACACCAAACACTTCACTCTTTTACTTTAAGAAAAAATTATATTCTAAAATATTGGTCCTTGGGATGTTGACAGACTTTTGTTGCTCAGTTAAAGCCTGGATTTTAGCTCAAATTTTCTCTGAACTATGTGAAAGTTGCAAAATCATTGGTTTTCTGTTGTTTCTCTCCTCAACTACAGTATTTATGTATCAACAACATAAATGACAAATGTACAGAAATATTCACGAATTGGAAAAACAAATTAAGAGCTGAGTTTTTACTCAGTAAAAACTGATCTGTGAAATGCGATGCCATGCTGCAATCTTGTGAGTTCAGCAGAATAATGAAACCAGCTCACAGATAGATGAGTACCAACACTGTCACAGAAGTAAATGCAGGAAAACATGAACGAATTTGGTGAAGGAAAAGTAAAACCTCAGACTTTGCACTTTCTCTGGAGGTATCTGGTCATGTACTTTCTTAGAGATGCCAAGGTAGCTGAACCAATGGTCCAGTCTCCCATACCAGCACTTGACAGTGCTCTTAAAACCTGCTAAATTCAAAAGGGAAAATAGGAAAGTGATGCAAGAGGAAGGCAGCTCATCCTTCCAAGAGCCACAGAGTCCAATCGCCCCAACTTGTCAGCAGACAGATCCTGAGGATCAGACCATCACTTGAAAGCATTTTATGAACCATTTTCAAACACAAATACTTTCCGCTGAGTCTCCACCTTGCTCAAATTTGTACCAATAATTTAGAGGTCACCAGCCATTACATCTTATTATCTAACCCTTCGGACTCTGCTTTCTTTCTTTTTACTCTTTCTGTTCACTGATGTTTCCATTCACCTTTGAAGATGCCTGTTTAATTTAGCTGGGTTTTCAGACCACACTGTGGATTACATTTCCCACAAGCTTATTCCAGCAATTTCTTGGCAATAAATGATATTTGGATACCCCACAGAAACCCCACATCAAATATTGATTACTGTTATTTCCATTACCAGAGGCTAAACCAGTTAGGTCCTAAGGGCAAATTAAAGAGCTTGCTTCCAAGTTCTGGTCCTTTAGAGGAAGGATGTAACTATTCTCCATAACAAGGAAGATGCTGACACAAAAGCAAATAATGGCCCTAAAAATGGTTCATTCTCTGGCATGGATAAATAAAGAAAATATAGTAAACTACTTTGCATGCAGAGGATAAAATCAATATCCTTTCCATTCAGGCAATAAAAATTATAGCATATTGCTTTAGATACATAGATACTCTTCATTTAAGGTGGAGTTTCCACAATTCCCTGCTGAATACCCAGCTCTGCAGCATGCACCTCTCTATAGCACTCAGCAATCTCTGCTTGACATTAGTACTAAACAATATTCATTAAGAGCATAACACTAAAGTGCAACATGTAAGTAAATCAAACTCTCAATGCTCTATTTTACAAATTTCATGGGCCACTGGGGATAATTAAAAGGGTAATTATACAAAGTTGGTGCAGTTTTGAGACTCAAATGACATTTTCTGCTGTAAAGCACTTGATAATCTGGTATTTTTCTCCTAAGACAGTAATTTTGTACTTCGATGGTCAAACAGCATAAACAAACAAGAATTGTTTTTAAGGTATTTCAATTCTTTTTTCTCTCCCCACACTGTTTTTCTTGATCAATACCACTCATTAGTTATTCCTAAAAGCCCCATATTGTCAAGAAAAGTGAGACCTTGGGGAAAAAAACTCCCTGATCACCATAAAATGCCACTGAGCCTCAAGTCTGGTTTAAACTGTAGCTCTGAACAGAAATGGCATTGCTTTGGGTGTTTACAGCACTGGAGCACTCTTTGGTTTGTCACTGTGTTTAACCACTGCTCTAAAGCCAGCAAAGTACATTACTGGTAGTAACAGCTCATGAAAAATACAGCGAAGAAACTGCTAGTGGCAGAAGCATTTAACTTTCTTGTTAGCAGCCTCCCCCATGTGGCACTTTAGCACCAGCAAGTTGTTTATTATGTTCTGTGCCAGGCAAAACTGATTAAATGGGGCTCTTAAGAATCAAAGCGTTATAAATTCATGGAAATACAGCAAGCAATAAATTCCATGGAATTAAAAGCTTACTAGTGCTATTAGCATTTCAGGGTGTTTGCATTGTTAATAGTGATGTGCAAAAATGATGTTCCTATAAGACAAGGCAAACCAATAGAACATATGCTTTAGCTGCTACATTTTTATACCATGTCATCATCAATGGCAATTATTTTTTCNTGGTTTCCCATGAAACATCAACTTTGTCTTCTCACCTATCATCCCATGCACAGCACTGGTAAAAACGCTTTATGAAAAAAGAAAAAAAAAATTAAGAAAGGGCAACACAACTATGTAATGAGCCCTGTACAGGAGGGAGTAATTCATTGCCAAGGCTTCCCAAAGGCACATTGCCTTTTTCTCCTTTCACACCCCAAAAATCAACCCCCCTGCCTGTTGCCTCAGGGGAAGGGAAGGGAAGGGAAGGNTCATTAATGTTTTGAGGAAAAAACTGAACCAAGGGGCTGTAGACCAAGGATTTACATCCCTAAAGAGAAGTATTATGTACGAAACACAACGTTGTTGTGACTCTGTGGAAGAGCAGGAGATGGATTTCCTGGAACGGAGCTGGGGAGGAGGGAGAAGGGGTGAGGCAGGGTGACTTTGGTGACACCACAGGGACATGGTACAACACAACTTGCTAACAATTTAATAAGTAAACTTGATGCATAGTAATTCATAATACCAAAAAGAAAGGGCAATGTAGTCTGACCTGGTGGTCAGTAAATCTGTCAACAGCTCTCCAAAGAGACATCTTTACTCTGGGTCACTCTATCATCATTCCATGGGAATGACTCTGCTGGCAGGTGACTAACTTCTCCATCATTCCTGCAGAGCTTCATGTGACACACCAGCCCAAGCTGGGATGAGGCCTTCCCTTATGCCCATCTGTTTGCAGGTAGCTGATAACTCTGTAAATGGAATTCCTTTCAAGCGTAAACTTGGTAAAGAAACCACGTTAGGTGTGTGGCTGAGCAGGAGAGGAATGGGACACCTTTCCAAAACTGAAAAAAAATAGGCCTTGCAGGGTTTGTTTGTTTTGTTGTTGGGTTTTTTGGGGAGTTTTTTTGCTTTGGGTGTGTTGTTTTCTTTTTAAAAAGGAACAATTTTTACCTTTCTGAGCTGCATGAGCACACAGCAGCCAGATAATCTAACCTGCCTTGTCCCTCTGGAGGGCAAGGGGGAAATCTGGCTCTCGTGGCAGACAGGAAAATCAAATCACCGCCTTGTTGCCACAGTTAAGGTCTGACATAGGATAAAGAGCATATTCTGGATGGTACATCATGCACAGCTGGCAGCGTGCAAAGTCAAAAAAAAATCCCAAGAAAGCTTTGTCCAGAACAAACAGTCCCCATGCCATGGAGTGAGTCAGCTGCAGGGGTAGGAAACGAACCCCAAATCCTGTCTTGTGGGCAAAGGACACATTAACAGTGAGAACCCTCTCCCAAGACTGAAGGCCTTGACATTTTGTTTGCCTCAAGCAAAACAAAACAAAGCAGTAGGTTTTTAACTGCTCAGAGGCACGTTATCCTTTTGATGTATGCATGTCCTGGCAGTCACACATCTGCATCAGGAGAGAAATAGCCCATTTTTTTTGGCAGTAATTTAGTCCTTTTCATCTGAAAGTTGAAAATGCACCACCAGTGAACCTTTGCAGCTCTGGGTTCTGCATATAAAAAGCAGCTGCTGAATACATGCAGGGAGCAAGGGCTTTTTCTTAATGTTTGAACAGTTCCAAGTTCAAACCCATTAAAGTCCAGGTCACACCGGGATCATGTCACTGTTAATGCATCCAGTTACACGCTGAGGGAAACCCAATATAAAACTGTGATAAACTCTAGTTCTCCTGCAGAGATACTCTAAGGTCTTGCCCAGATGATGCCACAGATCACTGTTCATGGGCAGTGCCCAGACAAGATGTCAATGTCAGAGGACGAATCTCTTTAGAGCTGTTTTTAAAGAAGTCTCCTCAAATGTCCACCAAGCTTGTTGGGATCTTTTCCCTTCCCTGCTCCTGGGGGAAGAACTTACTGTTCCACTGATGTTTTCTCCTACACAACCTCCTCCCACAGCATCAGCAGCCCACCTGCTGCTGTGCTTCACAGGGAGCACCCCTAACTCCATGCTTCTTCTTTTGGGGGCCAGTCCTCTCTGCAGGTGGGCACGGTCCCACTTGTTCTTGAGGGACTTCCCACCTGGCCAGCTATGTGCTGCCCCAGTCATGAGACTGCAGATACCTGGTACCTCATCACACAGCTGGTACAGCCCTGCTCTCTTGCTAAGAGGGCAACTGGCAGCTTCTGGCAGGGCAGCTTCAAAGACTGGTTCCTCAAGTGATGGAATACAAGTGACATTGGGATGCAGAGGATGTAGCACAGCACCACAGCACAGCCCTGCCCACCCAGGAATCACTGCAGGACTTCAGCATCAGCTTCAAACACAGCCAGGCCTAATAAACCAAACTATTTACCCAGCTCCTCTCTGAGCTTTCCACCCTAACTGTGCTGGGAAAGGAGGAAAATTACTTTACTGGACTTTTTCACCTTATCAAGTATCTAGAAAATCTGGAGGCTGATCTGGGTGTATTTCAAGGCGAGTTAACCATGGCAGTTTATGGAGCAGCACTGCTCCAGCTGGCCTGCAGATCATGGACACAGGACACAAATTTTGGGGAGATTTTGCATGCACACACTGTACACATGGGGTTTACACCATGCACATGTTGGATTTGCACTTTTATTCTCTCAATTTTCTGAAACTTATTGCAGGGTTAAGAAACTGGAAAGAATCACAAATGATCTCAGAGATCCAAGATGTGTAATTTTTTAAAAATTAGTAACTTTATTAGTAAAATTCAAATTGTCTTTAAAAAGAACTGCCTTGTGCACTTGAGTCGCATTGAGAAGAAACTTAAAAAATCCAGTCTGCATTTTTAAACTATATTCTCTCAGATATTCACCATTCCAAAGAAGAACAGACAAGAGTCTCCTTTTAATTATGTTAATAAAAATCCAGGTAATTCTTCCAATTTTAACTAATATTTTGTCTAATTAGTATCTTTTTTTTTTCCTCCCAAAACATGTATTTATCTGCTGTGAAATCAAAGGCAGAAATAAATTGGTTTAAAGATAGCAGAGAGTAAATAGCAAGTTTGGAACCTTTCAGCCTTACCCTGGCAATTTGTCTCATATAATTGACTCAGCAGACATGCTTACAATTTCTTACAACTTTTACAAGACCTCCTGTGGGCTTATTTTAACATTCTCCAAAACTGAGCTCAAAGCTTTGGACTCTCTAAGCAAGCAGCACCAAAAGCAATCATCTTTCCCTCCTTAAAAAAAAAAGGAAACAAACAATAAAGCCACATTTTTCTTACTGGATATTGGATCTTAAAGAGGAACAAAGATGCAAATGAATTTGCACTTTTTCAGAGATAATTTTTATGTTCCTTTTCAATAACAACATTTTTAATAATGTTCAATTTGCCTTCACTAAATCTTTAGAAAAAAAATTTTCCCAATAAAATTCCCCTTCCCATTTACTGGAATAAAATTTCAATGGATAAAGATGACAGCAATAAAACAAACAAAACCACAAAAAAAGGGTTAAAAAGTCCCCCACCCCAAAAAAAGGAAATGCTCTCATTGCCCATATTATTGATTTATGCTGTTGTTGGCTTTTAAATGCAGCACTTTCTATTTCTAAGATCTTTACAGACAATTACTAATGTCACAACTCTGTGGCCCTGCTCCATTGGTGGAAGTGCCCCAGGAGCAGGAAATGCTGTGCCCTTCCACAGACATTTCCTTCCAGTGCTGGGATCCACTAACCCTTCATAAGTCAGAGGATTAGATGGAACACTTGTCTTACAACGAATAAAGATAAATACAGGAGCTATCAAAACTAACAGAACGGTATGACAGGAGAAGGAAGCAGACCTAGTAGAATGCAAATTAATCCTTTTTTTTTAAAGGGGGGGTAAAAATTTTACCCTTAAAAAAAAAAAAAAAAAAAAAAAAGATCATCATATTTCAAAAAAAAATCTATTTTGAAAACCAATATTATAAACTTGGATATTAATGGTTTGCAATGGAAATGACGTCAGAGTCTTAGTTACAAATGTCCAAATGTTTGTGCTACCCTACTAAAAAAATAAACAGTGAGCTCACAGTCAGAAATGACCCGTTTGAGCAATTAACTAATATTACGCAAAACACACTGAAAAGTATAGGGCCAGCAGAGGTGGGAGAACCACAAATTAAAATTCACAGATTGCACTGGAAGAAGCACTGAACAATTAAACATCTCAGAGGTGGTGTCTGAAGTTCCTGCCATTATCTGAGTGAAAAATGCTTTCATATGTTGCAATAAGAAATACGGGCAGGCAATCAGGACCAAAAAATAACTTTTTTTCTTTTCTTCTTTTTTTTTTTTTAAAGCCCTGGCTCTAGGATGAGCTACCAGATAAAAAGGGTGGCCTCCCATAATGCCCACTGACATCACTGGTCTTGTAACACTTGTAAAACACGTCTGCCATCGTCGTACAACAATAACTTAAACATCATGGAAGATATACTTCTGGTGCAGGAGCAGACAACAGGCAGTGACCTTACAGATGACTAAATAAAATATGCAACAAGAATCTATTTCTGGAGTCATTTTCTCACATCTCTAGATTTTATAACACAGGAATGTGCACTGTCTGCGATGTGAGTGTTCCAAAGGCAGGTTCCAAGCCTGCAAGGGGCTCTTGCCCTTTGTGCTGAGACACAGGCACGGCCATGAGACCCCAGCAGACAGCCCTGGTGTGTTTGGAAGCCCACCAAGCTTATTACAAGGAAGTGAAAAACATCAGTGTATCCACTGGCCCAGCAGCACAACTTGTAAAAAGTGTTAGCACAGCTCTGAATTCAGAGTTCACTGCCTGCTCCAGAAGGAACCTTGAAACTGGGTATTTCCATCACATTCTGTGCTTGAGACCAAGCATAAGTTCAGGCTATCTGAGCTGGAGGTCATGCCCTGGCTCTGGAATAACAAACCAATGCTGTTCGTGCCTTTGCCATTCCCAATTCTTTCCTCAGCCAAGCTGTGATAAAATGCAGCACAATCTGACATATTATCCAGCTTGGTTTTGAAGAACCAGGCCAGAAATTGCACAGTCTGCATCACATGGTATATTATGAGCTGCTTCCTTGGTGCACCTGTACTGGCAAATATCAGTGCATCCCTTTTGGCTTCTTAATTTGTATTCACAACCTTTACATGTTGGGCCATGTTCAATATATGCATTTGTTTCAATACCTGCCCCTGTTTGATCTGTGGGTGCAGATGAGGTTAATCTGGAGGTGTGCATGAACCTCTCAACCTTGTGCTCCGTGTTCTTCAGGGATTCTGAATGGGTGATGGTACTAACAGGAGAAACTCAGTGGGATTATGCAAATTACTGGCCCAATCTTGCTCATTTTAGCAGTCTTCATGAAGACCAGAAAGATTTGATCCAAAAGCATCAGATAAGAGGATCAAAACCTGCTACTGACTATCTTAAAGCAGAGAAACATATTTTTCTATCAACCCACTTGAAGATTTATAAGATATTAAGGAATATTAAGAAGAAGAAAAAGAAGAAAAGCTAAATGGGCCAAAAGAAAACAAAAGAAACATGTTCTCTCGAGATTGCTAATGCTGGCAGACAATAGCACAGAAAGAACTCCTCTGACAGATCTTTGAAGTCTTCAATACAGCAAGCTAGTGGGCCATGTTAATGAGATTTGCTCAGATACTTCTTAAATTATCCCAAAATGTCTTAATCTATTTTCTACATCTTCTTGACCCAATTGCTTCAGAAAAGTTACAGCTTCACACAGGTCTGGACTGAGCTTTTCATTCAAACAAGTAAGGTCTTCAAACACTTTGTGTTTCCAGTGACCCCCACACAGACTTTTTTGGGCTTACCCCAAAACATGCAGGTAATGTTCTAATTTCTTTTACTATTGAATACAGAAACACTTTGCAGCACACTGTGCCTCTGAACCTTAAGAAAAGGTCCTTTCAGTAACTCAAAGTTCTTAACAATTAAGATATTACAACTTCTCCCAATAATCCAAAAGTAAATAAATCCAGTCTTAGATGAGGCCTGACAGACAGTGATCACTCTAGCTACAGGACTACCACCCCAGCAGAGAGAGAGCAGCAGGGATCAATGGGGTCAGTCTCCCCAGTGCCTGTTTCCTGCTGAGGGTGACACAAGCACTCATGCAAAATGCTCCCAGTACAGCTCTGTGTAACTTGGGCCCACTGCAGATAAAACACTGGAGAAAATGTCCAAGAACCAGGTTGTCTGCTCTGTCACAGAGCAACTTGTGACTGCACCCCAGTCCATATTCAGGACCTATATTCAGAAGTAGCTGCACACCACATGTTCTAGGGACAGGAGCTGTTTCTGCTCCCTAATATGCTTTAAGACCTTTAGGTCAAAAGCAGGAAGAGTCAAAGTGCCAAATTCACTAAGGAAAACATCATCCTACCAACTTCCCACTGCCTGATGTGCAAACACTCCTGCCATCCAAGCCACTAGAAAAAACAGGACTAAAGACATCACCAGCACATCTTCTGGAAGTCACCAGCAAGGAAGAGTGCTGGGGAGAAACTGCACACACTTTTATAAGCAGAAATGTGTCTGAAAGAGTTTCCTTTGGGGTTTTGACTTTTGCTGGCAATGGCCAGCAAAGACATGGCACAGCAACTTGACAACCTGGTTTGAGAACCATTTCTCGTCCTGATGAAACAAAGCTGGAAAAAAGTAATTTTTTTTTGTCCATTTTTTTTCACGTAGACCAACTATACAATCCATTTTTTTTTGTATTGAGCTTAGGAGAAAAGGTCCTTCTGACCTTTCTCCTGGCTTGAAGTGAAGGGAGGAGAAAATATACCCATATGAGAAAGTTATAGCTCAAACCCACAGATTTATCTGTTGATCATCTTATTCAGCTCTGAGTTTCAGCAGGCAGGTTCTGGTTTACTATCAATATTTAATCAGCATTTAACTCTGACAAGCATTAAGATTTGAAATTTTAAACTAAGTGCAACTTTGCTAAATCCTTTGTGTTGATTTTTTTGCTGTTAAAGGTTTTCTAAAGGATTCTATCTTTGCTATCTTAAAAGTCTAGACGTGCCTTTTGTTATCAATAATGTACAATTTTAGTAGCATGTTTTGTACTTTTCAAATTTTCAGCATGCAAGCTATCCCTGATTTACAATGCTCACTGAATGCTGTTTGATTATTGAAAATGCTTTTACTACATTTAAACAAATGACTGCTTCTGGAAAACTAACACTATTGCCCATAATTCTGTAAAAATACATTTCATCTCCCTTCTCCCCAAATCAAACATTTTGAATTCTTACTGTGAGGAAAAGCTGGCATATAATTAGGCATTATGCCTAACAGTGCTAAATAAAGGAGAATGTAAACATCTTAATTCTGAAGGTTTAACCATCAAAGACCCTTGCTGTATCTCTTCTGTTATTTGTGCTTCTGTTCAGAGCTCCTTGGAGCTCACAGGAAAA
Organism: Peucedramus taeniatus; assembly: GCA_013400575.1. Classification (NCBI taxonomy): domain Eukaryota; kingdom Metazoa; phylum Chordata; class Aves; order Passeriformes; family Fringillidae; genus Peucedramus; species Peucedramus taeniatus. Next base: position 1,175,847 of record WBNO01005967.1, read on the forward strand.
AAAAAGAAAGAAAGAGAAAGCAAGCAAACAAACCACGCAGAATAAAAATCTATTTTGCCAGCTCTGAGCTGCCTCCCACCCCGCACGCCCGAGGCCAGGCTCGCGCGCAGGGCTGGGACGCCCGGGGCCACGCGGCTGCTCCTCAAGGAGTAGAGTCCTGCTCTGCAACTGCTCTGAGCGGCTTAACCGCTAACTCAGGAGATGGGATTTCACCTGAAATTAAGCTATCAAGCAATTGAGCTCAAACTCAATCAACCAAACCCTTAACCTTCCCTGTTTCAGTGGCACTGCTCTAATTAGGACTCTATCACTATTTCCATTACTATCTCCTATTCTCATGGTTTATTATCTCAGCGGTTTCAATTCTAGCCCAGTTTAAATTTGACATCCAGTTTCTTGGACCACATATCATTCATTATGGCTTTTTTTTATGAAATATGTTGCAAGACTACAGACCGATCCTGCAATAAATAGGTTTTTGTTGAAAACTGTACCCCTCGCTGCAGTAGAAGCAGGACAGAGCCAAACCTCCTTTGAGAAACAATCCTGACATTAAAGGAGACATTGAACAGCTTGTTTTCCATTAAGTTTTAAATTTTGTTGAACAGTTTGATAACATATCCTTGAATACAGATGCACCTGCACACACCACGGCTGCCCCATGCTTCTCCAGTCCTCACTGTCTTCCCCCTGAGCCTGGATCAGCTTCTAGGAAACAGAGTTTGGCTGAACTCTGCTTACCAGCTCTGCTCAGGGGTGAGAATCAATAACCTATGATACACAGGAGATCAGGCTGAAAAATCTAATGGTCTTTTCCAGTGAATCACCCAAACAGCTTTCTGCTGAAGGATGAGTGACAGAGGGGATGTGTGCCTGAGTAGTGCACTGATGGTAGTAGTACAAAATAGATCTGCTTTTGGAGACACAGCCTACAAGCTTCAGGGATTCTAAAGGCAGTGTCCTGCACTTAACACCACCAAAATTCTGAATTTTCCTGGGTCACACTGGACACAGCCACACATGAACCAGGAACAAGAGACCCATTAATTATAAGGCCCTCTGATGCACCTGGGACTTCAAATTCTTTCCTTCTTCACAAAAACTCAAAGGAGGAACGACACTGTAGAGCAAGGAAGCACTATCTCCTTAAACTGCAGGATCTGCTTCTTCTCCAGTAGCTGAAATACGTCTAATACTTCATGGGCTCCACCATAAAAAAACAAACCAGTAAGATTCAAATCTTGAAGAGAGGGATATATCATATAGCTGACATACACCACTGGCATGGCCAAGGATTGCAATTTTCACTTGAACTTCATGAATTTCATCCTAACTAAATAGATATTTTTGGCAACAAAGAACTGAAAAAAAAATCCTAGATCGTCCTCAGATCTATTTTAATTTAAAACAGAAGAGAACAGGGACATTTTTTCCCCCTTCAAGTACATTTTAATAAAATTAAAAATAAAAATAGCTCTAATTCACTCCAGTGCATTTAGTCATTCTGTAAAATTCTAAGTTTAAAATGAAATCACCATTTTATATTCAAACAAGGTCAAGAGAACAGCACTAACGAGCACTGACATCACAGTGAACAGCAGCCACTGCTCAGCGCTTACATCAGTGTTGCTTGTTGCTATGGTGCTTAACCGACTATTAATTTCTGAAAGAAGGTGATTATAAAGCAGCCATATGAACCTCAGTCAGATGACACCCTTCAGTACCAAACACTGATCTGCGTTACTCTTCTCCTCTGCAAGTTAATTTTGTGAATCACCACTTTTGTGATGTTAATATTCCTTCCCAACTTGAAACTTTGGACCAGAAGAGAGGCAAGGAGTTAATTTAGAAGCAAAGGACTTTCACGCTGCTTTAAATAAAAATCATTTTGCAGAGAGTGATATTTCTTTCCTTTTTGCTGTGCTCCAAAGACTAAAAAGCATGTGTTTTAACTTTTGCAGTGATAATAAGCAATCAAATTAACAGCTATATTTTGCTCTCCTGCTCTGCTCAATGTGCTGCTGGAAAGCCAGGAGTGTCTCAGCCTGGGACAAAGTAGCACTGAAGCTGACTTCAACATTTCCCAGGGATTTGCCTCAGTAAGGGGACCCTGCCACAGGCTGTGCCACTGCATCTCCCAGCCCAGCAGCAATGGACCATGGAGCTGCCACAAAGACCAGCCAGAGCAGGGTCTTCCCATTCCCACACAGGCTCTGCCCAGTTACCAAACAGCCTTCTTGGAACATGGCTGAAAGACAAAAAGTGCATCTTTTTGGCCTTGCTCCTCAAATGCAACTGAACGCCTAAGCCAGTGGTTTCCCAGGCAAAATATGGATTTTTAAGACACAGCATTTACTCCAAAAGCTCCAAGACCAATGCTGCAAACTTTATCCATGTTGCCAAAAAAGCCTTTACTTGTGCAGCTAAAGTACAGTCCTAGGGTTTGAAGGATCAAATCCTTTGTTCAGACATACTTCAAAAATTGTGTGAGACACAGTATATTTGTATTTACCTTCTTCAGTTGCTCCTGTAAAGCAATCTTCAGTTACAGCCACCCAAAAAGGTCACTCTTCTTACCCTGCAGAGAAAGGAGGTAACTCACGTGACTCTGGGTCAGTGTCAGCAGCAACACCCAAAGCATTTTCATTGGCACCACATTTGCAAGTACAAACATAAATAAAGCAACAAATGAATTTAATCGTGTTTAATGGTGAATGACTTTCAGAGAGAGTTAATAAAAACAATCAAGTCACAGGACTGCTGCTTATCAGTACCAGCTAGTGTGAAGTTCTTCAGTTCAGCACAAACAACTTGGTCTTTGGGAGACGAAAAAGAGAAGCAAAAAACCCCATGGAGATGAGACATCTTTGTTCTCTAACATAAACTTTCTTAATCTTGATGTCTATCAATCTATTTTCAGTTTGAATAATAAATGAGTTCAGTTCTTTGTTTCAGAAATCTGACTATTGTCTGCATGGATTCTCCTTACTTAAGGCATTTTAAGACCATTTGTAACCGCTGCTATTTTATCTTCTGGATCCTTTCTTTTTTCTCATCCTTTTCCATAGAGACACAGTCCTAGATGAGATTTTAGAACTAGCTGCATCTTCCTAATTCAGAAAGTTGTTTACTGTCTTGGGATATCTTCTCATTAAGCATTACCAAGAGCACGCCAAGCACGCCAAGGTGGTGAGAGCAGTGGGTATTAAAAGGAGGAATAATTAAAGTGTATCTTTATAAAAAGTAGGAGGGAGAAAACAGCACGTGTAGGTTTTTTTTACCCTGTATATTACTGCATCTTGTGTACTCTCTCTTATGCAAAAGAGTATGTAATCTTTTAAGAAACATGACAATCTGCCACTTTCTGTTCATGTAATTGGGATCAACATATGGTACAAGAGAAAAGAAAAACATTTGTTTATTAATTTAGATCAAGTTACTAACTCAAACCACTAACAGCATTCAGAATTAATTCCACATCAATTGACCAAATACCTTAACAGAGCAAAATTATAACATAATTTTACTGAAATGTTGATCTTCTGCCGCAGGGGTACAGAGTACTATGTAATACAGACTGAAAGAAATATGTGATAATTTGGTGACACTGATGACTTCATACGAAACGGAAAGTCAGTGACATGTGGATGTGTAAGACAGAACTACGTGAAACTCCATTTCATAAAATTCACACAGTGATGTGGAGTTTTGGGGGTGTTTGTGAAACTCACCAAATGGTAAGTTGTGCTATTTACATCACTAGGTGAAGCTTTTTACTGAAGCAGTAAAATACCAACCCCTGGGAAAAAAATCAAAATCTTCACTAAGTTCACTCAAAAGAATATGAACTTATTCACCATTTTTTTTGGAAGGAAAAATGTTTTCACAATGAGAATGAGGCATTACTTCTTTACTGTTGAAATCTGATTATTTTTAGCTGGGAGAAAAAAAGTTCCCTTGATATGAAATCAATATTGGTTTTATTTGTTGCTCACTGGCACTTTATTTCATTTTTATTTTTTATGTTTTGAGTGAGAAACTCTTCACAGTTCTTGTAATGCAGTACCAGAACATCAGGGGCCAAAATTTGTACATATTTGCTGTATAGGAAGCCCTGTGTTCCTTGCTGAGCTACACATATAAGACATTCCTGATTCTGCACTGTAAAGGACATAACACTACTCCATCATAATAGGTCAGGGCTCACCTTCCTGAGAGTATGTAAAACAATACATCTTTTATGTAAAATACATGACCTCCGACATGTGATGTGCTCTTAGATTAGCAACAATAAAGGCTTTTATCCTGCTTTGCTGCAGGGGTTATCTTGGGTTTGACACTTTAAACCTCTTTTCATATTTATCTGTTTTATAAATTTTCTGGGTATTTGGCAGTCAGATCCTTATTTTGGCAGTATTTTGGCAAGCAGACTTCATTTCTACCCTGAGTCTTCACGATAGCAAATGAACCATCTTAAAATGTACTTTTTAAGGAAGCTGCTGAAAATTACATGTTTGCATAAAATGTGCATTCAGTATCTCTTTGGCCAGTGCTGAAAAAGGCAGGTATCATTTTCTAAACACATTTGTCTTGCATGAACCACACTCCAAGGAATTCTAGCCCAACAATCAGCTGATGGGAGACCAACAGGGTCTACAAGGGGCTGAGGAGGACACAGCTCTCCTCACAAATTACTCCCTGATTGAAATCCAGACTGCTTTAATTTCTGGTTATCAAACTCCTGCTATATGTTACCTGGCTTTCAAAAATATGGAAAATGCACCATTAAAGTTAAAATGAGCAGCAGAAACAGCTGTTCCCACCTGTGAAAATTTCTCATTAATAGTCTAAAAGTTGAGTATCTCAAAACGTAGAAACACAAATACAGACTTTCCTTCTGAAACTGTTTATACGGGTGAGCAAATTGATGTAGGCAACACACATTCCTTCCATCATGCTGTCTTTAAGATAAACACAAAGTACCATCAACACTGTAAGTGTGTGTGTGGAGCAAACAAAGAAAAAATCCCATCCTACCAAAGCAAGACATTTCGCTACACTCATATTTTCCCCCCAAGGAGATGATTAAAATAGAAACCAAACCACAAACAAAAATCCACTTTGCAAGCAAGCAGCAGTGGTCCTGCTGCCTGATGAACAGAGAGAAGGTCTCAAAGCACCCTCAACGCCACCTCCAAGGCTCAACTGATGCCATACACGAGGAAGAGTCCACTCAAAACTCTGTGTCCTGAACAGATTTTACCAGATATTCCTGAAAATGCCAGGTTTGTTCACCACGTGCCTCAGTTTACCCACTAGCGAGATGGGTAATTGTAACAGAGTTTGAAATCCTTGGATATAAAGATACTTTTTAAAAGAGCATTTTGGGCAGGATTTTGGAAAGAGAACAATAATCTCAATCTGAGCCAGCACCATAACCTCTTCCAACTGAAAGCACCGCTCTTGTCCTGGATCAGGTGCTACCTATTCCCCTGGTACCAAGGGACCAGGCAAAGATCAGAAGCTTTGACATTACACCTGCTGTTGGGCTGGACCTTGTAACTCTCCTGATCCCACAACATTTATTTGATTTAGTGATCTCCTCCTCCAGGGCAGCAAGGTCATTCCAGGGAGGCTGCAGGATGGAGCCATAACTCCAAGGGATCACTGCAAAGCCAAATGTAACCAATAATAGAGAGAATACTCAGAAACAGAGACCATTGCAGAATGAAAGTCTACTGAAAACTCTAACATTTTTACTAATATCTAAATGAGAACAGCCTTGGGTATAGCCAAAAATAGATTAACAAGGACCTTGATCCCACACAAACTGGCTCTGAGTAATTTTACACAGGAAAGTAGAACACCAGTTGAGCTGCTCCTCTGCTTAGAATTACGCATGTACATTTTTTTGTCAGTGTCCCAGCCCTCAGAAGCCTACAATTTATTACATGAAACCTAAAACAGCAAAGGAATTTCCCCTTCACTACCTAGAAAGCACTCCTTTAAAAAAAAAAAAAAAAAAAAAGATAAAACAGACACATGCACCTGATAGCACAAGAAAAAAAAAAACTGGTTTTGAAATTAGATTTTGATTTATTTTTCTTATATTAGACCAGCTGAAATGTATTTAATGTGTGTGATTAAAATATTTACTAAAAAGCTTCCTGAAAGTTTTAAAATACCAAAACCTGATCACCAAAATAAGCACTTCTGTGCAGTAATTTCTTCTAAATAAAGTGAAGTGTAACTACCTAATACAGCTGTTCTTTCCCCTCAAAAGTCCCTGAGTCACATTCAGCTGCACACAGGCTGAAATATGAAATATTTCCTACTATTCTCATAATCATTATTTTCTTGTCCTATGCAGGAAAAGATGCAGTCTGTGATTTTATCAACTGCATATTAGTAAGAGAAAAACAAAAATGTTTTTATTTGGTGTTGTGCTGATTCTGAAAATACAGAATGTACACTGATTGTGGAGAAAATATCTGGTACCAGGCAGACTCGTGGGTCAGTCCTTCACACAGGTTATTTCCTCACCCAGGGCACTCAGTTGGGTTACTTGCACTAACACAAAACTGTTTTGAGGACAGTCAGTAGTTGTCTCTTCAGTTTTGTTGTACCTATTTTATTTTTAAAGAGCTATCTAGCAACCTGAGAAAAAAAACTATATTAAACTAAATACTTCAAATAATCTGAGAGAGAAATATTTTTTCTGACCACTGTCAAGGTGGCCACTATTTATTGTGCAGCATATAAAAAATCTCAGGAGGCATGGCACAGGGGATTTTCTATAGCAGGAGTCCTTACACCTCCTCAGAAAGTGAAATGCAGGTGAACAGTGAAACTGTGAGAGACTAAGTGCACTTTTCCACCTCTCTTTGAAGAGGGGGAAGTGGATTTGGTACAGGCCAAAACACAGGGATATCAATGCTCACTACCTTGCTGCTTTCTCAGTGGAAGGAAGGAGCAAATCATACTGTATTTTCCTTTTCAGTCATTAGCAGGCTGTTCAGAATTTCTGGCTGATGCTTATTATTTATTCCAAACAGAAATAAAATAAAATAAAAATAAATAACAGCACGAGGACAAAGCTATGCACAGCACATTCGCTCTTTCAAAATAATATTACCTTTCAAGTCCACCGTAACCTTGGAAAAGAATAACTCGGTGCAAGCCAAATCTACAAAACTAATCACGATCCGTTCCTCCCCCGCTTTTTAGCAGCTCTTACAGGGAACACACGGGTGCAGCTCGCAGGCAAGTTGGGAACAGCTCGCTTCCAACACGGGATCTGCACCGCGATCGCTCAGTCCTGCATCTCTGACTGATGGATTGCTTTCTTGCCTCTCGTGTGTGACAGCGCTGGCCCTCACCGAATCCATCCCAGGTGAAGGGAACGCGCTCCCGGGAGCAACCCAGCCTGGCAGGTGAGGAGAGGCCATCCCTGAGCCAGACCCCATCTCCCTCGGCCAGATCCCACCTCCCCGAGCCAGGGGCCACCATCTCCCGGAGCCAGAGCCAGCCATCAAACGCCGCCGCCTGGCTCCTATCGCCACATCTTCCCCGTTTCTTAAAATAACTCCCCGTGCCTCAGTACCAGCCTTAACCATTTTATGCCTGTGCTCCAACTCTCCTCCTGAAACTTGACCTCTCCGGCTGGCAGCAGCGGAGGATGCCCGTGCCCGGCGGCGGCACCGCCGCGGCCGCAGCCACCGGGGCCGGTCCCGNTGTTTTGAGGACAGTCAGTAGTTGTCTCTTCAGTTTTGTTGTACCTATTTTATTTTTAAAGAGCTATCTAGCAACCTGAGAAAAAAAACTATATTAAACTAAATACTTCAAATAATCTGAGAGAGAAATATTTTTTCTGACCACTGTCAAGGTGGCCACTATTTATTATGCAGCATATAAAAAATCTCAGGAGGCATGGCACAGGGGATTTTCTATAGCAGGAGTCCTTACACCTCCTCAGAAAGTGAAATGCAGGTGAACAGTGAAACTGTGAGAGACTAAGTGCACTTTTCCACCTCTCTTTGAAGAGGGGGAAGTGGATTTGGTACAGGCCAAAACACAGGGATATCAATGCTCACTACCTTGCTGCTTTCTCAGTGGAAGGAAGGAGCAAATCATACTGTATTTTCCTTTTCAGTCATTAGCAGGCTGTTCAGAATTTCTGGCTGATGCTTATTATTTATTCCAAACAGAAATAAAATAAAATAAAAATAAATAACAGCACGAGGACAAAGCTATGCACAGCACATTCGCTCTTTCAAAATAATATTACCTTTCAAGTCCACCGTAACCTTGGAAAAGAATAACTCGGTGCAAGCCAAATCTACAAAACTAATCACGATCCGTTCCTCCCCCGCTTTTTAGCAGCTCTTACAGGGAACACACGGGTGCAGCTCGCAGGCAAGTTGGGAACAGCTCGCTTCCAACACGGGATCTGCACCGCGATCGCTCAGTCCTGCATCTCTGACTGATGGATTGCTTTCTTGCCTCTCGTGTGTGACAGCGCTGGCCCTCACCGAATCCATCCCAGGTGAAGGGAACGCGCTCCCGGGAGCAACCCAGCCTGGCAGGTGAGGAGAGGCCATCCCTGAGCCAGACCCCATCTCCCCAGGCCACATCCCACCTCCCCGAGCCAGGGGCCACCATCTCCCGGAGCCAGAGCCAGCCATCAAACGCCGCCGCCTGGCTCCTATCGCCACATCTTCCCCGTTTCTTAAAATAACTCCCCGTGCCTCAGTACCAGCCTTAACCATTTTATGCCTGTGCTCCAACTCTCCTCCTGAAACTTGACCTCTCCGGCTGGCAGCAGCGGAGGATGCCCGTGCCCGGCGGCGGCACCGCCGCGGCCGCAGCCACCGGGGCCGGTCCCGNCCCCTCCCGTGCCGTGACCCCGGCGCTGCTCGGGGGCACTTCCCCGCCGCGGCCCCCCCGCCGCCCCTGTCCCGTCCCTTACCTGGCAGGCGAGTGACACTCCTGGTCGTGGTCATGTGAAAATATTTTCGAGGTATCCTTTAACAGCCTTTAAATATTGAAGCCTAAAAACAATATTTGCTGTTTTACCTTTTGAAGCTTTAACAAAAGCTTTGTTTTAGCATTTACCTCGGTGTGCAATAAGAGTTAATAATCAAATCCGTCCCAACCCCCACAAATGTTAAACAAAAAGATAAAAGAAATGCAAATAGCTATTGTCATGGAAAGTTAAAGTACCTGTCTGTATTTTTAAGTGAAAACTATTATCTCTATCAATCAAAATTTAAGAATACAATAGCACTAATCACACGAGGTGCTTTGACTGAGGTACTTTTCCTCATAAAAAGTTTTTTGTTTTTTTTTTAACTGGTGCATAAAAGTAATACACTTACAATTAGACACGGTATTTGTAATTTTGTTATTAAAAAACCTCAGCAGTCTTATTGTTAATAAATGCCTCTGAGTCTGTAGGCTGATTCGTACCCAAGAAGACCAAAGTCCCTACATATTTTAATAAGGTTGATGAAATTTTATTCAGATTCTCACACTTTCCAACATGTGGTGGAACAGCACACTCTTCTGTTTGAGAGGAGTTACTCAAACGAAGGAAATAGTTAATTGGGAACCAAAACTACTACTTCTGGCCTCGCCGCACATTTTCCACATTTCTCCAAGCGCTGTCTGTGCTTCAACCCTCAGCCTCCAAGACGTGCCCTTTGTCGTCTTTTCTTTAATTTTTGATGCCAATTCCCTCCCGTCGGACCCCGACGCTCTCCCAGCCCAGCACACATTACGTATACAGTGTGTACATTGTGCAGGCACACCGCACGGATTCTCTCCAAAGTCATTTTTAAAACTAATTTGTCCAGACGGAATCAGAAACCGAGCTGCGCAGTTAATAAGTGCAGGAGCGAGCGGCAGTAATTACGCCTGTACTAAAAGAAAGAACCCGAGATTAAAATACCTATAAGTAAATAGTTGAGGCAGGATGCCATTATGCAAACTCTGCTCTCGGGGAGGGATGTCTCCCACACTGAGGAGCAATAGGACTGTCATTTTTTTCCCCCTGCAATATCAGGTTTCCTACTCCACAGCTCTGGTACTCTGCATCATGGCTAACATCTCTAGTGTGCTATTAATATCAATGAAGAGACGATTCAATTTCCACATAAGAAAAACCTCCCTATTACAGCGCAGACATTCGAGTGAGGACCCTTGCAAAGGAAACAATAAAGACCAGAGGGTTGCTTTTTTTTTTCCTTCCCTCCTCCTCCTCCCTTTTTTTTTTTTTTTCTGCTTCTTTTGCAGTTCTGCGTTGCTCACTGTTTGAAAGCTTTTAGCTAACAATGGAAGCATTATCTTCAGGACAGTTACAAAACAGGATTTGTTAGTACAAAGAATAATAACACCGAACTCATCCCCCCCCCTTCACTTCCCCGCCCCACAAATACCTGCCTATTGCAATATGGCATTTAATACTTGATTCAGAAGTATATTCCAGAAACACCTGTATTCTTGATCTAATTTCCTGCAACAAACTCCCTCAGCAGACCAGTTTTGCTCAAGGAGGTTTGGACAACTACAAACAAACAAATATTTTGTACATTTATAAAATGGAACAGAAACAAAAGTATCTTATTCTACCGAGTGCCAACTTACCCATTAATGAGGAAGAAAAAGGCTTAGAGCTGTACAGTAATTCCCAACCAACTGCAGAAAGTTGAGAGTTTGAAAACACTAAAGCACTTTTGACTATCAAGCCTTTCTGTGCTTCAACACTGGCTGCAGTGTAAGGAAGGACTGAAGGTATGTGGTCTAAACACAACAAAAGCCACTGCCTTACTCTAGATTAAATATGCAGGAAGAGGCCCCTTTGCATAAACACAAACACTCAGCAAATGAGTAACTGGCTCAAATCAGACGCCTGCTGTGCATTCTACCTGTCCTGATCTCTGACAAGCTACACAGCTTATTTAAGGGGATAGGAGCTGCAAAATCAAATCAAATCATAGCGCTAAACGCTCTGCTCCTCTGATAGTAAATAACAACAGCACCATCAACTCCACGCCAAACGCTCATTGCTAATCTAAGCATTGCTCTGGCACAGAGCTGAATCGTGTGCTGTGCCCACTTTGGCTCAGCCACCCATCTCACCACAGCAGAAGAAACACAACCAAACACCACCTGTAAAATTAATTTTCATAAATGTACTAGAAATCCAATACATTCCTGGCCCGGCCTTTTCTTAACAAGGATTTAAAATTAATACAGAGACTTTTGGTTGAGTTGACAGATTAAATTTACATTTGCTCTTACTGTCCCTGTTTTGTTTACTATATAAAAGACATTCCAGACCTATTTTAGCTGTCATGAATCACCACATAATGCACACCTATTTACTAGTTTATTTGGGGAAAAGGAAGAAACTTCTGAAGTGTTCCTTAAAAACAGTATTTTCAAAATATTGGTCTCATGAAACGACCCCTCCAAAGTATATTTACTTAAAAAAAATAACTAAATTAAAGACTATGATGACCACCAAACACATCTAAACATTTATTATTATAATTGAATATACATAATTATATACTGTGATTTACTCTTCCTTCTAAATAAATAAATTATTTTTCAGTCTCGTTTATCCTTCTAGTCCAGAAATAGAATGAAGCAGCACGATTTTAAAGCAATTGGAATTCACCAGTGTCCCTTCCTAACTTAAGGAGTCAAATCACATTGACCTTTTATTGTAAGTCCTAGCTACATGTTGGTTTTGGTAATTTAATTATTTTTTAATAACTTGCAGTATTAAATGATTGCCATTGAAACACAAATAAGATTATACTCCTCTGCCTTACTCTCTGGTGCTCCAGACTACAGCGTAACATGGACGACACGACTGCGTCCGGCCCCGAAATTTCATTCTGAAAGAGCACTTACACACAGGCAGGAACAGGAAAATTCAGCCTTTCAAGATGCAACACACATTTACTGAATTCTCAAGCATGTGTCACAGATTATTTCAAAGGATACTGGATATAACTCACAGTTTTAATGGGCATCGAGCATGTTCAGTTCCACTGAACACTTGTATGGTACAGAGGGAGTTTTTACACCTCCTTGGATAAACTCACCAGGTTAAAGCACAAAAACATTGATAACGTGAGCTAGTCAAGCCTAACAGGATAAAAATCCTCCAAGAAAGAATCCCACGAGAAATTTTAGAGCCCCTGTGTCGTTCACCATTTTTGCATTGAAATGACCTTCCAAATAAGGCGTCAGATAATACAGTTCACATAGATGATACCGATCTAACCTTGATGCAAATAAACCATAGAACAAAATTTAATCAGTATATCACTGTGTAAAAGCCTTTGTCCATCCCAATGGAGCTTCTAATGACTGTTTTGGCAGTTCTGGCTGGTAGTTATGCCTCCCTGCTCATATATATCTCATACTGGTTGAGCAAGCTAATGGAACTTCTGTTAGTGGAATCCAATATTAATACCCTGCATCGTGCAAAACTGGATGCAACTGAATATATTACACAATTACAGGTAGTATCTAATTCCATAGGTATTAGATACTGGTCTCTAAATTAATATTTTAACAGAGAAAGTGATGTAAATACTACATTTCAGGTAAGATATCTATGAACTCTGGATCTGCCAGTCTTCCTGCTGTAAGCCTGCTCTATGCTCACACAGCACAGACACAGGACCCTGACAAAAATTGGCAGGCAAGCTTTAGATGGTGAGTGACACATACTGATGCACAGAGTCAAAGATGTCATCTTCATACAAGCTCCACTAGTTATGAGCTTGAGAGAAAAATGAAACAAAAAAAAAAAAAAGACCCCAAATAAAATAAACAAAAAAAAAAGAAAAAAAAAGCAGGGGGGGAGAGTGGAGCAAGACCTCCAGAAAATAAACAGGGTGTACAGTTTCAAAGGCTACAGACACAGACATTTCATTGTTCAAGCCAATTATCAGTGGAAAATAATAACAACAGATGGATTCAGAGTCACTGACTTTTCATATGCACTTCATCTCTGCACAACAGATGATGAAATGCGAGAGCTATCTCGGAAAGGCAAAACATCTTTCAGTAAAAGAACTCTATACTCCAGATGGGGACCTTCTAAGGCAGCTGATTATCTTCTTATAGTGTTGTAAGATAGACTTACTAAAACATTTCCAGAACTGATCAGATCGGATGAGCACAATGGCAGCATTATGAGGAGTAAGTTGCTCCGATCTCAGACTTGTGACTGGACTACTCAGAGGTTTCAATGGGCTCAGAGCTGCCCATCCCCATTTCCACATCAAGTACTGCTTCTAAAAAATGGGCCCAAACTGCTGCTCCCAGTCTGGGCTAAACATGGGCTCGGCTTTGTGTGGAGGGGGAATGTAGACATGGGGCCACAGAATCAGTGTCAGCATGAATTGGTCTCCAATAAAAGTCCCACCACCACGAGCAAGGTGAGTCTCCTCACCTTCTGCAAACACACATTTCACACAGGGACACAGGCAGAGGACAAAACATGTTTACAGGTAGGACTGTTTTCACTATAATTGCCAGATGTAGAGGAAACTCATCATCTACGAGCCTTCAGCACTGTAAGCTGGGAGTAACCTCATCCAAGTCAATGGATTTACACACCCACAAAAACTGGTGCGAGGCACAAGAAAGACATAAATACTTTCTTACAAAGCCTTTACAAAAACCCATCTTTTTATGGGAAATAAAAAATTGCTTTCAAAGGGAAATAACAAACACATGTAAATTTTGGTGGTTCCGGTGATAAGCAGTTCCAACAAATGTCACAAACACCTACCTAGCACAACCTTCTCCCACTCAAGCTGAATACCACAAAGTATGTGTTTTTGATCACATGAATCAGGTATGCCACAATCTCAAAACTTAAAATAAAAAAGGAGTAGTGGAAAAATTAGCTCATTAATCTTTAAGACAACATTTCTTTAATGGAAGAATACTACATAAGTAGTGCATTAAACTGAACTGGTTGCCATTTCCACAGTTTCTTCTTCACAACACTGCAAGGAAAATCTTAAAAACGGCATTCTCTGTAAATCAATACCGCACACCGAGGGGGAGCAATACACAGCACACACACACACTCTGAACTTGCACCTACTGCTAATTTATTTCACAAGTTACAAAATATTTCTGAAGTAGGGGGCTGTTGGCTTCACAAACGTGAAGGGAAGAGATGGGTTTGTGGGCACAGCGTTTCCCCTCTTTGTGAACTACTTTGTCAAAAGTAAATTCACAGGGGAACATACGAGCAAAGAGTAAATTTTGCCCAGGGCAAAATTCTGCAACTGCTTTAAGAAGCAAACAAGAACACAAAAGATGTGTAATACAACCATCTGGCTCTACTCATGCTATATCAATAATCCCCAAAATTTATCCCCACCCCCTTAATCAACCCACACTGATGCCACAAAACCAAATGGCATCACTTATGCTTCCTGCCCATCACATTTTGAAATGATATTTAATATGCATACAGTACATATTTGCATGTTAATCAATTTCTTTAAGAAAAAAATATTTTTGCTTCTTTAGCTATTAGTTCTGCTTTTTTCTACTTATTCACACTGGGATCTCTAAAACCACCAAGAAAGTCCTTGTGGTAAAGATACTCTCATATCAACACAGCATCTCAGGTATCAGGATAACGTACCGGTCAAAATTTCAATCTCTTCTTCTCTCTAGTTTTGTGTCACAGTTTGAAAATAGCAGAGGGTGAATAATAACATGCCAGCAAAATTAGCTGTTCAAGAAACACGGGTAAGTGATCCGTTTTGAACTCGGGGTTGGATGCATTTCTAAGCATTACCCTATTTGGGATGCAGGGAAGGAGGGAAAGCGGGGTATCCTATGCGTCTTTTATTTTGAAGATTTGCACAAATTTTTCAAGCCTCCCTTATCCAGGAGCCAGCCTGCTCACGAAGGAGGAAAATGGGAAACTCCTGGCCAAAAGTGGAGGACAAGCCTCTGCTGTGTTTTGGCTGAGCACCGCTCTCCCTTCCCACCCCATCCCTGCAGTGGAAGACCACCTCAGGACAGACAGACAGAAAGCTATCCATGCAAAGTGTCCAAAAGGGTGGCTCCACGATTGTTTGGGGGAGGGATTGCTTTCTTGAGGGAAAATCACCTTTGTAACCATCGTGATTCATACCAGGAGCGCGCAACGTGAAACCGGTACCAAAAACAACACTACAAAGACGGTCTCTCTCTGGCGCTCCACCGACCGACGGCCACAGCCCCGGGGGCTGACTCAGAGCTCTTCTTCTTAATCGACTTTTCTGCAACAACATACCCTGGCCCAAGCCCTGCCTCTCCCCGTGGCTGGCTGGCACACTCCCCGTGCCTGGTGCTGCCCGGGGGACACGGCACGGCGGGGATGGTGCCCCACGGCCCTGCCGTAACACGAACAGATGGCTGTTACACAGAGCAGGAGAAATACAAGCCCTGAGCACTCATGGCATAGGTGGAAATGTTTTGCAGTTATTTTCTTTGGAAATAAGCATACGTATAGCGGTTATGTCTGCTCCCTCATCCAGACTACCAAGCTGAGATCACAAACACTTTGTTAATTTTTTTTTTTCTTTTTTAATCCACTTTTGGATTGCTTCTGTTGTTTGTATGGCTGGACTTGTACAGCCTCTTTGTAAGAATTGAAAACAGTCTCCCACAAACACAGGAATGGGCAAATGGTTTAGAGAGCTAATCCACACCTGGGCTACGTGAAAAGGGCTCATATTTTCCAAACAGAAACACAACCCCTTTTATATATGAACCAGATTTGGATCCAAATGCTAAACCCTTCGCCACATCCTACGTGGGGCTGTGTGATGGTCACAGGCTGTGGTGGTGGGTGGTGGCTGCGCTGATGGCAGCCACGGGCGAGGAGTTGCCGTGCCCTTGGACTTGGATGCGAAGGGCAGACCCATCCTTGGTTACACCACGGTGAATGCAGGGTAATCCCCATCCTGCACACGCCTCTTACAGAAGAATCTGGCCCTGTCTCGTTACTCTTGTTAGAAAAATGAAGGCTGTGACAAAAAATAGCTGAGAACTACATCTTGCCGATGCCAAAATACAATAATAACATGTTCAAAGATTTAATTTAGAAGACTACAAAGTCTAGCTCATACATCATAACACCTTGAAATAACACTTTAAGGTCAAATCCTGTGCATTTTTGGAAACCACCAAAACATAATGAAGTTTTACTTAAACACAGCATTTACATTTATAACGCATTTCAGATTCTTCAAGTAAGCTAGACCACATGCTAGGAAAATGTACTTCCCACAACATACAAATTAAGTCATGTACAGCCTTCCCTCCGCAGGCTGAACAGCCACCAGCACAAATGGAAGTCCTGTGTATGGATCAAAGGCAGCATGTGGACCTCAGAACATGATTTTTTATATTTTGTTTTTAATTGGCAAAACATCAAATCCCACTAGCAGTTTATTTTTGTTGCCTTCCTTGCCCCTTTTCTACCTCTCCCACTTATTTCACAACGGAACATTTTTAAACCACCAGAAGTCTTTGTGGCAAAGATGATGTCATACTGACACAAGATCAGGTGTGAGGTATGGTATGAATAAATACTTATCCGCAAACACATTTAATTTTCAATAGTGGGCATCGAGAGACAAAGAAGTTCTTATGCAGACATATTAGCTGAGGATTTCATTTCGAATGGTCTGCATTTAAAAGAGCAGAACAACACAGAGTGCAAGCCTAGAAGAAAAAGGAAAAAAAAGAACCAAAACCCCTTGTACCTTCCTTCTTGTTTTTGGGCAAGCAATGCACAGCTCTGCTCTTCACAGTAATAAATACATGGTGCTTGATTACTTTGCCTTTTAAGTCACCGATACCATACAGGACAATTGTCCTTTATACAGTGGCAATAAAAACTCTCCCTAGGAAAACAAATATGTATTTTAGAGTAATCAAGCAGGAACTAATTTTGTACTTTTTCACAAGTAGCCATTTACTTTGGCACCAAATGGTAATGTGTAGCAGAGAACGCAGTATATGCTTTAACCCAAGAAAAATTAGACTTGAAAATTAATACACAGTGAAAGACAAATTTAAAGCAGCTTTCTTGTGTTCTGACATAAGAATATAAAAATGACACGAGCAACTAAAGATTAGTTTACATACTTTTCAATCACAGCTGCCGCTCAGTAACCACAATACCTTTAAAATGACATTCCACCGAAACAGATACAGTTTGGCTGCAACAGCAGCAAGACACAGTTAACGTGGAATTAAAAGGGCATTTTTTATTTACACACATCGTACAGCACTGAGCCCCAGCACAATTACAATGGAAAGATTTTTAGCGTGATTAATTTGGAAATAATCTAGTGATAAATAGAGTGCATTGCAAGTGATTCTGCCGAGCAAATTTTTATCACCAGCCTTAGATGTCAAAACAGTTTCAGGGACAGAGAAAGAACAAGTCACATCTTCTTGGTTAATATTTAATTGGGTGCTAAAGATTCCTCCTAAAGACCTCTGAACCATCACTGACAGCCCCACAAGATGTCCCTGTCTGTGAAATAGATACCAACCCTTTCTGTATAAACTAAAATAACATTAAATTTAATCAAACCATTCAATTAATAAATCACTTCAGTGGACATTGCAGCCCTATCCCTGTTTAATTACATAATTTTAAAAATATTTGCACACTGCAACCACTAAGATTGGCTCCGAGGTTTCATAATACACACTTAACACTTGAGTTGGAGAACAAATTTATTTAATAAATGCAGAGCTAAGTACAATAATGCCACTCCACTCAAACTGCAAAAATCACTTAGCATCTCCTGCGAGAAAAAGCAAATAAACTTTTTCCCTATTTAAATGTCCCTGCTACCACCAGCTTTGCCAGAAGCCACCTCCTTTCTGCCCTTGTCCCTGCAGTCCCTGCAGTCAGTGGGAGCGACTAGCACGGGAAGGGGTGGCAAAGCTGGTGTCCCCCCCCATGGCACAGAACATCCCTCTGCTTCACTTTCACATGGACTCCCTGGCTTCCCTCCCTCCTTGCTTCTGCCTCCATCCTTTCCTCCTCACTTTTCCCTCTATTTCTCCCCATGCTGCTTGTCTGCCCCTTGTTCTCTGCTGTTTAATGGTGTTCCAGCTTCCCCCATTTCTATCTCAAGCTCCTGCCCCAAGCTTCCTATACCTGCTCTCTTCCTTGCTGCCATCTGAGATAGCTGAGGTGAAAAAAGCTACATGGGAAAAAAACCACAACAAACAGGACAGAGGGAAGAGGCTGAGGAGGAGAACAGGGAAAGAAAACAGTTTAGTAAGGCCAAGGAGAGCTGCACAATTTCTGACAACAGCAAGAGATACTCCAGAGCACTGGGATAAAAAATAAAAACCATGGACCAAGTGTATTGTGTGAAGCAGGATTCAGGTTCTGGGATGGGTGAAATGCCTGTACTCACAGAAAAACTCCGTGTCTCCCAAGAAACCCGTGTTATTGCCATATATAACTAGGTGTGACAACTTGGGAGAGGTTGAAATACATATGGACCAAGCAGTGGCCTTAAATGAAGGGGAAAAAAAGCAAAGCTAAGGGTTTGTCACAGCTTGGAGGCACAGCTGTGTGCACTCATACAGACTTTGCATTCATTCATATAGAGCACAGCTTTCAGGTCCTGTGGTTCCAGCACGATTTTTGGACGAAAGTTGAGACTCAAAAATAAATAAGTCTATATTTGGCCTGCCCTGGATTCGAGACACTCTCAGTAGTACTTTGCATAGAAACAATCTGAATTAATACAGACTAAGTTTTCCAGATTATAATATTCTTTACCAAGCCAATGGATGCACCTCTAAAATTCACTGCCCTGACAAATAGTAGAGCTCTTGAAAGTCTGCTTGTATTAGTTTTATGGATCTATTCTACTGCTTAAATCAGGTCTCATTAAAATTACCATCCACACAAGTTCTCCCACTGGGAAATCTACATGCCAGAGCTACTCCAGTTCCGCAGGCAGTGCTCGGAGGGGGTTGCATATTGCAAAATAACTGCGGACACGGCGGGGGGAGGACAGGGGAAGAACAAGAGGACTTCAGGACAGCAAGCGACTCCTTCCCCTCCTCTGATTTTAACCACTGCAACTTTTGCGCAGGTGGTGCAACTGCATCCATGAAAAGAAATGCTATTGCCAGAAATGAAACCGGGATGGGGTGGTGTAAAAAGTGCCCCTTGGAAAGTCAGATGTGGCCTCAAACGTCCATTTTAGTGTTGGAATGGCAGGCTAAATATGCAAACGCTGCACCTGACAACTTACACGAAAGCATATGATCTGCACACTGCCCCTCCAGTTTAATTTTTAATAGTAACAGTACTTAAATCTCAGCATTAATGTATTAATGTTCAAATGAATACAATTAAAGGCATCTCTGTTTTCTTCAGTGCTAACGACCTGGAAGATCTTTCTCCCCTTCATATTTGCGGGGATTATTACAAATACATTCTGTAGCCGTTGTTTTGGCAAAGAAGCAAAAACCTTTGCCTTTTAAATATGAAGTAACAGGAATAATGAATAATATATCTTCTGATCTTTGTTCTGCCATGATATATATATAATGATATATAAAATGTTCATTTATTATTATCACACATCCTAGGGAGCAGACATGCAAAATTACTTTTTTTTTTTGTCTTATAAGGTCATTTATCATATGGAACATCCTCCAAATAGGTAGTCCTAAAATCTCAATTTACAAAGACATTTTTTAAAGCTGAATTCTTCAAACAGGGCTTCTCTCCTGATGGTTAAAATAAAAACTTTATGGTATCAACATAGCTGGATTTAAGGAGGTAGAAATGCTCTGCATTTTGTTTTAGAAGATCCTGCCTCAACAAATTTATGCCTGCCTATTATTTTTACTTAAATCCTGCCACAATTATAGTAACAAAAGCACTGCATGACCCTCTTTAGGTCAAATTCAGAAAAGAAAAGCATTTACTAAAAGAGCATTAATTTTTATCATAGCATCTGTGATCTTTGGGTGGGGAAAGGAAACACCAAAAAGAACGAAGTCTGTATATACAAACTATCAGTCAGATTTTAACACTTATGCAGAATAATGCAAAGCTTTATTTCTTTTTGATGTTAGCAGGCTTTTCCTTTTTCTTTTTGCATTCCATTTTTCAATATGTAAAATGACAAAATGCAAAAAAAAACAACAAAAACACGAAAATGTGCTTGTTAGGGCTGGCCTAGTTTTTTGAAACACGCACAAAAAGAAAACCCACTCATACGATCTTATTTTAATATGTAATAGAAGAATCTGGCAAACATTAGCCAGAATAAGTCTAGCCAGCGAATGCAGACTAACAAACCAGTCTGCTGCTGCAAGGCAAAAGGAAAATTTGATCTTGTTCTTCCAACACAGAAAAGCAGCATCTTCCACGTGAAAAGCACCAGTGCAGGAGCACAAGCAAACATCAGCTCCTTGCTGCTCACACCAACACCTCACCTCCTTCTTGGCTGGCAATTTCCAAACAAATCCATCTCAGCTGTCCCATCTCCAGTCTCTCCTCAAATCAAGAGTAAATCATTGTCTTCCTCCCAGAGCAATGTGCTCAATCCAGCACTGGCCATGGTCATCTTGGGAAGCAAGACCCAGCAAAACCCCAAGCAGTGGCGGAACGCTCTTTTTGCAAAATTTCTTTGTGCCCAAAAATCTGCTCCAAGCCATGCAGCTTTGAAGCAGTACCCAGAGAAAGAATCAGACATAAAACTACCTCCAGGGGAAAAGAAAAGAAATAAAGAGATAATCAAGAAAGAAAAAGGGAATGGGAGAGCTGGATTCAGCACAGCTAAAGACTCCGATGAGGAGGGAGGTGGAGGTGGAGGACAACTACAAAGCGCTTAATTATAAACCTAAAAATGTTCGAAAACCAATCTCACGCTGACAATTTGCGTATTTTGGGATTACCTACGGATGAGGAAGGTTCAGCTTAATCAGCTATCTGTGCAAATGGATCCCCAACGTGCCAGAGCTGAACTCAATGGACAATCCCGTTAGAGTGGAAAGAGCACATGAAACGCCCTTGAGAAACGTGGCTAATGCCACAAACACTGAGGAAACAACCGTTAATAAATTCTTCCATTTTCGGGCTTAGAAGGCAAAGGGCAAATGTTGAAAGAAGCAGAAGATGGGAAGGGCATGGCTAGGCTTTTTAAGAAGTCCATTTCATGTGTGACATAGTCCTGAGGCAGGTCTCACTCTTCAGATTAAAACCAGTATTTTTACCCACTAAAAAACACCTCCCAGTAGAGAAACAACTACATCTCTTCTTTAAGTCACCTAAATTTAAGATGTCTCTCCATCTTCCATGATAGGAGACAAAAGAAGAAAAGTCCACAAACACAGAGAGTAGAGTCTTCAATAAAAAGAAAAATAGTGCAAAAAGTACCTATTAAAAAAAAAGTGTGAATTCAGATATCAGAGGCACTCTGTAAAATGCAAGTTAGGACTTTCCCTTTTTGATCAACGCCATACCACAGGACAGAAGCTACTCCCACGTCCAACCACATCATGTTGGAGATTCACTTGCTCTCTGTCTAGCACATGTTTACCCAGGAAACACACTCTGGACCCCTGAGTATGGAGAAAGTCACTAGCAGAAGTAAATTGGGGATGGAGAATTCCCTGAACCCTCAAGTTACACACTGAGACACACATGAGTCTGATAACTGCCGTAAGACCAGATCTCATCCTGCCACCTGTTAGGCACAGCCCACACTGGGCACTGCTGGGATGCAGGGTCAGGACAAGGTCCATGTGGTGGGACCAGACTTGGGGAGCTCTGCACTGCGGCCATTTTCAGCTCTAAGCAGCCACTCAGACTTCAAAGATCCACCAATGATACATCAGGGTCCAATCCTAACAGCATTTTATCCAAAAAAAACATTTTAAAACCCACTTTAAAACACATTTGCCACCACTGGCAGAGGACTCTGGTGCATCCCTGCCATCCCCCAAGGACCAGGCCTGGCTTCAGGGACCACTCTGCAACAACTCCTCTCCTACTTGGGTCTGATCCAGGCACTCACACAGTGCACTTGTACATTTTATTCTCTCTCTCCCCGAAGCTTTGGCAACTGAAATCTATTATGATATCAAAAGGTAGCTGACAACATAAAATGTATCCCGCTGAGTTGATGCCGCACGCTGCTAAATTTACAACAACATAAGTATCATAAAAATTATAAGAACTGCAAATTAACCACTGATTTTTTAGTTCAGTGACATAAATAACAGTAAAGATCTGGAAAACTTCCAAACATCTTTACAACTGTTTAATTTGTCAAAATCTATCAAGTGTATTTCAACCACAAACCTGTCCTCTGCAGTGCATTAGTTTTCACGTACTTATGCTAGCATCAAAGGCAGCAAAAATAAAGCTTCTGTAATTACTGTATTCTGATGCACCTTTCCAGTCACACTTTTATTTCTGCTTTTCTTCCTCTGTACTTCTCTGTTGACACTGACAGTCAGCAATGTTTTAGAAACATTCATGCTAAAAAAGAGAGAAAAATCACTACTGCCTTCCACTGCCCCCAGGTTTGCCCAGGATACTCAAGGCAGCACATTGCTTTGTTTGCCCATTGGAGTGGTTTTCCACTCACGTGCTGCGCGTTCCTCGCGACGCTTGCGTCAGCAAACCCTTTTATTTACTCCTTTATTTGTGCACCAAGTTCTGCAAATGCAAAGCCACCCTTTCCAGCAGCTGCAAGAGAGCAGGCAAAGATCAACAAAAATAATAAATTTTATAGGCTCTATTTCTTTTCCTAGGGGAGGAGCTCATTTTTATGTAGCTATTTATTTTGTATGGCTAAATAGCAGTTACTGTATTTTCTAAGACACAGGTTCACTAAAAAGGGTGAATTTCTTTAACAACCATTGCAAGACTAACCAAAGTCCAAACGTGTTGAACTGCTGATGCACAAAGTTAGGGTCTTTCTGAAAAAATAATACAAAATGTACTTGTATTATTTAACTACTCAGGGGCTGCGAAGCTTCTAAGTCCCCAATGCTCTGCCTACCAAGAGAGCTTTGACCACAGCACCAACACAGCAGCAGAGAGGTTGCCAGTGCTGGCCCCAGCACAACAAGATAGTTTTGCCTTTTGCAGAAAGAACTGGCCAACATCTTTTCACATGCTATTTGTTGCTCTACACGTGGATTCACACCAAGAAAATTCATATACAACTCCAGCTGCTGCAAGGTAGTTGCTCTATAAAAAATAATAAATCAAGTACGTGCTGAGAACTGACAAGACTTTTCTGTCACATTTTTGCTTTTACAAAGGCTTCCCAAGGTCAGGGCTTGGAGAAGGGCTTTTTCCCCTCGAGCTGGCTCCATTTTCTCTCAGGAGCCATTTTGTATCTTTCCTGTACGTAAAATATGAAATATTACAGGAACTAATTACACCTTTTCAAATGGGAGAATCTAATAAATCCCTCCTTCTAATGATACTGAAGTGCACTTATGAGTGACTGCTCAGAACAAACACACTCACTGCAGCTCCACAGGCATAAAAGGCCACTGCAGAGGCTGGCAGGGTGTGGGTTCATGAAGAACTGGTTGCCCAAATAGTCCCATGTGCTTCCACCAACCTCAAAGGTTCATCTGCTCTCCAGAGCTGACAACCCCATCATCCCAACCAGCCAAGGTTTGGTGACTCCATCACTTGTGGACCATAAGGGTGACATGGCTCTGACCATGAGGCTGAGTGGCAGAGCACATTTTTTAGAGGGGGGTATCTGCTGGGGTCTGTTATTCCCCACAAGACAAAATCTCCACACGCTGCCTATCCACATGGAAGCAGGAAAGAGAGGTTAAGGACTAAGTTTGACACAATAGGTTAAACTCAGCCCCCATTCCCAGTATATTATACAGTAAATCTCTTTATTCTGTAAGGGCAAAATAGAATTGCTTACAGTTTGTCTTAAAAATGGAATTTATGCTTCAAATACAGAAAACCAATACAGAACATATTGCAGCTCTAAAAATTAAGCATCCAGATATAAAAGGAAATTTTAAATTAATTTTCCCACTGTGTTGTTTGCAAGAGCAATACACTTAAATGGCCACAACTCATTCAGTGACACCCAGAGGTACCATGCAAGCGCTATGGAGCAATGCAAGTAATTCAAAGTTCTTTGATTAAATCTCACATAATTGCACATAACTGGAAAAAATCACAGCAAGTTGGCTTCGCATATTGTATTGCATAACTCAGAATCTATTCCCACAAAATCTCTCCTTTCCAGACTATTTTATCTAAGCAACATATAGCTGTTACAACAATTTTTGAGTGATTTTGATTCCCATTGTGGTATAATGAGTAATGAAGAAAGCACGTTTTTTTATTCTGGTTTACACTGATGTGTAAACCCTCGGTGACTCAGTTCTGCCGCTTCACAACAAGGAGTTCTCATGTTTCCCTCTACACAGGAAAAAAGAAAATAAGTCTTCAACTATTCTGTTCTCAGCTCAAACCAAAGGGAAGAGCTCCTTCCTTGGGAGCTTCTATAATTTGTGCTGCCCATTGCAGTAAGACCCTAGGCCAGGGTGCTGTGCTCACCCACACCCAGCAATCAGACAACATCATCTGAAGACAGAAGTGCCCCAAAATCAAGTTCTCTGCAGAGAAAAGGGGACCTTCAACATGAGCCTGAGGAACGTTTCTCGCTCCATGCAGGGGAAGACAGACTTGGCCAGAGTGACTTCCCTCAAAACTCAAAAGCCTGGCACAACAGCCTTCTGCAATCATCTTTCTCTGGCATTCCCAGAAAGGGTGACCACAAAAACTTCTGCCTGTGCTGCAGAGAGAACTGGCTTTTTTCTGTGCTCAGCACCAGCTTTCCAGACTTAAGTTTCTCTTTCCAGTAATGTGCAAAGCTAACACTTTGTGCTACGTGGGGCCTAATATTTTCAGACCTGGAGACTTAATTACAATCTACTCTAATTGGCACATGGCACTAAAGAATAAGTATTAATAACATTAACAAAAAAAAAAAAAAAAAAAAAAGCCCTGATTGAGATGGCAAGCTGAGGACTGAATCAATAAATCAACAGTAATCTTCTTCCTTAATCACAGCTGCTACTCCACCCTTTTTATTGATCTTTCTTCTTTTTTTTTTCTTTATTTCACTATAAATCTCCTGATTCATGATTGAATTAGTTCAAAACAATTGCACACCTAGCCAGGATAAGCAACACTTTGGTTTTAAAACCCTTCGCACGGTAGCAGCTGCACAGTGAGTTGTATGATGCTGAGACCCCCCCCTTCATTGTGCAGCTTCTCCTCCTCCTGGAGCTCATCCCTGAGTCCACAGTCCAGGGGATACTGGTGGTCAGTCAAGGTTTTTTCTGTCTAAGAAAGAGGTAACCATGCTAGACCTGACCTCCCCCCTCAGCCATGATGATGTTTTCATGCACATATTTAAAGGACCTTTTCCTTTAACTGTCCTGTGATCTGAAAGCCAGTCAGAAATCCAAACCATGTATTTTCTTTAGGTGTATCTGTTGATCAAATATTTTACTCCAATGTTCTCTACAGCATCATTATGGTACTTACACGTGTTCACCCCAAGTATAAATCTTCAGCATATCCTACCTGACTCTGCAGCAGCTTTCCTGGAAAAAGCTTTCTTGTGTTCTAGTAAACCTCACTCGTGTTATTTATTCTCCTTTAAAAAAGAAGTTACACTTCACTGTACTCATTCTTAGCAAAGACAAGTTTCTGCCTATCAAAAGACAAGTTTACTGCAAGGACTCTTGTAATAATACTGATAATGGGTAGAAATTACACATTTTTATAAGGGAGAAGACAAAGGACTTCATGTTTTATAACAGTTGTGCTGATATCATAGTTTCACCAAACTATGCTTTCAGACAAAATTATAGCCTTCCCTCCCGAGTGACCTAACCTGTAACTATTTAGGATAGATATAATGGGGCAAACTGTCAACTACAAATCAAGAGATGCACTGGCTTCAATGGAGATTCTGCAATTGGCTTCCCAAGACGTGTGACACTCTACCCCCCATATTGTCAGTAAAGGACTAAGTACTCCTGAGAGAAAACTAATCAAGCTGGAAAAATCACCAAATAAAACTTGAAAAACTGGCAAAAAATGAAAAAAAATAGCCTTTAGGTTGCAAGCTGCAAAGAAGCTAGCATTTTAATAAAGACAATAATCACAAATATTACTGAACAAAGGAAAAGGAAACCGAAACATGCCAAGAAAGATAATCAAGAAATGTGCTTATAGGATGCCAGTCCAACTGATTAAAGATCTTCAGAAAGCAGGATATCCCACCTAGAGCCGTTAAGTCTTATCTGGATCCTTACACACCCACACCCCTGTCAACAGCAGATCTGAGGATGGAGAAGAGGAGCCCATCCTTCTTCCTTATTACTTCTGTCCCTCTTTTTGTCTCTGCCCACTGTAGCTGCTTCTCACAGCCTGTTAAATGCTCGTTACACAACCTTTGCTAAGGTTAAAGCAAGACAGAAGCTTCACCCAGCAATTTTTTCCCCCATGGAAAAGGAAGCAAGGGAAGAGATGCAAGGCAGGGTGTGTTTTTGGAAGCAGCAGGTCCCTAAAGGGGGTGAGGTGTATAAATGATCCACAGCTTGGGAACACCGTGCAGCAGGTAACGGCAAACAAACAGCAGTAGCTGGTTAATGATGATCTGCAGTAACGTCAGGGAGACTTGTTCCCATGTAAGTAACCTGCCACGCCGGGGATACAAATTGTCTGGGATTTGATGGCACCTACTGCAGAGAGCAGCGTTATCAATGTGCTTGCGTGCTCAGATAAATGGAGCACTATTTCCTTGCGCTGCCGCTGTCACTTTCTCCGGTCTGTCAGCCCCTTTCTTAAACCGATTGCTATTTTTATTACACTCCTTAAAATATGAAGCAGGAGACTCCTTTTCCTGAAATACACTGGGCTAGATAGATGACGCCTTTTAAATAATATTCTTTTCTTGCTGGCCTTGCTCCTTGCCGTGTTGTTGCTTACTTTGGAGGGGGAAACAAAATAAAAGTGGCAAGCCATATCTCTCCATTCCAAAGGGAGTGGTTTCCCAAGAAAAGCATAGTTTTGTTCCCTTGCTATTTCCTTTCAGCACTGCAGACAAGCAGGCAGCAGGCCCGCTACTAAAACTGACCCCAGCAGTCATGAACCAACGCTCAATATAACCAGAAAATAGTTTGGGGCAGCAGGTGGCATTTGGGGGGGATGTAAATGGGATTTGTCACCTCTAAATTCTGGATTTGGTAGGAGAAAAGGAAAATTATCAGCAAACTTTAGACTTTTTAAAGTCTAAAATTAGGTGAGATGCTATTGAAAAGGAAAATAACTTCCAGCTTTATTTTAAGAACTGGAGTTGTGCTTCCTGCTTCTATTGCTGCAGTTCTTCTGGAAAGGAAGTTGCCCGCAAGTAATGGATAAAATACAGAAAACCTTGTGGATTCAAAAGTGCTCTCCTCACCCTTCTGTAAAAATAAAATCCAGAGGCTGGTGGAGCACACTGGTTCCACTGTAGTAGATACAATGCCAAAGAGAGGGGGAAAAGTACTCCCTGATACAATAGGTCATTGTACTCCCGGATCTACCACATATGTTACTCCAAGGGCTCTCAACCTTAAACTTGGAAAGTCTAAGACACTGGAGCCATGATATATAAAGTAAGACCCAAGTTCCAAATATTTGATTTAGCAAAGTAAATATGGTTGTTTTTATTGGGTGCAACAAGCATTTTTCACAGAGTGAAGAATTATGGTAAACATCTGCTAATCATACTCACAAAAGAGGTCATTGTGTTTAAATCCAAGGTCATATTAATAGCTATATTTAATTAATAAAACCCAACACTAATATTACACAAGTTTCCAACAACGTCTGCTTCCTGACACTCAAGGACCTATTCATTAATGGACCACTTATATTGGTTTTTCTTGATATTGCTGCTAAACTCTTACAAAGCTTTTAGGCCATACAACAGAGGCCTGACTTAGAAGTAAACTGCATCATGTTATACTATATGTCTCTGGGGTATTATACCATGTGGATGTAGTTTGTGAACACATGAGCTAACAAAAATACTGGAATATGTGATATTCCATGAAGGTGGTCTTGCACTTGTAGGTTCCTATGTCTCCTCCCATGCAATGGAATAGGTAAGGGCACCACATCTGTTTCTCAACAAGGAGATAATGTTCTTTGTTGAGTCATTCATTGCCTAGGTGGAAGTCAGAGCTGCACCTGCATTTCATGAGACTTCTTCTGCTTCAAAACAATGAAAGGACAGAAATCCCAGCTTTTCAAGAAATGTTGGATTTCTTTCCTACTCCCAACCAGCCCCTGGTTAAATCTGGAAGGAACGGTTTCTCAATGTGTTTACAAGTTGCACAGCCCTGGTGAATTATTGCCCAAAGTGAGTCGAGTGTTTTCACAGTTCTAGTCCATTTTGCCTGTTAAGAAACAAGCTGTTGAAATGTTGTTGAGCTCAAACAGAAAAATGAAGCTGGTTTTCGCTTACTCAGGTGTTAAACAGCACAGCTTTTTTCAAATCTCAGGAGGTGTCCTGGATGAAACTGATACAAATGAGAAATGAATCAGATCTTAGAACTTCTAATGTTTGATTGTTTAAATTTAAGGAAATTGAGATCTATTGAAAAGTAGGTTTTCTTGCACACCCAGACTTTCTCATCTAACTGCAGTCATTGATGTTTATAGATTTTTTTCTGTGAAAGATAAATCTAGCTTGTTGCATGAAAAATCCTCGAATGCACTGATGTTTATTCACTGAATTTCCATATCCTTTACACTTGAAGTTATTTTCTCTTTTCCACAATGTATGCGAAAACCATGACATTTTCTATCTTCTACACAAGTTCCCCACACCATACTGCACCATCTCCATGTTATTATATATATTGCAGTAATGCCATTTCCAATTCATTACAAAACACTTTCATGTACCAGATGTCCCAGCTTTGGTAGGACCGAGTTATTTTCTGCCCAACAAATCCTGAAAGCAAAAATAGTTGTTCCTGTATCTTTGTACACAGCCAGGCCATTTCACCTACTTGTGTCAAACTTCCACCCTAACAGACATAGGTGCTTGGTCTTACCCTATTTTTAGACAAATTGCAGCTAAAGACAACTGTGGAAGTCTGTGTTATGTACATGGCCACACCACTGGCTATGGCATCCTGGTATAAAGAAAGTTGGAAAGGGGAAGTTCTGATAACTCAGTTCTCACATGGCCCTCCTATTTTTTATGGCTCCATGTCAAGCCAGGTGGATTCTCTTAACATCTCCTACCCTTAAATCCACAGCCTAAACGATTTCCAGAAGCCTGGATTTGTTAATGCATAATATAACCCTGGCACAGAAGCAACAAAAGCAGCAAAAAATCACCCTACTCACAGCTTAGTTCATATCACGGCCTGCAGTCCCCAAAACCTCTTTTCAAAAGCAGAGAAAGAGAGTCACAAGCTGTTCAGCAAGCTGTGTAATGATCCTCAGTATCTTCTCATTATCCTGAGGTCACATGGAGACCTTCTGACAAGCAAAAATGAAACGGAGGTATTTTGGGAGAGGTCCTTGACATGGGAAGCTGAGAAGAAGGGTGGCTGTAGAAGGGCAAAACAGGGGAGGGGAGTAAAGGTGAGAGTGAGACATTATCTGTTACCCTGCTGTGCAAACATACATGGGGCCAGCAGCTCTGGACACAGCCAGGGAAATACAGACTCTCTGGACCAAAGCCCTCGTGTTCAGTCCCACCCCAAGAATAAACTTCTACCAAGATCAGAGTTTAAGGAAGGACTACATCAGGCTGAACTAAACTTAAAGTTGGACACTCACAGAGGAGCCTCTTGGTGAAACAGAAAGATAAACCATCAGTTTAAACATAAACTCATGGCTTTGGATAGTACCTTTCAAGAACATCAGTAAGTGGTGGGTAATAAATCTTAGTCTAAGTAATTCATTAGCCATTTTGGCATCACACACGAAGTGCATCACTATGATCTGATGTATTTCAGTGCACCCTGCTATCAGCTGCAACTGGCTGTGCTTTGTTGAGATGAAGGGCTTTTTAATCCAAATCAGAAAGTGATGCTTCTGCACTGCTGCTCTAATTTAGAAGTTATAATTAACAGACTTACTGCTAATCAGATCTCATCATACCTCCCCTAAGGCCCCAAATGGAGAAAACAACAGAAGAAAGGACCAAAGGTGCCTCAAGACACCATCTGAGTTTGTGTCTCTGATTTCATGTGTTCAAGCCCATGCATTCATATGTGTGAAATTGGTGGGAAACATGATCTTGTGGTTGAAGTAAATGCAGAGAAACGGGAGGCCTGAGGTCTGCTTCCATCTTTCCAACTCTTTGGGCAAATTACACAGGACTTGATTTTTAAAGCTGGCAATAGTAAATAGCCTGCAGAAAAGTCCTGCTATCCCACGCAGCTGACATTAAATTGCACTTGCCTCCTGCACAGATGGCCTCTAACCTTTGTTCAGAGCACTATTCCTGCTGCAGAGCTGCAGAAAGTGAGCTCTGCTCCCAGCACTGTTGCACAGCCCGGTGTAGTCATCTGCAAAGTCAAGGCACTTGGGTCAAAACATGGGACTACCTAGCCCTGCTTCTTCACACCCACACAATGCACAAAGGCAGACGTGGTGCCCACAAACACGTAGGACAGTTTGCTCTGGGCTACGTTTGCACTGTAGGAAAAGAAAAGCAAGCTAGAAACCATTTTTGCCAGGGTCAAGACAGCCTTGAGCACACACTTCAGCTCCTCCCCAGCAGCCACACTGCCTGTGCCAAGCTCCAGTCCCTGGGTCGGCAGCTGCTGGGGCAGCCACGTCTGAGGGACATCCAGCCCGAGGCAGCTGAGCCCACACAATTAACATTTCAACATTTGTGCAATTGCTGCATCACAAAACCTCAGCATTCATCATTCTGTCATCCCAGTTAACCCAAAGTAAGCTAGCCTGAAACATTTTGTGCAGGCTGCCTCCCTGCTGGCTGTCAGGGTCCCACATACCCACTGAAGGATCATTCAAGTTGGGACATTCAGTTCAGCACAGGATTTGCTCCTTCATAATCTCTGTACTCATTCTGTGGAACCCATCAAAGGTCACACTGACTCTTTGGCTTGGAAAACCCATTCCCTGTGTTAAAGAAGGTACAGTCACACTCAGGGTGCTTTCAAAGCAGAGGAACTCACAAATCATGGGCAGCACGCTCTGCCCATGGTTACAGAAGGATTACCCAAGGTTCCTCCAGCCATTGGCTCATGCCTGATGCCCATTTTCTTCATGCCTGTGGTCAGACCAAAACCAGTGGTGAAGGCAACAAACTCACCAGCAGCTGAAGGTTTGCCACCAGCTCTCTGGAAAATGTGTAGCTGTCAGCATCAGGAGCTGGGCAGGGGCTGCTCAGGCACCCCGGATCCAGCCCGCTCCCTGGGGACACCACTAAACACCACCCTTGTGCCCACCTGCAGCCTTGCTGCTGCTCCACCCAAACACAGCTGGAGCATGGAGAGAAAAGGGTTCAGCCCAGAATGTGCCCTTCCCTCACCCTTGAAACAGCAGCTGGTCCCAGCCAGCCCTGACCCAGACCTGGATGAGCTGTGCCACACCAGCAGAGTCTCTTCACAGGGCTCGCAGCCCAGCACTAGCACAGCAGCCATCAAACCTGAAACACCACTGAGCTTCCCTTAACCCTGCCTGTGGATGTTCACATAGAAATACTATTTTCAGACAAGTGGATGAATCATGCCCCTGCCCTGGAAATGTTCAAGCCCAGGTTGGATGGGGCTTGGAGAAAACTGATCTAGTGGAAGGTGTCCCTGCCAATGGCAGGGGGTTGGAACAAATTCAGCTTCCAACTTAAACCATTCTGTGATTTGATAATTCTAATTGTCCACTACATAACTAGCAGGCTTAGCAGTCTCAACATGTGCTACAACTTTAACTTTCGAAAAACAGAGTTAGAATTGGTCTAAGAAAATCAAAAGGACAGCATAGAAAAATGTCCAGTGCTCACACTATAACATCTCTGAATGAGATATCCCTGAACAGGGATTCCCACCAGAGACCTTTCCAGGTATAAGGAGTTTATTCTTTGTGCCAGTTTGTATTTTCTATGTAAATTCATGTAGCTGCCTTGAAAGGAACTGCAGGTTTCTGCTAAGCAAAACTTTCTTTGTGAACCAGGAGTAAAATGCATAAACCCTCTCCTTAAGAATTAAATGTATGTATTCTTTTTGCAGCATGAACAGCTTTTTCTGTAAAGGGAACAAGAGCTCGTAGAGCCAGGGAAGTGTTTATAAATATAACACTTATCCTTGTACAATATATATATTTTGCTTTAATAAAAACAGAACCTGATCATTCAGTATCAAAAACCCAGCACAAAATTCATATGTTTTTCCCAAGACAGAAATTCTAACTCATTTTCCATGCTGTACCCTCAAGCTCTTGTTCACTGCAAACAGGTCATTGTTTTCCTGTTTTTTCTTTTTAAACAGCATGAAAGAAAAATCAGTCGAGAGTGTCACTGCAAACACATCAACATGTACCATAAAAATGAAAACAACCATGATTAACTCAGTTTAACTAAAGCTTCCAAGTTCCTTATCAGTACCTGGGACCTATCTGGAAGCGAGCTTTCCCAGCCTAAAAGGAAGTGCCAGGGGTGTTCCCCACTCCCAAGGGTACGCAAGGTTGGGTGGTTTGTCCTGTTGTGATTTAAATACGATGTGATCCTTATTCAGTGCTATAAAGTCTGCTCCGAGCATGCCAGTACATGTCAGCTTTGCCTTCACTCTGTAAGACAACAGCCGCCTCCATGCAGAGTTCAAAAATATTTGATGATTTAAGCCAGCTTGCTCCACTTAGGTTAGAACACAAAGCAGACTGCAGTGTTCAATATCAGAATCAGCATTCCCCCCCCCAACACTTGTGAATACATGTATTTAGATCAAATAGGCTTTTGGCATCATTTTCACATGCCTACATGCAAGCCTACTGGTACTAGAAATCCTCTCTTCAGTATCATCATCCGAGGATAAAGACACGAGACTTCCCATTCTCCAAGGACTGCCAGTCTCCTTAAACATAAATCTGCTATTGTGCAAAAGGCACAACCTCTTAGGATTTCTATCGCAAAAGAACAAGGAAAATAGCCCAATAACTGAGAAAATGGAGCAGTTTCACAGATTGGCGTGTTAAAGCAATATAAAGCAATTATGTGGTTGGGTGAAGGTAAGGAAGGGAGCAAAGACACAAGAAGTCAAGGGGGGCTGGAAGTGAAGAAAAAGTCAGATTTGGGACTACAGCAGCTTCCTCAGAAATTGCAGACTAAGGAGGGCTGCTTGGGACAGTTCAACAGCCCTGATGTGATGGAGGCAGCCCCACTGTGCTCCAGATCAACCCAGTTATCACAGATCCACAGAAGCATCCAGCAGGTTTCTCACCAGGTGCCAACTGTGCTGAGGTGAAGGAAAGGAAAGCAGTCAGTATTTTGAGAAGTACCATAAGTTTGATTTTGGCAAAGGCCAAAGATGTGAAAAAACCTCCCATGTTTTTCTCAACAATTAGGCAATTCACAGTATATTTAATTTACAATTTTTTTTCACAACCAGGAGTGTAATTTTGTCTTGCTAACTAGGCACCAAGTAGCATTATCCCACAGGTATAATTTCATTATTCCCCTAAATGGCACATGTAGGACAGCAGCATACACAGCATGTGTGAGGTGGTGGGTGGTCTTATTTCCAGTGAAGTAATATTTAAACCACAATAAGGTGGCTAGTCAAACACAAAGTCCCACCTTTAACTCTGCTTCTAGAACCTCAGAGATTTAAGCTTTTCAAGGTGATGTGAACCAGAACCCCCAGCCCATGGCAGATCTGGGGCAGCCCTGCTGATTTAGAGCTGCTGCTGGGCATCTGGTGCAATGCTTTGGGGACATATCACATTTATTAACTGCTCAGCTATGAGCTACCAGCTCACTGCAGGCACTTTACATGTAAGAAAGTGATGAGAAACATTAAGGCAGGATTGAACTGGAGATGCAGTTCCCAGCTGGTTTATCATATTAGCAAATATCCTTGTCGTTTCCTAAGAGGGGTTGGGAAACCATCCAGGGGAAATGCATTGCCCAGGGCCTGACTTCACAGAGAAAGACAAAGTGACAGGGAAATATCAGGCTTAAAAAACCCCAAGATGTTGCCACCCTGCCCGTGGGGCTCTGCTACAGCACTGCTGCTTCTGGAAGCTGGGGCATCACCAGGAAATGGGCCAGGCTGGAGGGAGAGGGCTCTGTGCCAGGAGCGGGTCTGCAGGCGTGTGGCAACGAGGAATTCAGAGCAACGAGCTTTAGGGCAGCTCTGGTGTGTGAAATCTGTCTTGTCTCTTCCTTCAGTTGCATGCAAAGGACAGCAATGAGCATGCTGGAGGGAGAAGAGGAAGACCCAGGAAAGAGGCACTGAAACTTCAGAAAAAATAATGTCATAGGATTATCCCTGATAAAGTCCACAGATCTACACAAGTCTTACTCAGAACAGGATGTGCCCAGGTTCACTGGATATATAAGCAACAACAACAAGTTTTCTTTCCCAGGATTAACTAAAGAGCACGATTTTCTCTCCTGTTTTCACTATGACTGTACACAAGCAAACTCTCCTGCAGAAATTACTTGTGTTTTAAATGTTATTGCTAATCTGCAGTACAGTGTGTTTCCCTAGCAGAGTGATTAAAACGTGCATGGGTCAGGATGCTGAGACTGCACTCATGGTTCTTTATAGTTACAGTATTAGTAAAGTATTTACTAAATTGACTACCACCTACTTTAAGTTAAACTTGCTGACAGATAAACTGAGCATAACCTCTGGCATTTTCAGACGTTTTTCTTATGAATAGATATATTTTGCACGTTTTTGCATGCTAGGCCCTTTCCAAAATGCTGATTTGATCTCTGACATCAAGGCTTACTCACCCCCTTGAAGGTACAAAAGAAAGGTAACAGTAGCTTGCATGTGGGGGAACGAGACTTTAATATATAGAAAGCACAAAACTTACTCTTTTCAGTTTATTTTAGATTCAAAAGCTATAAAAGAGCACTAAAAATTCAGTACTATTTCTGCATTGGTTAAAAAACGCAGCTGAGAAGAGATTTAAAAAGGGGGAGATATAAAAAGAATATTATTTGCATAGTCATAAATCATTATAAAACAATTATTCTGCAGCAAAAAAGCACTCGTTTCACAAGGGCAATCCAGCTTCAAGAGAGTGCACTATCTGTTAGCATCCTATTCTCAAAACAGACATCTCTGGACAGATTTGTTACAGTTTTGTAGATGCTAATGTGTAAACAGATTGTAAAATTATTTTTGGGCCTGTAATAGGATTTAATGTGTTTAAGAGGTAGTCTTATACCTCTTTAACAAAGAGGCTTACAATATGGTAAGAATGTATCACAAAAAATATAATGCTTTTAAACAGATAAATCCTCTTGGCAAAGGCTGTAATCTTTCAAACTTAATTGGTGAACTCATTAACGAACAACTGCCACTACAAGAAGAAAGACTATTGTCAGCGACTTATCAGGCAATGAGATAACAAACTTAATTATATTGTTTTCAGTGGATTTACATTTGCTTCCTTTAGGACACTAGATTTTCTAAACATTATTTCCTTGGCTGTATACAATTTTTTTATCCCCTGAGAGAAAAGCAAACCTATCTACAACAAATAGGCAAAGGGAAAAAAAAAAAAAACCTAAAACCAGAATACATCGCAGCTTTGAAGTAAACACAACACAGTCCTAAAAATTCTGTCTTTATTATCTACTTGTAAAAAGTTATAAGCCTGTAAAGTAGTTAATTTATGAGCCATGTTAATCATTTGTTCCCATTTGATCTGAGGTTTAGCAAACACGGTTTCCTGGGATGTAGGAGGATAATTTGCAGGTCCAGCTTGGCTCCGGAGGGGGCACTAACTAATTTGACATCGTAACATGACATTGATGGCAGACACACACTAATGACTGCACTGCTCGATGCTCCTGTCAGTCTGTCGCTGCACTGAACGGAGAGTTTCTTCTTATTGCCAAAAAAAAGTGCAGAGTGGTCCTACTAATTATTCAGACATGCACTATAATGAGAATCTTAGTGCTCCCTCCCAACATACGAACCTCTCACTAAAGCTCCCATTTGTCTGATACGGTGGCTGATTAGAATTTGTTTCCTGAATAGTAAAACCATGGCTTAAAATAAAGTGGAAAGGATAAACAGCCTTTTATTCTGCATAAAACTCAGAAAGTGGCCATTTTGATTTCAAGCTGGTTTTTTTCGTCATTTATTTACACCAGAAGAATAGAAAACTGGATTAATTTTTAATAGTATTTCTCAAATAACATAGATCTTCATGGAGTTTTACTGTCTGGGTCACTCAGGGCATAAATTTTGTGGACAAAGGGAGGCTCTGAAGGTATTTTCTTTCTCCTAGGAGAAAGAAATTTCCTAGAACAGAAACTTGTACTAGACAAATCACAGGTTGAGAATAAAAGTGCCTCTTTTTCCTAGATTATATTGTTAGAACTGATTCCTCACTATGAACTCTGAAAGTTCATAAGGACTTTATGTATTTCTGAATGATCTGGATGTAAAAACATAAAAAGTAGGAAAAGTTGAATGGTGCTTTCCAGAATCAACCTTTATTCCCTGCTTTGGGTCCTGATCTAGTACAGCTATGGAGCATACTTCGACTGCATATCTTTACCATATTTATGGTTCTATACTTTTCTAGTGCCTCTGCAGCAATGCAGAATTGCAATCCTGGAAGAGGCCAATGGACCAACCAGCATGTGTCATATGTTAAGTACACAGACTGAAGATACATTACTACCCTGAAAAAGAGCCTGAATTTCTAAGGATAACACTTAGCTCTTTCTGAAAAGCAAACCCTTCTAAGAGCATTTCAAGTGGGCCACCAAAAGCCTAGCACATGCTACTGAGTCATTTAGAAAAACGTTATAAACTCGAAAGTGTTACACACAAAGGTGAGGGAGACACATGCTCTACCACCACCCCAGTGCAGTTTGAAAGCCTTTACCAGCTAATGGCTCTCTAGTGGTGTCCAGGAATTCAATCAGTGGTCTCCCTTCACATGCTGTATCTGCTCTGGAAAAGCCACAACTCAATTAAGAACATATTAGGAAATCTGAGGTCAAGGGAGATCCCTGGCCCCAGCCAGGGCTCGCTGCTGACTTGCACTGAGATTTGTATTTCGGAGGGGTTTTATTTGCATGGAGCCTGATACCTACAGTTCTCACATTATGGTTCATCACCCCTTTTTGACAGGGTAGGAATAGCAAAGGAGCTACAGTGCAGCATTAGAGCTCAGAGACAAGTGCCAGACCTTTTCACGTGCTCAGCACCAGGGTCCCTTTGCAGAGCACCCCAGATCCCCCAGCAGCACATGCCATCTTTAGAAACTGTGACACAGCACAGCACTGGGCACTTCACCAGTGGCCCCAAATACTCCAAAAATTAACGTTTGAATAACTCCTACCAACAGCAGCACCACAAATCTATTGGAGTGGCACAACTTCCGAGATGAAAGCAAAAGTACATGTTTGGAGAGCCAAGCCAATGTAACATAAATACTGGGTACACGCTGTTACATGTCATTTTGCAGAGCAACATGCGAAGGGCACATGAATCATTAGTGAGAGAACAACCCTGGCATCTACCCCAGAAATACCTCAGTCAGCACTCAGCAGGAAAGAAAAGATCAGAAAAAGAGATCCCAGAATCCTAAATGGAGGCTCAGCTCCTGCAGAAAGATACACTTAACAGTGTTCATCTCTTTGGAAAATAGAGGTACTGTATCTAAGATACAGCACCGCTAACAATTTCCACATGGCTGGGGATGGATTGGTGAGTGGCCTTCTCCTAAACAACAGCATCTCTGTGTCAGCTGTCAGAAAAATGAGGACATGATGCATTTTGCTCTCTGTTCTCATAAACCCCCAATAATAATTCAGACAGAGGAGAAGAAAGTCATCAAGTTTATTTCAAACCAGATTATGCCACTTTCAGCCACGTTGTGTGGACACACCACAGTAGCCTCCTCGCCCAGCATGCCAGAGTGTGAAGAACAATCCTTTTATATCCCCAGCATGACTTGGCCAACTTTAAAACGTAACAACTAAAAACTCCAACGTCCTTCTGTCAGTTTAACTGCTAATTTGCAATGGATTTGGTTATACTTCCCGTATAAGGCAAGTTCTCCCTGAGCACTGGCTAAGAAATCTTGGGCAAGAGGAAGTAGCAACCACCAAAGAAGTAAAAAAAACAAAAACAACCAAATAAAAAAGAATCTCACCCACAGCTTCAGAGATGGAGGCAGGAGCTCTCCTGCTGGTGCCTGGCTCTGCACTGGAGGGTTGCAGCAGCCATGCGATCCCAGGGTGTCCTGTTGCAGACAGCTGGGGTTCACCCAAGGCTAGAGGGAAGCTGTGGTGAGGGTAACAGGCCAACCTGGGCAGCAAGGAGCAACAGTGAGGCAGTTCCCTCCCTTCCCTGCCATCTCTGCCCCTGACAACGACTCAGAGGTTGGTGAGACACAAAGGATGCCATGCCCCACAAGAGCCTGAAGAGGGGAGAGGTTGACTCTCTGTCAGGATGAGGAGCAGCTCTTGATATAGATTCAGATCACAAACTTTCTGATCCTGATGATCTGGCAGGATTTCCACAAGAGATGACTGGATCACTACAATTTTGCTCCCTGGGCCAGGGGCAGGGGCTCTATGGGGCCAGCTTGCCCCATCAACCTGCCTTAAAAACCTTCTACAGGTCCCAAAGAAGACAAAGGGAGGAGGATATAAAGTTTTGGAAGTTTTCTGCAAACCAGTCTGCTAACTGAGCTTTATGAAACACATGAGAACACACTTAAAACTTTTGCGGGTCTTTAAAACTGGTGAAGCTGTGTGTCTTGCTAAAAGCAATGTCAGGACCACAATTAATCAGGATACAAGTACACTCGTGGTTTGGGAAGAGTCCTCTCACTCAGTCCCCACTAGCTTACCCCTTTGTGTCTCTCCACTCACTCACAATTGCACTTCAAAGCAGTCTTTCCCTCACCTCATTTTGCTGCTGCAGCAAGACAAGGACCTGCATCACTCAGCTCCTGGTCCCTGTGGGTACCACTGTGGCACGTGCACTCCGCACATTAAAGCACTAAACTGGTTTCACATATCTACTGCAGAGCTTTATCAGAAATGCCATTTAGGTAGCTATCAGATCTCAAAGAATAACCAAAACTTACTACTTTTCTTGCTCTGTGTACTGTAGTTAGTCATGTAGAAGAAGTGCTCCTTTCAGCATGGCCTAGGCCATGGACACATGTGTCCTAGGCTGGACACAAATCTGCTCAGGGATTCACTCAAAAGACCAACTTTAGGCTAGGAATAAACCACCAGGTAAAAGAAAATCAGGGATGGCTTCACTGCACTGATCCAAACAACCAGGACTCATTCCCAACCTTCTGCTCATCCTTCCAGGCCCTGCCTGCAGGCTCACAGCCTGAGGAAGGACACAAGGTACAGCTGCAAGGAGGCAGTGGGTGAGAGAGCAGGAAGGCTTGCTTTATCTGAGCAAGCAAACCAGAGAGAAAGGAATGGGAGATCACCCATCAGCCCTGTGAAATCCAGCAGAGATACCATGGAGAAAAAGAACTAAAGCATGTGAAGAGGCAGAGATACTAGCAGAAGCACCAGCCCAGAGGGATGGCCTACAGCAACAGAGCACCAAGGGCACCATGAGGTGTTCACCAAGTGAACCCTGCAGGCCCAGAGACATCTGACACAGCCAGAGCAACCTGACAGCCCTGGGCAGACACAGTGGAGGCCTGGAGAGAAACACCGACGCCGAGCACAAGACAGGATGGGGTGGGCAGGGGCAATCCCTGGCATATGCCTGGGCCCACAGAGCTGCCAGACAGTGCCATGGCAGGGACGGCCCAGGGCCATGCCAGCCCCGAGCAATGGGTTCTGGTGTTGCTAACAACCCAAGCGATGGTTCCACGGTCACCAAGGTGTCTCCAAGCGATGACTGTGGTGTCACCTGCCCTGACTGCTCATACCTGTGCACGGAATCTGACCCAGCCAGCCTGAGCACGGACTCCAGCCGAGCAGGACGCGAGCTGCGGAGTGCCAGGCCTTGGAGCTGGCAGTGAGCTGAGAGTTGGTCACAGCACTCAGTCATTCACTCCAGAGCCACTGAAGGACATTCCCCGGCCATGCCAGGTTCAGGCAGCCGGGGCTTGACGAAGGTGCGCTCACAGCAGCCAAGGTGAGCTGGACAGGGACATGTCACCCTGGGGAGCTGGGAGGGTTTCTTTCCTGAGAGAGCTGGGTGTCTCTTCCTCCCCTCCCTGGGCCCATCAGTGATTATTGTGTCTCTTGCCCTTCCCCAGCATGGAAGGTACTGCTGCAGAAGCAGCAAGGGGGAGTGGCTCACCATCTCAAGTTCCCCCCAGCCCACCACAGTGCAGGGGCAGCACGGACACAGAGGTGGAGGACCGCTGTCCCATCTGCCTGGACAGCTGGAGGGAGCCCAGCTTTGTGATGCCGTGCCTGCACTGCTTCTGCTATGCCTGCATCCTGCAGTGGGCCGACAACAAAACCCAGTGCCCCTTGTGCAAGGGGAAGATGACCTCCATCCTGCACTCACTGCAGGCAGATGATGATTTTGAGGAGCATGCCATCATTCCACCCGTGACACCACCAGCAGTCCTCCCAGTAAGAAGAGCTCACAGAGACCCAGATGCTCCCAACCTCCATCGCCCTGGAGCACATCAATGGTGGGTGACAGCGGGAGATGTCCAGCATTTCATGGGCAGCTTTCAGCTCCCAAACTGGATGAGCTGTTTCTCTGCCAACTCAGCAATACAACAGACCCTGCACTCGTGGTTCTGTCAGAGCTTGGAGATGCTGTTTGAAACAGCAACATCCAGGGCTCAGCATACACACGTCCCTGAGCAGCAGCATTGCAGGGAGGACCGCCACCTGCCACACCAGTGTGACATCCATGGTGCCACAGGGCAGGAGGACAGATCCTCATCTCTTACCCCCAATCCAGCAAGATCCAGTGTGGATGAGACGCCTAGCACCTCATCTAGTGCCATTGGTTGGACTGCTTCCACTACCACTCATGTGGAACAAGAGCCCCAGGAGGAACCAGAGAGGCTGTGCCCAGGCCCTCCTAATTTCGTTAGGGACAGTGATCCTTCACCTGGGAGACCACGGCGACCACAAAAAAGGAGGGCCAGCAGCCCCAAAGGCTCTCCAGCTCGCAGGAGGCCACGTCACTGAGACTGGAGGGTGCCTCCATAAATCAGTTTCAGTTCCTGCCAAGGAGCCATTATTGGAATCACAGAATATGATGATCTATCACAATCATTGAGCTCAACTGCTGGCCCTGTTGAGGAGACCCCAAGAATCCCACCATGTGCCTGACAGCATTGTTAAAATGCTTCTTGAACTCAGACAGGCTCGATGCTATGACTTGTTCCAGTGATCAATCACCCTCTGGGTGAAAACTATTTTTCCTGATATCCAACATAAACCTCCCCCACAGATTCACATCATTTCCTTTAGTCCTGCTACTGGTCACAAGAATGCAGAGATCAGTACCTGCCCCTTTGCTTCTCCTCATAAGGATGTTGAAGATTACAATGAAGTCTTGCCTCAGTCTCCTCAAGGTTAAATTATAGTTATATATAGTTATGTATATATATATACAGATAGATTGATAGATAGTTATAGTTACATAGTAACATATTCACACAGTTTTCAAAATAAATGAGTTTGTCTTCCAAAAACTGGTAATTGGAGTCTTTTCTAGATGCATGCAATGCATATGAAAGTACAAAAAGCAGCATTTGCCACCTCTTTTCATCCTTCTTTCACCACTGGACAAAAGACACCACACATCTTTAAAGAAAGACACAAAATCTCAACATACAAGAGGGTCTCCCCTCCCTGACAAAATCCCTTTGCTCTTTATTTTTCCCAGAGCTATGTAGTGCACCAAGCAGCCTTGCCAAAACCCTTGAGGACACTAAGTAGACCTCCAAAAAGGCAAAATAAGGAGGATCTAAAGCAATAGTACTTATCTGCAAAGCAACCTGCTAACTGAGCCTTACAGGTTGGTCTCTACTCACAATTGCACATCAAAGCAGCCTCTCCCCCACATCCCTTTTCTGCTATGGTAACACAAGACAAAGATCTGCATCACTCAGCTCCTGGTCCCTGTGGGTACCACTGTGGCACGTGCTCCCTGCACATTAAAGCACTAAACCAGTTTCACACATTTGTTGCAGAGTTTCACCAGAAATGCCATTTAGGTAGCTATCAGATCGGAAAGAATAACCAAAACTTATTGTTTTTCTTCCTCTGTGTACTACCGTTGGTCACATTGGAGAAGTGCTCCTTCCAGCACAGCCAAGACTGGGCTCAAATCTGTTCATGGATTCACTGAAAAGACCAGCTTCAGACTAGGAACAAAAAAAAAACAGATAAAATAAAATCATAGGACTTTATTTAAAATCAGAGAAGGGACATGCATGGTGTTGGGGGACACAGAGCAGCTGCTGCCAGACCCCAAAGCCAACAGAGGCTGAGGTTAGTGAGGCTCCTGCCTTCACATACATCAGTGGGTTATTTTAAAAGAGAAAGAAACAGGTTTGTGGTGATGTTGCCCTTGGGCTTCCAGGATGTTGTTTATTTGTTTTTTTAAATAATTTAGCAAGTTATGCCTCCATGTAACATATGAAGGTGATTTGATGTGGTAATTACCTATTACATTTGACAAGGTAATTAATGTAGCAAAATACCACTGTACAATGTGTAAATGTAGTTTGCTATCATTAAAATAGGTGTCTGCTTAGCAAAGCTGTTCTGCTCATAAAAAGAAGAAAGGGGTGGAAACCTCTCAATAGTTCACATTCTGTTATCTGAAGAGTATAGAGACTGACCTTCATCTTCAACTATGCTCCTGCTCAAATAGCAGGACCAGAAAACTCTAAAAACTAATAAAATTGGCAGCATCTTCCAGGAGCAGCACAGAACTACGTAGATATCTTTAATACCTCAGCTAGAAATGCCTGAGACTTTGATGTCAACGTTTGCTTACAGCTCAAGAATAAAATATCCTTGAAAACTGTTTTCTTTTCAAAAATTCCCCTCTAACGTGTCAGGTATATCAACCTGCAATGAAGGGTTGCATTGCTCTTGGAAAATGAAAACCAACAGCATCACTGAGATGCTCAGAAATTTTCAATAATTTTCAATGCTCTGATGACTTTGTCTCTACATGAAGCCATCTGAGCATGCAATGACGTACAGGAGAAGTCAAAGACGCATTTACAAAGCCAAAGACAACCTAACAGGAACAAAGTAAATATCGTAAATATTATTAGCATTAAATAGCAAAAAAGACTCCCAAGTGCAGAATATATTCAGATCATGTACTAGGGTCTATAGAAAATAAAAATACATTCTTGACTGAAATGCCCAAAACCAAACAAAAACCCTTCACTGGTTACACCCAAACCATCCCTGAGTTACCAAGCAGCAGGATTAGCACCTGCTTCCAGCTTGGATTTCTAATAATGCTGTTTTCACATTAGACTGTCTTAAATAGTTTATGGTTTGAAATAATCCTGAAGACAATGTACATCTGTTTGCACAGACAGACTAACAAAGAATGAGAAAACAACACAAGCACCCACATATCAAACACAAGTGATTTAGAAACAAAGGTATCCAATCTGTGATGCCATATTTAAGAGTTTCCTATCCTTATTTTAGGGACAGTATCCTTAGTAACCTTTTAAGAGGAAAAAATATACTCTCTTCTGAAATCATCTTCATTGCTCAAAGGAACCCTTGCAAACACAGCAAGGATCTGCTGTCTGAAAGTATTTTTAAGTAGCTCTGCCTCTGCACTAGAGGTATTTCCATGGTAGTAACCACTACATACACCAGGAAAACTCTTCAATCCTCCCAAACAAAAATGAAGGCTTTCATGATGACTACCAAGGAATACCCAAGCTAATCAAATCTCCTCCCACCCTTAATTCACAGAAATTTAGAAAAGTACTTTCAGAGGAGGAAGGCCCACAAAGAAACCCTAAGGAGAATGTTAATTACCCAGATGCAACCCACTTCATCTCATTCCTCTGCTACAGGGGACAAGGCTTGCATT
The DNA here is from genome assembly GCA_013400575.1 of Peucedramus taeniatus. NCBI lineage: Eukaryota > Metazoa > Chordata > Aves > Passeriformes > Fringillidae > Peucedramus > Peucedramus taeniatus. Next base: position 1,220,229 of record WBNO01005967.1, read on the forward strand.
GGGACATACATGGTCCTGACTAGGCTAAAAATAATCCACAAAGATGTTTTTCCAGCAGTTTCCTTACCCATTTCACAAGAGAAAACTTGTTTAGGATATACTTGAATGGCTTGTGACCCAGCTCCTGGGTGCAGCTTGTGACAACAGACAGACCTCTCTGCCCAGAAAAACAATGGATGTCAACAGAGGTTTCATTAATGTGTCCGAGCCACATTCAGGGTGCCCCCCCTCACCCTCATGCACCTTCCCCAGCCTCCCCACATCCAGGATGCCAACGAGACAATTGCCAGGAGAAACATGATCCTGGCTCCTTTCACACCCAAGCATGGAGTAGCAGATGGGAGAAAAACCTCCCCTTTCTACAGATTCTTCTATTACTAATAGTTTTGATTTTATTATATGGATGTGAGAAACAAAACCAGACAATTGACTGCACTGAGGTGAAAAAAAAGAAGAAGGAAAGAAAAAGTGTCTTTCTGGGGGACACACATTTGAATGATTCAATAGGCTACAAAGTCTTGAACAGAGTGGCTGGCAGCCTCTTACTTGGAGAGGGAAAGCCATCCAGGTGCAGCAGCACTGGAGACAGGGGCACTACTAAGGGCTGAGATTGGATGAGTTAAAAGACCCTTCCCAGCTGGTATTTCTCTTGTGAGAGAAAGAAACACCCAATAACTGCAGAACACCTGTAGAATCACCATGCTGGGAACCTGAGCTCCCCACAACAGTCCAACACAAACACACTGGTCACTTAGAGTAATCTGAAGTCCAGGTTGCTGGAGATAATGTTAATATCTCTGGTCCAGATGCATTTGCACTGGTAGTGCAAGAGCCTCAAGAACGTTATGAGTTTGTTGGATGGTGGGTGCAAAACTGCTTGAAGGTGAAAGTTGGAAAAGCGTCTGTTTTAGCAATATTTAGAAAAAATTAAACCATGTTCACTTAATAAAGTAAGGAAGAAAATAATACTTTAGATGGCTGCAACTTTATCTAAGAGTTCATATGCACTCACATTCATCTATAAATTAACAATATTTTCTCATTATTGAAGTACTGAACTCAATTCTTTCTCACAAGCCCTGCTTTGCATGCACAAGGAACCATTTGCACTCTCTCCTCTTCTTACATGTTCTACCCATTGCTTTAGACAAAAAAAAAAAAAAAAAAAGCACCCTGAAAACACCACCACACTTGAATCTATCACCAACACTTTAAGGGTCATGTAGGACAATCCCAGAAAGCCACTGAGAAGTTCACAGAGCTCCACAACACTTCATATTTTACAGAAAGAGCCTCTCATATAATGAACGGAGATGAAAACAAAAGTCATTCCTTACATTTTTTTCAGAAGGGTAAAAATGCTTCACACATATAATTAAGTTACACATGGAAAGATGTTTTTCTTCAGTACTTTAATTATTCATCAGGTATAGCATTGTTTTACTGTATGAAATGTTTGATATACAGAAAAGCTTATTCTTTCAGAAGTATAATTTCAGCCTCTGCTCAATTATATTCTTCCTAGCAGTAGCTAAAGAGAGCCTTGCAAATGTTGTTTTCAGGCAATGAGAAAATTCAGAATTGCACCTCTCCCCTTTGCTCCCCTCCTGAGCCTTAACTATGTTGTTTTCTTACAATTAATTATTTAGGTGGTTCCAGTAACAATATATGATTACTGCTGTACAGTCACACAGACATGAGCTGAGCAGTGATACAATTCATTGCTGTTTGTTTCATCTAGGACTTGTACTGTATGAGAAAAAAAAATTTCCTTCAACTTAAAACTTGCTTAAACTTAGCAATTCAGCATTTCAGTGTTTTTTTTTTAGGACGTAACCAGCAATAAAAGATTGCTATAAATATGTTCTCCCTATATTCGTGCACTGCGTAAATATACTTTAATGGTGGTAATTGAAATTTGAATAGGATGCCAACACCTGAGGCAGACTGACGCGACATTTAATTTATACAATTAAACATGAGGGTGGGGAAGCACTAAACAAACAATGTTTGTTACTTGTATGTTTCACATGAGACCTGTTTTCTCAGTTTATCTGTCCTGGGTTGGGTTTGGCAGGGTAACATCTAATGGAGTAGAGAATTAGACCCTGGCAGGGTCTGGCACAAGGGGTATGGAGAGATGCTTGCCTTGAGCAAAGAGCCAACCACCCAGGCAGGGGACCTGGATGTCCAGACAGAGCTCAGGAGGGGGAATCATCCCTTCATGGATTCACAGCACGAACCCAACAGCAGAAATCCGTTTTAGACTGAGCAAGTTTGACCACCAGCTCACCAAGTGCAAGGTGGTGCTTCAATTCCCTCCATCCAACGGGCCTCAGGTCAGACGCTATACAAGTCCTGTTCCTAAAGACTCAAAAAGTACCTTCCTGCCCACATAAATCATGGAATTAAATGTGAAAGAAGCCAGGTATGTAACAAGTCACCTACACATAAAATATAACTGAATTGGGGAAGCAATAGCAGCATTTTTAAGTACATTTTTCTAGTGCAACACACACCAGCAAAGAACAAAGTCAGCCCCAACTTTTCTGGCAGAGGGGGCAGAGAGGGAGATGTTACAGCCCCACATGCTAAAGCTGAACAGATTCCTATCCTCTCATCCCACCAGGAACATCCCCTCTTTAAATAAACTATTCCTGGTAATCTGTTTAGTCAATGCTTTGTGTTTCTGTCTGCATGCTGATTCATCAGAGCACACCAAAGGATCTCTGCCATATGATACATGCAGAACACAGAGTGAATAGTGCCCAACTAGAGTGCTTGTCATTATCAAGCTCACAACTATTGCATAAAGGAAATGTGACCAAAAAAAAAAAGGGCAAGAAAGGAGGAAAAAAGTCTATTTTCTACATGGTCATGGGTGGAATTCCACCCTTCGTATGTGAGTGCACAGAACTCAGTCAAAGTAAGACAGAGGGCATGTGTGAATGCACACGTGCACACCAGTGCAAATGCAGATATTAGCAATATGGGATTGTTTTAATGCATATCAAATCACTCAGTGAGGGGTTTTTCTCTTTCTGAATCTGCACTCTATGGACCATCAGCATTACACTGGCTTTTAATATAACCAGGATTACAATTTAGGTGTCTCCCTAGGTGGTACTGTGACTCTGGAAAAAGCAGGTGCTATTTCCAAGCACGCATATGGGCAACCATTACAATATGAAATATGCACATGGTGATGGGCAAGGTGGAACGGGAGGGGAATGTAATAATCTGAGACAAAACAGGGGCAGAGCTCACAGAACCCAGTTCATACCAACGAGACGGGTTGAACAAACTCTGGGCTTGCCTTGTAAGGCACCGTTGAGCAAACCAGCCTTTAGACATGAAGAGTGAAAACAGACAGTTTATATCAATGCAAAAAGCAAAACTTGCATGACCTTTCCAGGAAGGAAGATTTTTATGCAGGGCTCTTGCAGGACAAGATACAATCTTCAGGTTTGAAGAGATGCTGTGGCCACACACACTACGACTGTGCTGTGCTCCCCTGTGACTTATTCTGGTTTATAAGGGCTTTCACAGATGTTAAAATTCAGCCATCTCACAAACCTGATCGCACCAAAGCACAATGCTCCACAGAAAGAACTCTCAAAGCCAGAAGGATCTCCTGCATCCCCAAGAGCACCCCTTCTTGAGGGTTACATATCACCCATCAGTCTCTACCATGGTCTGGAGAACCACACCCTCACAGTAGAAAAACCCAGCAGTTCCCATCCATTTGAAGAAACCTTGCTCCTTCTCCAGAGCACACTTCCACCTCGTTGTTGAGGAAGTTAATAACATAGCTGACCTCATGGAATCGGTATCATCAGTGAGATTCATCAGCAGGCAATAAACTCAAATAAATTAAACAGAATGAAAATGAAATGTATCAACTCCAGCCATTATTTTACCACAAAACACCTTTAATCCACGTTTTAATTCTACCTCCAGTTGTGCCTTAAATATATATCCAGAGCACATTATTTTTCTTAGGATTATTTTTATCTTTGCATTTTTCCCAAAAAATGAAGTCTCATCTTCTTTAATCCTTATCATATAAATACATTCAGTTTTATTACCAATAACTGCACACTAATCCTGTTTGGATAATTTATCAATGTTTCCGGGCTTCAAAAACATAAAAAGGTATCATCTCATTTTTCTCTATTAGCATCATATTTAAAAGACATTTTATATTTGATTTTAAAAGCCGATTGACCCGCTTACTTAAAAGAGGCTTGAGATTTTTTCATTTTACTTTCTTTGCCATAAACTAAAGTAACAGTATCCATAGGCTAGCACTGGGTCATTAATTTAAAATACAGATAAACCCCCTCAAAAAAACCCAAAAGATAGTGCTCTACCTTCAAACACGTGCTGCAGGACTGAGCCTGTGTTCCAGCAACTTTCTTCAGCTACAACAGAGTCAAAAGCTCCCCATGAACACAGAACAACCAAACTTGAGAAATTGCTTAAGTTTATTAAAGTGGAAGGTAACTGTTGACACATACTTGCTTTCAAGGGGTCCTTGGCAAGAAAGTGGCAGCAGTTACAACAAATTAACAGCGTACAATAAAAGCGCCATAAACATGCAGCATACATAATAAATCCAATCAAGTCTACAAGTCGCAGAGATAAAAATGACAAATAGCCACTGTCTGGGAAAATAAAAAAATATACATTTCTCAAACACTGCTGTTCATCATTACAACATGTTTTTTCCCCTAAATCTAAAATACAAATTAAGTGATTTTAATATGAACAGCATTGTACATAATATATTTACTTTCCAGCCTCTCCTCTCCTTCCCCCTCCCTTCTTTTCCAGCTTGTGAAACCAGGGAAACTCCTTCAGCAATGCTTTCTTTGGGCTGATTTGCTTTTTAAAGATCTGTGCTGTGTTCCCAGTGTTTGTACAGATGTGAGCTGAGTGATGCTCAGCAGAACACAATGAGCATCCCTGAACTGACAGAACACAAATACCACCACACTTACAGCGGCTGTTGCTCCATAATTTACTGGCTGGCTGCATTAATTTCCTGCATCTAATCTGTTTCTAATTCTAGCTGCTGAGTTTGGGATCTGAAATTTGTAGCCAGTACGAGGCATTTCAAAGTTTGAGCAGTGTGCACCAAATTTCGGCTGGGAAGAAGAGGCCACCCCAAAAGGGAGCAAACAGAGGTGAATCGGGGTCCATTCAACATCTGGATATCTTTAGTGCCAGATTTAAGAGCCCTTCTTGCTAGCAAGTAGCAACTTGGCAAGGTGCAGCTTGGAAGCCTCTGCCTGCTCTACCTGCATCAATATTCCAAAAGGAGCTGCCACAGTGGGAAGATTCTCATAGGAGAGGGAAGATTAACAAGCTCTCATGCAAGAATAATTAAAAAACTAAATATATAAAGTGCTTCAACTGCACAAACTCCTCCTTGTTAATCAAAGGGGGGAAACAAAAGACTTCCTTAAATATCACGTATATGGTAAGTGTAATAACAGAAGTAAATTATAACAATTACAAGTCATTAAAGAGAGTAATTAAAAATAACTGTTTAGATAACAATGACTTTCTTGAAATCCTCATAACAGAGGTTCAACTTTTTAATCACTTTTCTGCAATAACTCGCATAACTTCAGAATAATTGCAGATTTTAATTTTTATATACTGAAAGAGCATAAAAGTGAAATCCATAAATTATATGCTAACTCCAGCTGTTAAATGTTGGCATTTTGTCTTAAAAAAAAAAAAAAAGTTCAAAATCTGTTTCCTTAAACCAAGGAAATGTGGAAAAAGGCCATCCTGCCAGTGGAAACATTCAACAGCAGAAAGCTCATGCTGCGGTTTCTTGCCGAGGCAGCAAACTTCTCTAAAAGGGAAGTTACTGCCAACTCAAATACTGTTTGCTTTCACACCCAAGAACAAACTGTGTGCATGGTGAAGGCTTCCTGAGGGCTCAATGCAGCTGGAGCATGCTGAATAAAGGTAACTAATGTCAAAGCTACTGTAAACTTGTTCTCATTTTTCTATCAGCAAGTTCTCATCAATGAAAACAAGGCTATTATTCCCCCATCCTTCCTTTAAAAAAAAAACAAAAAACAAAACCAAAACCAAGAGAGAAATGAACTTTTATCTATATTTACCCTCATTTTATTCCTCTAGTTTATGGTTTAGGGCATTTTCTTGCTGCCTTTCTAAGTGGACAAACTTGTTTGCAAAACTTTCCCCTGCCCTTTCGGAGGACAGGTCAAGCTCAACTTCATGAGCACAATAAAGATGAATTTCCAGGGCTGAACACAATATGCAACAAGGTTCCTCTCCCTGAGCAGGAAATGCAGAGGGAGGGCTTCAGTGCAACTTGACAAATTAGAGCCAGAAAGCCGTGCCAAAGCAAACATCATTACTGGGAGGGCCCTGCTCGAGCACAGATGACAGTTGGACGGGTGTCCTGTCCTGGCTGGCGACTGTCACGCTACCGTTACGCAAGGCGGGCGGGCAGCTCCTCACCCACAGCTCCAGTGGAGCTGGGCAACGACTCCTTCCTCGGGGCAAGTCCAGCTCATGGCCCCCCTCCATCTGCTGCACGCCGTGTTAGAAGGGCTTTCCTTCTCAAAAACATGCCTAGGAGAGATTTTTCCCTCCTCGAGAGCATGCCTGGAAGTTGAAAGCCCAAACTACTGCATTTAAAGAAAAGGGATTTTTTCCCCTTGCTCATCAAAGGAACCTGAGAAAGTGCGGCTATTGTGACAGCGTGAGATAATAGCAGTTTCATCGACGGTTCCACTTTGAAATCAATAGTTATATTATTTTGAAATACAATGAAGGAAGGAATTAAGATTCTTGTAACATCTAAGAAAAAACTAAACATTATCAAATCCTGCCTTCCCTCTTCTAGCCAGCTGGCATACCCAGAATCAAACACAGTTAATCATTTAAAGGAAGAATCCTTTTCAAAGTAGAAAATCACACCGTTTATTCCAGAACTCCTACTCAATACTATTTTTTTCTGTGTACTAGTGCCTAACACAACACACTGAAATGGCATAAGGCATAAATGCATCTTTATGAAAGAAACCATGAGATTGAGTGAGCAGCCGAGTCTACTCAGAAGTCAACTCTCTTCCTTCAGCTGAGCTCAAGACGGGGCTGAGGTGGAGTTACCACCAACCTGACCTTACCCACCTCAATGCACCCACACAGCTGTGCAAAGTTCCCAGTCACCTGTCTTCTGATCATTTCGCCACAAAAAAAAGGGTAAGAAACCAAAGTTATGACACACAACATTAAGCATTAACCCCACCCTGCACACAGACTGAAAAAGCTAATCTTTCCTTTTGAAGACGGAAAGATAAAAACTGGTCAGCCCTCCTCTGATAGCAGAGCTGCAAAATAAAGATGCTTCTTGCTAGGCCCCTGCAATGATTGATGCTGCAGCCTCTCCCTCCTCCATCACTCCCTACCTTGTCTGGTCACTGGTGGAAAACCAGGCAGCCACGGACACGCAGGCGGATCTTGCACCTTCTCAGGCCGCAATCCTCCCGTGCCAGGCTGCTGCCAATGTCCTTGCAGCCGCCGGAAAACAGGCCACAAGGTTCAAGTTAACTGCAGAGTGTTACTACACTGAACATCTGGTCATGAATGAACGGATTGCCCACTAACTCTCAGCGTTGGGCAGCTGATGAAAAATTCAACATTTTCCTTGTTGGCACAGTTGTTTTGGAGAATTCTCTAGAGCTTCCTGAATTATATTAAGAAAATTTCACTGCAGCAATCTATATCTGTGAGAACAGCTGGTGTTGAAAGGGATCTGCTGCACTCGGTGTGCTGGGGGACCTCCTGTTGGATCATGCTACTCTTACAACATTTGTCCTTGAAAACTTAGCTCTGCCGTGAGGTCCTACAGACAGGACTGTTAAACTTAAAAACAAGCAAAAAAAAAAAAAAACAAAACAACAAAAAACAGTTAAATTAGGAAAGAGCATTTGGTGAGAGAAAGAAGCTCTCCAGGTCAGCCAAAGACACTCAGCATCTCCACTTACTCACAAGGCTTGGCTAAGCCAGGACAGGCTCTATTCTCTAAAACACAATGGTATGATTTCTTACCACTTTCTCCCCTCTCCCAACATTGTTTTAGTTCAGTGACAGAAATCTCCATTCTGATAAACTCTGGGTCAAACAGCTGAAATGCCTCAATAAATTTTATAACACAGATTTCCCTCCTGCGAAGTCCCTCGCTGAACTGCCGCGCGCCAGTTGCACAGATAAAAACCAGCTCCACACCATGCACTGAACTTGTCTAAAACTCAAACTTGAGAAATCAACCAAAAAATCAAAGGGGAGGAAAAATAAATTCAAGCTAGAGAGAGAAAAAAAAAAAAAAGTGTTTATTTCAGGACAACAAAATTTGAATTTTAAATCTTATAATATTTTAAAGAAATTAACTTCTTGGTAGTGTGATAGTATAATAATAAAACATGTATATCTTTTTTCTTAAGGAAGTGGTAAACTTAAGTCATGCTAAATTTAGGCTATTATCTATGCAGCATAAATTTCACTTCTGTGTATAAATGCTAACTTGCATATTTCTCCATGGTAACTAAACTATGATTAAAACAACAGTGAAACCAGCCTTTAAAGCCACCTGTTTAACTAGGAACAACCTAATTTACAAAAATACTTAAACTTAGAAATTTCATGGGAATCTAGATCACGTTTTTCCCAGTAGAAAGCTCACTTTTCCATGATCACATAATTGTAATATACTTGGCTTTGGTTGGTAATAATTTTTTTCTCTTTTTTTTTTTAAACTAGTGTAATTTTTTCCTTCATTGTTCAGTCTAACACAAGTGGTATTTAAGATTATAAAGAATAAGTCTCTAATAACCCTTTCCGAAAAGGAAGTTATTTTCCTCCTTTGAAGGGATTAATTTACCTAGAAAGTATCTTCATGTTTTACAAAAGGAACAAATGAAAGAAATGAGAAAATCCCAAACTGAAATTCCCATTAGATATGGTAAGACACCTTCAAAACTCATTTTTCTGTTGCGATATCCTTGTAATTTACTAATGAAGAAATGGACTGTTTTTATGGGTCAAATTAAAGAAATAATTATAATACGACCCAGAATAGTAAAAGTGTAGGTACAAGCAATATTTTCTTATTTAATTATAAAGCATAAAAATAGATTTGAATATGAATCATTTTTAACCATAGAATTAAATTTAGTATTTAAATACTGAAAACCCCTTGAAGTAGAAATATCATCATAATAGGTTTAGTTTGGTGTGAAATACATGACTCATATATTCATGACACATATCTAAAAATGCCTCATATTAAAACTTTATTATACTAAAAAATTGATCACCATTTTTGTCTACTGGTTTTCACATGATGTAATACCTAAGGCCAAATCTCTAGCTTTTAAGTAATGATGAGTGAAGTAGTTTCACAGCAGCACCTCATAAAATGTTCAAAGTCCATTGCATTTACACTTGCCCATCCAATGTCATATACAAATGTACGATGGATGCTAATTAGGTAACAATGGTTTTAACATAATGCCTACAAAAATCGACATTAAAACCTTTCCCTCTATTAACAGCCCTGAAAGGATGAGAGAATACAGCTCCCAAGTCAGAACCAACACAGTGAGAGAAGACCCACAGTGCCTGATCAGACATTAAATAAAGCCCCAGGTCTGCAGAAATTTATGAGCAGGCTGGGCTTTACACCTGGAGATTGTGTCATGGAGCTCAACTGGACAAATACTGCAAATTAAAGCAAGCACAGAGATGGGACTTTTGAGTTGCAGCAGACAAATTGTAGAAATGTGACTCCAAGAGCCAGGTGTGGATTGGACTGACAGTGATCCTCACTCCAGCTCAAACATTTTCTCAGGTTTATTGTTTTCTCACCAGTTTTACACCTGTTAATTTACCTATAGAGTTAAAAAAAAAAAATTGTTCTAAAAGATATATACTCTTTTTTTAAAGAGAAAAAATATTTCAGAAATCAATGTAAACTTCACCAGATTCTCGTTTGTTGCAGATGCTGTCCAAGATCACAAGAACTGAAGCCCAAAAAGCAAAATTATTTTGTTCTTAGCCCAAGTTTTTTTGTTTTCTAGATTTGTCAAAATTTTGTGAAATTAACAGTTTTGTTGCCTTTGTGTAACCAGGGTCTCCATTTTGCTGCTGAGGTGTCTCCATAAATTAACCAAAAAACACACTTAAAACTTAGTAAAACCACTAAGTACTAACCACTAAAAGAACTAAGCAAGTGATCTGGAGTTTAAAGGCAGGAATCACAAACAACACAATGTTAAAAACTGATCAAATCTGCAATTCTGTCTGCAAATCAGTACACTTTTCAGATGACTGAATATCAACAATCACCAGTCCTTCAGAAGGGAAATAAATTCCACAGAACAAGAGAAATATCTGTAAGTTGGGATACACAAGTGGAGATGGGACAGGAGAACCAGGGCAGGTGGTGAACATCCTCCAATCCCTCCCATCAATGGGAAGCTACAGAAGCAACCAGAGATACCAAGACATCCAAAACATTCTCAGTGCTTCCCTATGCACAAGCCAAATATTTGGGGAAGGCAGGGGAAGTGATGGATGAACAGTGCTGGCTACAAATAACTGTGCTGGTTCCACTCATCTCAAGCCCATTGGGGCCCTACACTAACACTGGACATTTTAGTGCTCTAATCTGTTGTTACAGATCTCTTCCACGCTCAGAAATCAATCACTTGGAAAGCTGATGTGGCTCTGTTATACTAATTAAACTTTGTTTTGCACCAGAGTCCTGCATTTGCAGTGTGTGTACAGTATGTAAATTATACAAATTACAAGAAAAGTTGATTAGTGTAATTCAAATCTCAGCGCAGTTACTAAAATTAACAGTGAATACAAATTATACAGAATCACTTCAGTGCTGCTGAGAAGCTCCTCAACAAAGCATGTTACCAAATTCACAGAAGTGGACACCAAAACAAGGAAAAACAAGCTTGAGAATATTACAGACAACCATTCCCAGGGAAATTTTCCCCAAAAAACTCTCACCCAACCTTATTTATTCTTCATGGCTATTATTCAGGGTTAAACATTTATGTGGTGCCTGCCTTGCTCTGCTTGCAGATGTGACAGCCCTACTTGCAGCATTTTCTTAGATCACACATTAGGTGAAATAAGAAAGGTAAATGTTCTGTAACAGTGGCAGCAGCCATTTTATTTTTTAACAAGACTCATGAAGTGGTTGAGATTTGAGGTTTGTCCTGCAGATCTGGGATATCTCACCTGGACACATCCACCCACTTCAGAGATAACACAGGGCACTATACAAGAGGGAGCATTTCTGTTCCATTAGGAAAGTCCTGCTGGAGAGACCAAAATGTCCAGTTCCCTTTGTCCTACCCAGTTACCTCTTCCTATGTTCTTCATCCTTTGACCCCAGCCCCTTTGAATCCTAGGCCTCAGGAGCCTCCAGCTGACTTGGCTTCTGCAGCACCCAGGACACCCATGGGAACACAAAAAGCCACCAAAGATCTTACACGACACTGCCTTGACCTCCACGTCTTTAAATCAGTCATTGACTGCTCATGAACCTGAGCATAACCAAAGTCAAGGAGGCAGAAATCACACAGGTAATGAAGAAATATTAGCTGTAGTCTCTTAGACTTCTCCACACTAACCAGTCTGCCTGCCATTGCTCAACAGTGCAAAACAATCCAGAACTGGTATTTCAACTTGATTTCTATCACTAAAATGCCAAGCATGAAGTTTTGACAATGAATCTGTGATGTTTGTAGCAATAAGATTTATTTCTATAGAAGAGAACAGCAAGAAGGTCTTAAAATAGGACAGAGGTAAAAAAAAAAAAAAAAAGGCATTTCATTTGAAAGGCAACAACATTCTAATTGTATTGGGAGCAGAGAAAAATAACCCAAACACAAAGGACAGCAGAAAACAAAAATTCATTTGAAAAATGCTTCTATAAAGTCATTAGATTGAATGTGTCCAAACCGGACTTTTGGTTATCCCAGACTCTGAGACAATAGTATTTTTCCTAGCCTGCTAGCAATGATAAAGGTCTGGATTAAACAGGAAGACAGGAAATTCAAAGTTAGCTTAAACTCTATTCATAAAAGGGGATGGGCTTACCCGTTCAGATAAAATAATGATTAAAAAATTTGTATTAAGAAAAATCTGAAGTCAAAATCTGATGAGAGAGTCATTAAAAGGCTGCAGTATACTTTATTCTATTTTAATATTCTTTTCAAACTTCCTGTGCTTCAGTGAAAACCACTATTACAGTAAGCTGCAAAACCAGGAAAGTGCCTAACCTAGAGCAGCAGCGGACTCTTCAAATAAAACCAGTTTCATGACATTTCAGCAGAATTCCCAGACCACAAGGCATGTATATAAGAATTTCAGATGCTTATCAGAAGCTGTTTCTCTGAACATTTCTCTTGCTCCCTCCCCACCACCTATCAGCCACCTGCCACGTCAAGCCAGACACAAGACATGTCTAAGCAAGACACAAAAAGACAAAGTGAAGTGCAAAGACCCCTAAAATAAATAAGGGCAGAAGAGGTATTGAAGCTATCATTCCATCTCCCCAACTGAACATCTTGACTTTTGCAAGTTTAGATCACAGTAACAGCTGAGAGCAACAAAAGACAAGAAAGGATATGGATGGGGTTCAGAGTAACCTGGTCTAGTGGAATGTTTCACTGCCCATATCAGGGTTTGGGAAGTGAATGATCTTTAAGGTCCCCTTCCAGCCCAAACCATTCCATGATTCTATGCTGTCTTCAGAATTCACCCTTCACTATTAATCACTTCACAAATATTAATGTCAATAGCTGTCAATAATTAACAGCGTAACATCCAACAGACAAACAGATGCACGTTACAATTTCAGCTGAAGCTAAACCAAAACCAGTCATGCCTCAAAACACATCAGCAGCTGGCACAGACGACTGACCATGGGCAGCACATGGCCCAACACAACGGTGTGAGCAGCTGGAAAATGCTCTGGCAAGCACGAGGTCCTGAGGAGGATGTGGTGGTGGGAGGTCTGCACTGAGAGGTGGAGGGGGAAAGCAGCCAGAGCCACACAACTGCACAAGATATGAACATGAAAAAAAGCCAAGAGACGGCGCTGCGTAAGGACCGGGAAAAGCATTGTAACAGCATTCCCATGGGAGAGGGGCTGGCCACAGCTCCTTGGCAAACACAGCCAAGCTGCTCAGTGCAAAAGTTCAGAGCTACAGAACAAATTATTTCCTCCTTAATTGCCCTTTCTTAGGCTTTGCCCCTCACTTCCCCACAGCCAGCACATGGTGTTAGGGCCATGCTCAGCAGCCACTCTGTGCACTGTCCTCTGCCTCCTTAGTTCTGTTAGTCCTGTTCTCCTTAGTCCTGTTCTGGAAGGACGTGTGAAGACCAGCCTCTGTGGGGGGATACAGGCAACCCACTCCCCAGATTGACTCTGATGGAGTTATGCTGATTTACACTGATATTCTGTCTGCATCAAAACAATTAATATTCCAGCACGCTTGTTTTTGCTGTTGTCAATCGCCTCAGTAAACCCTTTTCTAAGACCTGAGATCCTTTGGCTTAACATGATCTTGAGCTGTTTTCATGGAATTCGAGCTTTTCAAGTTATCCACTCCATTTCAGCATAATTATTTCCTTTAAACATCCACTTTAATAGCATGAGCAATTTTGAACTTTTTATGCTGTTTAAATTCAAACATAAATTTGTACACAACAATAAAACACGCTGCTAATTTGTCATGCTCCTCTGAGCAACTGTGTCACTCACACCAAGAACCACTGACTGTGGTGTTCAGAGCTTTCGTTCCTATTTCACATCACTCAATTGAGCCTTCTGTAGAAAAGCTTTTAACAACCACATCTGGTCTTTAATAAATCACTGCACTTTGTCTTCCTGCCAAAACTCCTCCTTTATCTAACTTACATCTTCATGATGAGATAGGAAATCACACATTATGGTGGTGACAAACAATTGTAATTATGTCATTAGTAGCCATTTAGTCTACAAAGGTTCTCAAAAAGGAAATATAATGCACAATAAGAAATATAGGATAATACATTGATCACAGTTCTAATCCGCTTTTTACTTCCCAAGTGTAAAAAGCTGGCATAATTCATGGGCACAGCAGGCAGTAATAGTATACCACTTTATGAACTATGCAGCTATTTTATTCCCCTATCTACTTAAAAATAAAAAAGCTTTTAATAGCTTGATTTAGACATAAAAGTTATTTATGATGCTTCACTGATTATAATATTTATTTATTTAACTTTCCATGAAAGTGATTCTTTCTGAAATGTAAGCACATATTATGGTATCGAAGATCTCAGAGAAGAACCATTAAACTAGCAAAGAAAAAGTGAGGAAGAAATTTTGCTATTGGAAAGAATTCAGAAAACTCATCCTTGTACCCTGTATGGCTTGGAAACCAGGAGACCACAAATAGAAACAGCTCTTCTACCATTTAGGAATTTTCTAAAAGCAATTAAAATATAAACAAGGGAAGTTTAAGAGTTCACTCAGAACAAAGGTGTCATTTAAACCAGCTCATATGCTGGAATATTCACACATAAAGAGCAACTGGAGTCTGACTGCACTGACAGGCTCCAGTGGTGCCTTTACCATTTCAGTTCACATCCAGAGTGCTTTTGGGACAAAGTGCATTAGGCTTCACTCAGTGCATTGTAACTCACATCACAGAGCAGGTTCAGCAAACATCAACTGGATTCCTCTCCAATGAAACTAGATCAGCTCCAGGAGCACTCCTTTGAACCCATGCTCAGCACCAAACTCTCAAACCACAGGACTGGATCAAATCTGGGACAATGTACAACCTCTGGAAAGCTCCCAGGTCTATGGCACCAACTGCTTCTCTCCACAGAGCCACTGCTTTTACCCAGCATTGCTGAACAATGCAGACATAGCTCCAGAAAGCTGCAAACCACCCAAAAGATTTGTTTCTATTGTCAATTGTTTCACATTTCTATAACAATCCAATAATGAACTTCATTTAGGCTTCCAAAATAATCCTCATTTTGAAGACATGCTTTAGAACTGTTATCCCCTCCACCACTGTGTTTGTACCCCACAGAACCTAACACAAGTTTTGATATTTTGCAGAAAGACCTGGATTCCAACACCTTGACATATTTTGGCCACCAGCTGTCTGCATCCCTGTGGTGTAAAATAAACATAAGGCTCCTTAAGCACTCATAACACACAAACCCATCATATCAGGACGCGTTACTGTACTACCCAAAAGAGTGGTTCAATTCCCCTTCCATATTTGTGAAAACCAGTTGCCCAAAGGACCCCAAAGAACTGCAGGGAACCAACACAACAGCACCATGGTATCAGCTCTTTTACACTGGCCTGAGCTACAGTGCCCCAAATTACTGCAGGTGCTGTTCTGGAAAGTTTATCTCTCAATCTCTGAACCTTCTGCCTGGTGTATTCCCCACCCCCTCATCCCGCCAAGGGAAAACCATCTCTCAGGATATCCAAACACCCACTCCTGCTTTCATGCTTGGTTTGTTACAGTCTCCACTGTTTCCTGTTAACTGTGACTACAAACCTTGCCCTACATTCAGCCAGGTGAGCATCACTCACCTCTGTATCTGGACAAAGTACCTCCAAGCAAGGCAAAATCCACACTAGAAGGACCAAGTAGGTCAAAGCTTGTTGATAGCATAACCTGGAGGAAGTAAAATCTCCACCAAAACCATCCCTCATACAGTGAGGCATTAGGCAGCAGAGATGCTATGAATTACTGCAGATGCATACCACTTTGAAATGCCTGTTCCTGTACAGGGTGGGAGAGCCACAGCCAGGCCTGAAAGCAGTCAAATCAAAAGTCCACCCAAGTTAAATTCCTGTACTTCCAAAAAACCCTGAGTCAGTGCTTTGGGTGATGTATCACCCATTTTTTTTGTTCACACCAAAAGCTGTGCAGTGCAGACATATCGAGTACTGCAATTTTGCGGAGTCCCAGGGAAAAAAATGGTGCCTCAATCCAAAGGAAGAGGAATATGTGACATTGCATGGTGCTTACCTAGACAAAAATAATTACTCTTACTGGGAGAGAAACTTCAAATCATGCAAGTTGTGTTTCAAGTTGTATGTTTCCAGCAAAGGGAGCTGAGCAGCACTGGCCAGGCACCGTGGGGAAACTTTGGACAAGAGCTGTTACGAGGAGCTTTTGTGTGAACTTCTTTGTGTGAACAATGGAGACAAGCCTTCGAGTGAAAATTATACGCTAAGTCCTGGGAAACTCTTCCACACCAAAACCACAGGATAAGCCCTTGCCCCTGGGCTTGCTACCTCGCAGCAGCATGGAACTCAAAGCCAGTCAACTGGGTCACAAGGCTAAAAGCATTTCTACCTTCCCCAGCCAAGAAAACCACTTCCCGGTGGTACCTTTCATCTCAGCCTCACTGCAGCACTCCCCACCCTCCTCCTGCAAACAAACAACATTAACCCTTGCCTCCTAGAGATCCCACTGTCCCAAGGCTCAGCAGTAAGGAATCAGAAGGCTTAGATAAAAGGATCGATGCAAGATGGGAGAAAGGGGAAAGAGAAATAAGAAAAAGAGTAAGAGAGAAATTCACTAGTCTGACATCAGCAGAGCTCATCACTGTCTACCTGGGAGCAGCACTTAGCTACAGGGGAGCATCTTATACTTCTGCAACTCACACTACCAATGGGTAGATCATGAAGGTAGGACACATCTTCCATAGGTCTGCAAGAATAATAGAGAAAGGCACACAGGAATTGTTCTTTGAAAGCCTTTCACCTATACCATGAAGATAAAACAAAAGAGGGGGATTTCTTCAATGCCATTTTGTCCTCTATTTGCTTCTTAAAGTCTTTCATTTTTTGCAAACCTAATTGAAATTAGGAGAGTACAAGAGCAGGTGAGAATCAATCAGACTGCCTGTTCTGCTCTGAACCACCTACAAACACCTTGTCGGGAAAAATATGAACTGAGCAATCAGTCACTACTGGACAAAACAGGAAGATTTCAAGACAACCAACTTCAGGTTACTACTAAAGTGGTTAGATTCGTGCCTCCACGGTACACATAGGCTGGATTTTTATCCTTGACAAGGCTGCAGGGACCTTTTGCTTACATTTAGGCAGTTTCAAAAAGTGAAGTGACAGACTTTCATTTGACCTGGCACGACAGTCTGGCTGACCTGGAGTGCAAAGCTGTAGATGATTTCCAAAAAATGCCACAGCCGTTGATTAAAAACATGCTGCAGCTAAGGAAATCCTGATGAAGATTATCCACAGCCCTCAAAAAAAGAAATAATATCTACATTTCCCAGTACTAATAGTTTAACACTAGCGCTTTGAGGAACCATTCTTTCCTTACATTTAGGAACCCAAATACTGACCAGACCTAGAGGGGCTGGGAGACAGTGTGGAGTGAGGAGCACGGTCAGCTCCATGGTGTTGCTTGGATTGAACTTCAAGCTTCAAATACTTTATTTTATCTTGCACACTCTTATAGGAAGAAAAGGAGAACCACACTGACCCAGTCTGCTCCTCCAAGGCCCTGGAGCGTCTCAAACAGAACTAAATAAAAAAGTGAAGATTTTCATGGACCTACAGGAGCTCTGTGTATCTTGTAAGAGAAACTTCTACTGCGGGAAACTCCAGAAGGGCCCGTCCAAGCTCCAGGCTTGAACCTCTAGGAACCATCTCTTGTTTTCTGCAGAAGCAGCCAGGAGAAACACTGACACCCGTAACACTTGCCAAGCTTCACTGAAGAATTCAAATGAAGGTCTTGTTCTCACAGAAAAATCTGTTCTCTGTTTAGCTAGCCCCACCTCGCAACTGAAACTGCCAGTGAACCAGACTGATGGGTCAGATAAACTACATTATGCCCAGGACAGTATCCTCCATGCTTTTTTGAATATCTTATCACCACTGGTTTCCAATTTACTTGCTGATATAGGTGACTGTGCTCTGACATTTTTCAACCTTGCATGTACTGCTTTACCTTCAAAAGGGAACCGAAACCCAAGGACTTTCAAGGCAGCACTTATTTCTGTCTCGTTGTTTTGCAACACACCTTTTTCAAGGCTCCTAGACCATCCAACTTTCCACCCCTTGCCTTGAGAACCATTTTCTGACACATGAACCAAGCCTCCAGGTAGAAAATATTTCTCTTACCAAGCCTTGTTTTGCAGTTCTCCACAAACACAGTTTTCTGCTTGTCAGGAGAAGAGTTTGTGTTGAAAGGAACCCTTTCTGCAGGAAGGAATCTGCAATTTTAATTGTATAACTGCAATCAAGAAATAAAGACAAGACTATCTCAAGGTTTGCTAGTCTAATCCAATATAATAAATCAAGGACATTTGTTCCTCCAATTAATGCATTTAACAAAAGCCTAAATGAACTAGCAGTTAAGTGACCATGGGGATGGTCTATACTAAGCAGATAAATCACCCACTATAATGCACACACCTACTTAAAAACCCTCTCTAGCACATCTTTTGTCTTGAAAGCTGGTGACAGATTCTCACCCTGACAGCAACACCAAAATACAACAGTTTTTTTCAGGGAATTCAGTACCCAGCAAAGGCTAATGTTGTACCTAAAGAGGTCATGGAGATGTTTAACCAGAGGTGGTCACCACTGAAGCACATAAATACTTGGGATAGGTAGGTGCCATGCAGATCCAAAGATATCTGGGATTGAAAAATCACATTTAGTAGAAAGGCAGAAGAAAACACAAGGACCCATCTGCATCAGCCTGTTTTCTTCACACAATAAACAACACTCCATCACTCAAGGACCATCCAACTGGTGACACTTACTCAATGAAAATGGAAGGAAAAGGGGGCCCAAGAAAGCAGCAGACCTGCTAAGAGCTCAGGATTTTCTTTGTGCATTTGTGGGGAGGGCAGGGGGCACATCACTACCTTCACTGAGATTTGTAGCATATTGCTTGCAAGGCTGGCTGTGCCACAGCTGGAAACCTCGCTCTCCTCAAGGAGTGGCACCTATCCCATGGGATGCAGCCATGGAGGAGAGAGCAAACACCACCCACATCACTCACGTGAGCCACCAATGACCTATCCAGCTGCAGCAACTACCCCACAACAGACCCTTATCCCTGGTGAGAACCCTGCAGCCCATGTCCCTACCAAATTTATCAACATTTTAAACTTAATATTTAAGTTTAAAAAAAAAAAAGTAGTCATCCCTTTCCTGACCGCACAGCATTGTGAAGTTATGCCATGTGCTACTTAACGCTTTCTGAAGATCAGCATTAGGGCCACCAACTCTGAGAAAGAATTGGGCAGGTTTCTCAAAATAAAAAGCCATTAAGAACCAAAAGGAAGCATAATTGTTGACTTTTAATATCCAGGCAAAATCCACAGTAAATAACAATAATTTGCTTGAAATATTGTTCCATACAGCGTGTTCACAGAAATCCAGCATACAATTTTCAAGAAACTGCAGGCAAATTAATTGTATACTTTCACCTTTGTGCTCTACTCACACAAGAAAAGAATAACATTTTGCCACACATCGAGTAACCCATACACGTTTGAAAGGAATTGTCCTAATCAATAGCATTCATTTAATTTGAGATTAGATTAAATATGGACAAAGGGATCAGAGAAGCATGTAACACCTGGAGTATTTATCCCAATTTGGAACTCACTTGTGCCAGCAGGTTGTCAATGAGGCAGAGAAGTAGGGGAAAAAAAACCAAACAAACCAGTGACCACATTCACAGCCATGCCAACAAAAAGTTAAGGTATCTCTACATAAGAACTTCAGAAACTGGAAAACATTCATCTCTCCCCAGCCCATCATTACGGAGGTTACTGCAAAATTTAACACATGTAGATAAGACCAAGAAAAGATTTTTTCCTCATCTTACTCCTACAAATGAAATAATAGCAGATGATCTTACTTGCTAAAGTTTTCAAAAGCAGGTGCATTCTGAGCCAAATTTCACAGCACTAACCATACAGCACCTTTATTTGTGTTGCCACACACAGCATCACTCCATGACATTTGGTACAGAAATTTTTTTTTCCCTTTCCTGACCGCAACTTTGATACAGTGACTCATTACTGCTGTCAGATCATAAACACTGGGGAAACAGCTCCAGAAATAAAAAATATAATTAAGGAAAATCTCCATGTGAGCATTCCCCATTGGCTTTAGTGCACCATCACACTAGTTAAAGGATTTTGGTTTTCCATAAGGAAAAGCCACTTGCAAGGATTACCTGCATCACTCCACCCTCTTTCTTAAATGCTGTCCCCACTGCCTGTGTGCATCCCCATCCCTTCTGTCACCCCACAATTTAAATTCTGTCCTCAGCTTAGCTCACACTCAAGCACTCAAAAACATTTGGTCTCTGTATTTCTGTTATGAAGAATAATTTACATGCTCTTCTTTTTCACATTCTTAGTATCCACACCTTCAGCAGAGGAGTGATATACAAAAGATGTGCAATGACTGTATAAGGGGTAAGAAAAAGGAAAAACAGATCTTTTTCCATCTGAAATCCCTGGACCTTGTAGCTCCCCAGAGGAGAAGATGATGAGCTCTTCTCCAGTGGAACAGCACTGACTGAGTACTGTTTGTCTGTATTGGTCTCTGTTGCCAGGCTCTGCCATGGGGTTTGTGTATAACTCACTTCATCCATCAAAACACCACTCTACTGGTACAGGGGCTTTACTCTGCCTGAGGAACCACAAAAGGGGTAGGAATCAACTCTTCTTCACCTTCTGTTAAATTTTCTTTGTGCAGATTTGAGCTGACACATCCGGTGAGGTGCCAGGATGGAGGAGCACTGGTGTGCATCCTCTCAGGATCAGTGATTCTGCCAGACACACAGCAAAGAGCAACCCACTTGAGCCCTGGGACAACAACCACATAAAGGAACAGCAGCACAGAGAGAAGCACAGGAATGTGGTCAAACTCCAGAAATGCTGGAAACATGGATTTGATGGCTAAGCTAAACCAAAGCCCTCACTTATGCTAGGCCAGGTTTAAAAGAAAGACCATGCCTACGTAGTTGGGTTACAGTCTCCCCTTCATCCCTCTACAGAGACAACCTAGCAAAGCTATCTGTTCTGCAGCTATTCTGAAGAATGTCTTGTAGATGACTGTCTCTTCATCAGCTTCTCATGTTGAGCAACCAAAGGAGATACTGTGATTCTTATCACATTTCACATAAGACTTCACATAGTCTTAGAGAAGATAAACAGACAAGCTGCATGTTCTGTAACATTTGCTTTAGAGGTTTCAGTGGTGAAATGTTTGAAGCTGTTTCAAAACTAGACTGATGAATTGTCTGAACATTTTCCCAAAATAACCAAGATTCTTAAAGATCATTGCTTTTACTGTAGATACAACGCCCCATACTTCTGCCAAGGGGCTCTGCCCTGGCTACAGAATCTGGAATTTTGTCACCACAACCCTTCTCTTGAAGCCACCAAAGACTCTTTAAATGTTAAAACATGCTTATTCTTTCTTGGGATACATTATTCAGGATGCGGCCTCTCAGCTTTCCAACATCCAAAGTCCACAGTCAACTGCAAAGCTCCAAAAGACAATTCCAGTCCAGCTGCAGGGTTGGCTGATGTGTAATACTTAGGAAACTGCTACAGAAAATAAGCATATTTGAAAAACACATGGAGCTCATGTTACCAGCCTCATTTATGCTACCAAACCACCCAAAGTCATGACATACCAATATCGCAATGTGTCTCTGTCAGTGACTACACAGATCAGAAGGTCAAATGATTTCCCAACTTCACTGCTATCCAGTTTGTGCATACAAACAAGCTCAGCCAAAACCACACTCCGACAAACAAAGTGAAACAAACCATTTACAGGAGAAAAAGAACACAGTGAAGTTGTTCATCACTGATCTGCGCCTAACGCTGCAGGGTTATTTCTCTGCAGGGTTATTTTCAGCCACGTGACAAATAACAATCAAGGCTATTTTTTCCTTGTATAGATTCTTCCACGAAAAACCATTGTCAGTCCTTCATCCAAAAACGCTTTTATGTTCTGACATCAACACTAAAGAAAGGTTCTTGAAAACCTTTAATAAACTTGTAAACTAATTCTTCTGGGGAATCCAGAGCACTTGGTTCCCAGTCCACTCTATTTTTAAGACCACCCTTCTCTCAGGTGTTCAGTATCCCACAAAGAGCCCTGCTGTCACCAGTGCCTGGGAGTGATTCATGCTAAGGCTTTTCTTGCATGCTTTTCCATTCACAAACATTTAGTAATGCAGAAAGACACCAACAGTGTCGGGATCCCATCATTCGATCCCACAATTTGGTATTTCCCATAACTACTGAGCTCATTATTAAGATCACTGAAAACAGCATCATCCCATGCTCCCTGTGCTGTGTCAGTCCAGGCAGAACTTGATTCAGCTACAAGGGTATCTCCCTCTAGAAAGGGATGATTGTGTCCCACACTGTTCCCTGGAACCAGGTACTGCCCTGTATTTCTATCTCTGCTCATATTTGAAACATTAATAAATACCATGTTTCATTTGTTTCACATTTGTAACTTCTTTCTGTTATTGTTTAGGCTTTTGGGGAGGTTGGGGGGAAAATTTGGCACTGTCCACAAGTGAAAGTAATACCTTGCAGTTTCATTATTTACTCATCTGACAACCGCATGGAGTCAGAGAGGCTTTGGCTAACACAACCCCTAGAAAACCACACTTTACAGGCATTTTTTATTTTGTTTTTTTTTTGACTGCAGATCACATTTAGCTAAAACACTTTAAATCAATATGGTTGCGAACTATGTATGTTTAATTTTCACTCCTCAGCTCTGAAATTAGAATATTCATGTCAGCACTGCTCTCTGAGGGTGATACAGGTAATATCCCAGGCTTTCCAAATCCCTTCCTTCTTCCCCTCCTTTTCTTTTTTTGCCCTTGACCACAACAAAAAGTTTCTGGCCTGAAGGACTGTCCAGGGCTCCACATTAATAAATACACCAGCAGGAGTGCTTGCAAAGACTCTCCAAATCATACAAAGGCTATGGAGAAGAAATACAACTCGGTGCACTGTTCCCACTACCTGCTTCTAGGCAATTTAAAGGACTTTTTATTTATTTAAAGGACATCTATTTAAAAAAAAAAAAGGTCAATTCTCATAACCTTTCCTCCATTTCCACTCATTTTCAACTCAGGTGAGCACCTGCAGATCATGGACATCAGCAGGAACTCTGCCTCATGAATGAGCAAAAAAAAGGAATTAAAATAAACACACAGGGTTTGATTCTGTATACATGAATCATCATGATTAAAACCAAGCTTGTTTAAAGAAAAAATGTCCTCCATAAGCACTTATTTTGCCACACTGAACATATGTACTAAACTTCTTAGATTTGTTTGTCCCCATTAAGTGTGAAATTTAATATTTCCATACACTAACAAGTGTATATAATTAAATATACAAGATACCCAGTACAGCCAACTTAAGCATTACAAACCACGCCAACTTGTGCACTTCCCTTCACTGTTACTGTTCCAACCACGGCATTTTTAGTGAAAATTTTATTTCCTTTTTCCCTTAGAAAAAGCAGAAAAAAAAAAAGAAAAAAAAAAAGAGGTGTTAAAAACATTATTTTTAAACTCCTCAATTAGACTTTGAGTCTCCACTGTGGGTGGGTGAGCAGCACGAGGGATGTTGGGGTGAGGGGGTAACCCCCAGCTCCAGCTCCCATTTGGCTCAGGGCAGGGAGCTCCCCTTGGCTCCCCAGCCCACCTCTGCTCCTCCTGCAATCACTGCAGCTCACCAGGGAACACAACTGACTTGTTTTATTATTTTGCAGGACCCCTTCAATTAACAGCATGCAAATGTTATGCAGGCTCTGAAGTTGGCTAATTTGAAAACAGAATTTCTCATTTCCCCAATTTTCTTCTTTCGCTCATTTGGTTGGGTGTTGCTTTTTTTTTTTTTTCAAATGAAAATGTTCACTGGGAAAATATCTTAAATTTCTTTTCTGCTTTTTATTATGAAAGTTTTTCTCTTCCGAAACTATGGTTAAGTGTCTCTAAATAGTGCCAAATTAGGTTCTTTAGGCTCTCATTAATATCATTTAATAAATTATGCAAGTACCGTCTCAGGCAAAAGCTTCATTGAGAACAAGAATCCAAACACATAAGTCAAAAGAAAACTTTTTCTAGGAAGTTTAGTGGGTTTTGGGTCAGGTATTTTGCATGTCAAGCACCAAAGCTGACAAATTTCCGACTCTTTTACTAGGAAATAATCATGGAGAGAAGTTTCTATATTAAACAACTGAAATAGCTGAATATTTTTAACTGAAATAACTAGAAAAAAACATAAGATATTTTGCAGCAGACCAAGTTCGGAAAATACCAATCCAAGCCATGAATACCCAGCACCAACATAACCATGCAAATAAACCAGTTAGAACCAGCAGCAATCACTGTGGCCATGATGAAGGAAAAAAAAACCTCTTCCAGCTCCTCACTTTGAAGGTTAAACTCAATTTCTGAAAACACTTCAGCCCTAAGATTTCTAAGGCGACAGCAGTTTTGCTCACCTTAAATCCAAATTTAAAGACATTTTGTGTTGTTACAGGCACCCTAAGGATGATTTTGCATGGTAGTGAGATGAAAGCATATGCACATATTCTCTTAAGCACAAATGGAACACGAAACATGGCAGAGTAAAGGTTAAGTAGCATTTGACTGATTTTTACCTCATGGGAACTATAATTTACACGCCGCATTCATCCAAGGTAAGAGGGTTCAAATGGCACAAATTAAAAGCCTGCAGTTTCCTACTTCTGTTTTTAACATATCATATTGATACACGGCCAGTTTTTAAAGTGATAAAAGGTTTCTATCGAAATATCAAACAGCAAGAAGATGCACTATTTTTACACTGTCAGCACTGCTGTGTTTTACTGCATCCTTCCTCACTCCTTGCAGCCACTGTCGATGACTATAAAATAGTAAAGTCCAAGTGCTGTCCAAAAGGACAAATTAATCTTCCAGACACCCAGCTCTTACAATCAAATCCTGGACAGAAATTTCCAGGAACAGAAATAATTAAATTAATGCAGGTTCAAAAAAAAAAAACCCAACAAAACCACACAATAAAAAGCAACAAACAAAAAAGGCAGCACAGTGCACCAAAAGCTACTCCAGAGAACTCTGTCTCTATCAAAGATCTTTCTGGAGGCAGGACAAGGATGCTCTTGTAAACATTCCCCAGCCCCTCTTAAGCACCCAGCAAGCATTTACTTGGAAAACCCCACAAGCTTTTATGTATGTTATTTTTTTGCAAGCAGTCATCAATGGACTCAGGGCATCACAAAACCAGCTACAGATACTATTGCCAAAAAAGCATGAATGATTTTTATCAGCGAGGCAGAGAGATGCTCAGCAGAGCTTTGGCAAAACGCCTGCTTCCCATGGCTACTACCCTCAGGACTCTGCAAGCCCTCTCCAACGTGCACATCAACGAGCCTGGAGCGCCTTGGGGATTCCAAGCACTGTGCTACCACAAATCCTGACTCCGGCCACCTTTCCTTGACAACCAGAGCAGGGACCTGCAAAAATTGGGAAATACAGCTTTTTCTGGGTCAGTAAGTCAGTGTTTTTCCCATGTCTGATTGGCTGGGGCAATTCCACTTCAGCGTTAGTGTTGACAGAAAATATGTGCTGAGAATTTCAGAGTTCAGGATGTTCTTTAGTCATTTTGGTGATTTGATGTGGCACAGGAAATATTAGTGCATATTCTGTATTTTCAGTCACACTGACTTCACCATTCTTATTAAAAAAAAAAAGACAACAGAGTCAGATCACTGAGACTGAAATTATGAGCAATCTGACAAAAGTCAGAGATGGGGGAGGAAGGTGATAAAGACTCAGCCAAATGTTAAACTACTGGTTCAGTCTGATATTTTAATTTCTATTCAGCTTTTATTAAACCTGTCTCCAAATTAGGCAGCTGATGAAGAACAAGCCTTGCAGTGATGCTGCCTGTGCTCCTCAGCCCTTCACCCCACATTGTGGGTCCTGACTAATCTCAGCACTATTGGTATTAGAGACTTTCGATACCTTGGCTGTGAATTTAATATAAAACTAGATGAAGATAAGCTACCTTTCACCAGCTAGGACAAATCAAGATTTCACTGCTCCTTTCAGCAGGACTGAGAGTTTTGGACTTGATCAAAGTGTACTTGCAACTAATTATGCACTAAGATCACTGTATCAGCTGCACTGGGCAGTGTTCCCCTCCCCTACTACTAATCAACACATCTCTGGCATTCTCATCCCGATGCAGAATAAAGCTGCTCTTCCTCTGGCAAAAGCCCCAAAGTACAGCTGTTGCCACTAGTATATAATTTATACTCCTCTGAACCACCAGAAGGGAACGGAGCAAATCCCAGATGCAGGATCTCCCCCAGCTGATTTCTGCAATACAAATTACTGAAGATGGGCTTTGCTTTTCTTTCTGTTGAACTGGCAGAGTGCTCCACATCCTTAAGTGCCTATTTCTGTTACAGCACACAAGGCTCCAGATAAAGGAGTTCATCGGAGTCAATACCCAAAAACATCACAAAGTTCAGTGCACATCTTCTTTCATTTAATAGAATCACAGGGCAGTTTAGGGTGAAAGGGACTTTAAGGATCATCCAGTTCAACTCCCTGCCACAGGCAGGGACACCTTCCACTGTCCCAGGCTGCTCCAAGCCCCATCCAACCTGGCCTTGGACACTCCCAGGGATCCAGGGGCAGCCACAGCTTCTCTGGGCAACCTGTGCCAGGGCCTCAGCATCCCCACAGTGTTCAGTTTCTTCCTAACATCAAATATAATCTCTCCTTGTTTAGTTTAAAACCACTGGCCCTTTCCTATCACTATCTGCCTGTGCAAATAGTTGCTCTCCCTCTTTTCTATAAGCACCCTTTAAGCACTGAAAGGCCCAATGAGGTCTTATCAGACCCTTCTCTTCTTCAAACAGTACTTTATTGTAAAATCAACTAAAATCCAGTATAGGACAGAACTGCACTGCAGGTTTCTCCCAGAAAATTGCGTTTAAAGAGCATTGAATTTAAAAAGCAAGATTTCTAATGATGGCCATAAATAAGTGCAGTGGAAACCCCAAGATCACGGTTTATTTCACAAACCACTGGCATCTGCTGGTAGCCCGTGGAGCACCAGCTCCAGCTGGGTGCTCCTGGGTGTGCTGCCATCCCTCCCACCCCCAGATTTGTTTTATTTTAATCCTGAAACTGGGAAACCCAGTCAAACTTACAGTCCTCCTGAGGGATGCTGGCTGGACTCTGCTTCCTCCTGCACTGCCCTTCTACCCCTGGGTTTTGTGGGCTCTGCCCTGGGGATGAAGCATTGCTCTTTGCAGGATGCCCAGCTCTAGCTGGCTAACAGAAATAATAGAGAATAATTGGAACAGAAACCCTGGGCACCCACGTATCAAGTCAAGACAGTGCATTTTAATTTTTTCCCCTCGGTTTCTGCATTGCTGTAGGTTAGCCTAATTGATTCGTGTTCTCACCAAATTAAAGACACAGCACGCAGACAGCATGCCAGTGAAAAAATATGGCAACAGCAAAAGTTTACAAATTTAATTTGCAATTGTTTTAGCAAAACAGCTCAGTCCACTCCTTCAGTTTTGGAAAGTAATCAGCTCGTGCTAGAGGAAGTTACCAGCTCCCAGGCAGGAGCACTATAACGCAGATATATTTCATCAGAGATTAAGACCAGTTTTTCAGTTAAGAAGTGGATTTTGCAAGTGAGGCAACACTGCAAGTTACAATTCTGTGGGCTCAGGATCTTAAAGGAGGGGAATACTTGGAGAGTAATACCAGGGAAAAGATCTGGTGCCAAATTTCCTTTTAAAAGCAATGCCGGTGTAAATCCCAGCAAAGCCCCGAATTGTCACTTTGGTGCTAAAAGGGATCCCCAAAGCAGCTCTTTTTCCCAGGCTGCCATCAGAAGGCACAAGTGGAGTTCCCAGTGCCTCCAGCGAAAGGGTTAAGCCAAGCTTTCAGTCCCCTGGCTCAAACAGCCCAGCGAGCACTCCCTGCCCAAATTACAGCAGCGCACACATCCAACAGATGCCGTTCAGACAGGGGCTTTCCTTGCCCTGAGGTACAGTTCAGTTTGTCCATTCTACTGTGCAATTACAGAATCAATAAAACATCCCTTTGAAACTCCCTGGACTAGTGCCGACACGCAGACAGTAGTCAAGCTGACATTTTTTGCTGTTTCCGTTATTACCACCGTCAAGCCTTCTGAGAAGCAACACATCAAAACCCGGGCGCCACAAAGCAAAGGAGGAAAAGCAAATGTAGAGCTGAGGTTTTGTTCCTCGTATCGCTCCCAGGCGATCACACAGGGCCGGGCATACCTGCAAACAAAACCTGCTCAAAGCCAGCAAAACAGGCAATGGGAAACGCAGCGCTTCCGAAAAGCACGTGTGCCCCACCCTCCTTGTCTTCCAACACATGAATATCCCTACATTGCCATTTTCCTGGGGAGAGGAGGGGATCTCCCCTGATTCAGATCACCTGGCCTAAATGGGGAAGCTCTGATTTGGGGATGAACTTGTCAGAAAAGCGAATACCAAGCGTCCTGTTGCTTGTGTGCGCTCATGAATGCGGCGCGAGATGTGGACTGAGTGTGGAAGTTGGGAGGTGGGGTTGAAATCTCGCCATCCATCTGTTTCTGAGCGGTGCCTGAAACACTGAAATAGAAATGGGAAGCTGCAGAGTGCCAGGAGTGGAACCTGGGAAGAAAAAATGCCGGAGCAGGACAACAAAGAGGAGGATATTGAATTAGCATGCTCAGAATGATTCAAAGGACAATTGGATGACCAAGGAGAGGCCCAGCAGAGATGTATTCACTGTCCATGAAAATGCAACCTTTTCTCCTATAAGGATTAGCAAAATCTGCCCAAATAGAAAGAAAATGTAAAGCCGAAGGTCTTAGAAATACTTCTTAAAATTACCATCTTCAGATGTTTATTTTCATGCTCACTACATAAATCACAAATGATTTTATCATTCATTTTTGCGCTTTAAAGCCTGGTGTGTATGATCAGTATCCCACATTTCCAGGGGAAAAACATAAAATTCCTCCAAAATACTAATTCTGTACTTGATAAACCATAAAACTTTGTTACTGAAGCCAGAGCTTTCCCTCAGTTCTCCTCCTCAGCAGGCAGGGCATGGGAAGCAGAGCAACAGACTCTCCCAAACAGACCTGCCACAACGACCACAGATAAGGAGAGCCCACCCTCAGGATAATAGCCTTTCCAATTTCACAGCAGATTCCTGAATCTCCTTTAAACACAGGCATTACAAATCATACAAACCTCACACCCAGAAATAACCCATTTTTAAAAGTTTGTCAGTCGAAAAGGGCAGCACAGGCGAGTCATAGGGATGCTCAGCACCAAGCCTCGGCAATTTACGACTCTTAAAAACCTTCAGCATTTACAAAGTTTCTTAAAACTGCCTTATTTGAATCAATCCTTGCCCTCTCAAAGGTTATGTGTAGATTCAACTGTTTCCAAATAATAATAAAATCACCCCTAACACTGTTAATTCTGATAACTCTCCACACACTGATGCCCCAGGCCTCCTGACAGAAGGAATATGTTTGCAAGGCAGTGGTGGAGGTAAGGAGCTCTGCACCCATTTCCCAGACCTGAAAAAGGCAGGTTAAATAACCTCCCAGTGCCCTACAAAGCAGCTGTATAAAAACCACAATCCAACTCTCCCAAGTTCAAAGGTTAATTTATAAGATTATATTTCCTCCCAGAGGATGCTCACGTGTCTTCTATACCGACACAGGCCAAATAATAACTCATTTGGAGAGCAGCTTATTTTGAAGAGGTTTCACATTTAGTGATGAGCACAAGGAGGAGAGAGGGAGGATGTCTCACGTTCAGACTCTGTCTCAGGATATTTCATATCTTTTTGCCAGACCGGTTCTCTTTGTGGTATAAGATCACGGGTGTGTTAACTGTAAAAACTCCTTTTAAAGCGACCGAAGCTGAAGATAATAAGGTTGTGTCATCTATACAAATACTCTGTACTGGAATGAGCATGCTGGTGCACCAGAGAAGAGCTGGCTGAACACAAAACAGGCAGAGCAACAGAAACTGAGAAGATCCTCGAGTCTGGCTTGTTAAGAGTGACCTAAAATTGCCCATTTTGACTCACTCCTCTCTACCTCCTCCATCAGAGGATTCAAAGGGAAACTGCAATTCAACCTTCGTGGCTGTAGCACGACTGCAACAAAACTATTTTTTGTCATGAAAGAAAAAACAAGTTGCGGGTGCCTGAATGCTGATAGATCACTTTTGCTTTAAGAGAACATCATGTCAATCAAAACTAAATTCCTTATGCTCATCACAGGAGCTTGCAACCAAGCAATACAAAAATCTCATTCGAGTTCAACCAGTAATGTGTTCAAAGGCTTCCCAATCTGCTCTGTCTCTGGCATCAGCAGCAGACAGAGAAGAGGCAGAAGAGATTGCAAAAAAAAAAAAAAAAATTTAAAAAAAATTTAAGAAAATTTGCTTGCTGTGCAAAGTAGAAAGGCCTCTAAACCAAAATAAAAATAAGCATTAAAATGTGTGTGTTGGACCTGAAGAATATACAGCAGGCTGAAATGTGCTATATCTTCCTCACTGGTGAGGAAAGACCTCTATAACTCACCACGAGCTTTGATCACTCATGAGCTATCAGCTATTTCTTTGCTGCTTGAGTAAATATAAGTCATTCACAGCTGAAACATAATTTCTCTCTCTTTCCCCTGCCACTATATGTTGTGTGCGAATATGTCTTGTATATAGGCACACTAACACAGCGTGCTGTTCAAATACACATCAGAGTTCACCAGATGGTGGGGATTGCCAGACACTCGTCGTTGCCATGAGCTCGGAGCCATGGTGTAACTCATGAATGATGTGTCTAAGCTGTAAGTGGGTTTTGCATAGTTACATTCCCCTCACCGACACAAAACTCGACATAAAACTCTGTTTTCTGATTATGTCCAACCTGCAGCAGTTTAGAATTGTGAGAAGGCATAAGGGAGTGTTTGGTATCATGTTAGGTTTTTTTTCCTCCTCCCAGAGACAAGGCTCTGAAGGAGCTATTTTCATCTGGGGGTTATGATTCACACCCGTACACACAAAATTATACAGTTTAATAAAGCTGTGGCCACAGTCAGTGCCCATGTTTGGGCACAATCTAAAAAACCCAACCTCAGAAAAACAAAGGTGTTTTACCAAAAATAAGCAAGGTTTTAAGAGGCAATCATCTTAATTATGCATAGGAAAAATATATGAGATTGGAGTTTAAGTTTTGTGTACGGGCCTCAGCACGTACTTGGGCATTAAGATATTTGGGCAATAAATTATGTGAGCATAGTCTGGTAAGGATGTGAATGTTGGGTGAATTGGCAATTTCCTAGTCTTTAATTAATGATGGTGTTGAGAAGGAATGTGGTCTTCCTTCTAAATTAACAATGCTTTTTAATCAGCAAGTGAATCTGCCTATTTGAAGCAGAAGGTAGCTCTAGGCTTGCAAAGAAAGGAACAGAGGCTCCAGGAAAAGAAAAAAAGCTGGAAACCTGGCAATGCACACAGGGTCCTACCAGACCCTCTTTACTGCCTCCAGCAGAACCTGTATCTTATCCAAGGTCTCTAACAACCAGTGGTGAAATAAAACCCAAGGGAAAAGAAGAAAGCTAAGAGTTAGGAAGAGTTTCCATCTGATTTGGAAAGGTGGGAGATGGACAACTTATGTCTGCTCAGCAGAGCCAAGGAGAAACTCTGACCCAACAGCAGGCAGATGCCAGGGTACATCTAACTCCAAGGGGAAGGGCTTGTGTCCTTTAGACATTTTCACCTACAACACAACTATGACATGCAGAGAGGCCGTGGATCTCCATCCAACATGAGGACACAGCATTAAACTATCTGGTAACCCAGTAAAGCATTGTGGAAAACAGTCCTTTTATTATTGCCTTCCTAATTAATTCCAACAAAACACATTCTGCCCATCTAGTTACTGAATATAATTCACCTTTCTTATTTTTAGCCCCTCACAGACAGTCTGTTGAACAAAAGCGGTTTCTGTGCCATCAATGCTCAGGAGAGACAATTAATTTTAAAGATCAGGGACATATTCTTACCTATGTATTAAATTTTAGAATGGCCTAATGGTTTAAAACATTAAGGAGAGAAAAAAAAAGTAAGAAAAAAAGTTGTTACAAGCAGCATTTGTTATTCTAAGGTTTTAGTAAGGATTGGATGCCTCCAAGGGTTGGGGTTTCAGCTCCACTTAAGCACACAAGTTCGCTATCCAAAATTTCTTTGAACTAATAAAATCCCTGGAGGTTATCAGATTGGGCTGAATATGGACTACGGTTTTCAACTCCTCCCCTTTTATCTGTAAATACCATGAGAGGAGCTCTCTAGCACCCGAAGTCAAATAGTTTCCTGTCTTGGCTGGGAACCATTCGGCAAGCACTCGAGGCCATGAAAAGCAGTTGGGTGCAGGCTCTGGGCAGGAGAGGCTGTGTCAGTCACTGCCGGCTCACCCCGGCCCCGATTCAAGGAGCGTGTTTCAGCACGACGTGGCTGGGTTAAGTACAAACCCTGCACATTTCTGACTCCCAGACAACTCTCTGAGGCCACAGGGAACACTGTCTCCCTTCCTGCAAGGCAGCATCTTCCCCTGTTGGCCCCATGGAGCAGATATGTCCCTAGCACTGCATCCCCTTAAATTCAAGGTGCTGGGTCAGCCCTCACAGTGATAAACATTTCCCTCCATCCTCACCAAACCATCCTCTCTTCCCCAGGAGTACCAGTGAGCACTGAAGAGCCTGAGCCCTCTGGATATTCAGTTCCCCTTGTCCAACAACAGACATCTCTGCCCCAGCCACAGCCTATTCAGATGGAGGAAGAAAATAGGGAATCAAGAAGTTCTCTGTCTGGCACAAACGCTCCTGCTGGGAGCTGAGCACACACTGAATAGCCTGTTCATGGTGTCTGTGCTAAAAGTAAGGGCCTGGCTTTATTTCTTTGTTGATGTTGATATAACTTAAGAAGCTGAAAAAGCTGAAACTGGGAAATCTTGGGAATGGAAGGCTTGCACAGGGGCCAGAGGCATCCCAGACACCCCACACCATCCTTACTGTTATTTCCCACTCAAGGAACAGAGCAGCACTTTATTCTTTCAAATGGACAGAATATATGGTGGTGGGAAAGCACAAGTGTACAAAGCAATAATGAAAAAACTATGTTGTGCTCCTGACTGGAGAGACTGGCAGTCTGAAAGGTACACACATGTTGACAGTAAAATAAAAATGCATGTAAGTTCTGTTTGGATAAGAAGTCTAAGTTTAATTCAGGCTAGTTACTACTAGTAGCCTCAACCCCTCCCAAAAAAGCAGACTCAATTCAATTAAAATGTCTTTTTCCTATTTTTTTTTTCCTTTGGAGGTGAATATTCCTGATCTTTTAAGCTACTTTTTAAACAATTCTTCCCTGGCTACTGAATGCTCCAAGGCCCTGTATCTCACGGCTTCACAGCCCACTGAGAATAGACAGCTCTTTCTTGCTAAGGAATTACTTACAATTTTTATACAATACCAAACCACAGCCATCCTATCACCTTTAAAAGAGATGATGTTTTCTTCCTCCTGAAGCATCTTAGCCTTTTTTGTTCAGCTAGACCAGCTATGAGCAGGAACTTCCACAGTGACATTTTCAGAGCTACTTAGGATGTTTTGATTACCCAAATTCAAACAGCTCTTAAAACAAAAAAAAAAAAAAATTCTCTTTGGCAATTTTGCAAATCTCATCCTAAACCTTAACATATTTCTGCAACATGAGGCCCTCGTTAGCCTCCGAAACCGATGGTTTCCAAAAGCTGTGGATGCGTGGGAGTCCTCGATGCCCCGTGTCAACTCAGCCATCACCCGCAGCAAGAACCATTTCACAGGACTGCCAGGCAGCATCCTGCACCAAGAACAGCCCCACTCGTCTGCAGGTTCAACTCCACAAGGTAACTAAGGGGAGCCCAAACCCCAAAAGGAAGCACAGATCACAACCCCGAGGCACAAAAGCTGGGGAGGAAAGCCGGAACAGAGCCGGGGAAGGAGGCAGGCTGGCTCCGGCTCAGCTCCCTGGCACAATGGACCTTTGGGGAGCTGGATCCCCGGCTACCAACCCTAACAACTTCATTACTTAATTAAATGTACTCGCAGAGCAATCCGTGCTGGAGCGCGGGCAGGCAGCAGCCCCGCTCCTCTCCAGCACGCTCCACAATGCAGCACATGTCCTGGCCATAAAGTTACCCAGGCAGTTGCTTCCTTGCCTGAATGCTGACTACAACCATGGCCTCTAGATGCAAATTACTGGCTTTTATAGGTTCCTAAAAACATTTCACCATGTCTGCTGAACAATGTGGGAGTTGTAGAAAGGGCCCGATGATGGCAATGGTGTAATTAAAAGCTGCGAGTGGAAAAAAAACCCCATCATATTCCTTCTTCCAGACAGAAAAACTAGTAAAAATGTACTTCTTGGAAATAGTTTAAAATAAAATGTCAAAGTAAATAAATTTTAAAAATCCATATTCACCCCTTCCTGTAATCCCTCAAGTTTCCAACAGCTTCCCAGCTCAGTGCCCGTGAAGGAAACCGTATATGCTAGAGCACATCCCTAAGCCCTGTGCTCTATCTCGGAAAGAAACGAGATAGAGAAACTCTCCCTATCTAATCACCAGCCCCGTCTGGGACTAACAGAAGTTACTATCTCTGCCTGCCTGTCAGGAGCTGCACAAAACCCATCGGTGCTGGGGCTGATATGGCAGCAAGAGGTGTGAGGGCTGTAAAAGCATCCTGCAACTTTGGGATGGGCACCCAACCACACCAACATCCCTGGGGAGCAGCCTGATCCCAGCAAGCCAGACTCCTTCACCTGTGCTGGGATGGCAGGAGGACTTCAGATAAACCCTGCCTTTCAGGGTCCTTGGACCAGCACAGTGCTTTTTATTTAGGGACATTCTGTTATTTCATCTGCTGCAGGGCTCAAGTCTTGATCTACTGTGAGGATGATGAGGGTCTGGCACAGGCTGCCCAGAGAAGCTGTGGATGGCCATCTCTGGAAGTGTCCAAGACCGAGCTGGATGAGGCTTTGAGCAGCCTGATCAAGTGGAAGGTGACCCAACAGGGGGGATAAAACTAGATGGTCTTTAAGGTCCCTTCCATCCCAAACCGTTCAGGGAGTCCACGATTAAAGCAGAAAAACAATGAGGGGAATCCCTCATCCAAATGCTGAACTATCCCAAACCATCTGCAAACTGAATTCTCCATTAACATTTATCTGATGTACTAAAACATACAGAGGGGAATGACTTCTGCTATTTCCTCCCTCTCCAAAAATATAAATTTACAGCCACATCAGCTGGCAGTGCTGCTGACATCCAAGTGGGTGGCCTGCATTAGCCATCACTGGCAGCATGAGGACCCACCAGGCCCATTCCCAGTTTAAATGTGCAGGGCCAACACTGGGTTTTGAACACATCTGGGCAGGAGTTAGTCCCAAGCAGCCTCTGTGCCTAATACAGGAACTTCCTCCGACAGCACATTACAGCACACTCCAAGTACAGGCATGCTGCTCGCTGATTCTCCAAGCATTAGTTGTGGCCTCAAACAATCAAGAAGCTTTTTTTTTTTTATTTTAACCCCCCCCCCCTTCCTTTTTTTTTTTTTGGAGAAATGATCAAACCGGGGGTGGGGACAGAACATCCTGCGTGAAACCGCATCCTGAACAAGCATCACCACGATTCACTGTAAATAAATACTCTCTCCTTGCAGCACTTCCGTCAACTGTCACTGCCTTGGCTCCAATCACCTTTCAAGTCCAAACAGGAAAGCAGAGAAAAGCGAGTGAGATGGCAGATATGAGGTTTAATTTGCTTTTCACTGCAGTTTTCATTGGTGGTGCGCTTCCAATTCGTCGGCATTGCCAGCTGCCTGGAATCACTCCTGGACCCAGTTTTTTCCTGTTAACCTTCATAATTGTATTATTATGGGCAAGCCCACAAACCGTGCTACAAAAAGCTGTAAAAAGTGCAGCTTCCACCCTTTATTAGATAAGCAGCCAGATCCAAACCCAGCTGCTGCAGACAGAAAGGCAACGCAGATTTACTGAACATGTTTCTTCACCTATGTTTTACATAATGCAAGATGTGCCTGCTAAAAAAAAAAATAAAGCTGACAGGGGGGTGCAAAGGGATTACAGGAGGAAATAAGTTTGACCTCAATTTTCTTGAAAACTTACAAAAACATATATATATATATAAATTTGGGAAGATCACAGATGTGAGGGGATAGCAGTGCTGGGCAGGAGAGCCAATGCAGGAGCTACCTCACTCTGTGCACGTGAGCTGGGTGAGGGGTGGGACAGCTGCACACCCCACAGGGTTTTGTATGAGCTCATGATGAGGAAGAAGAAGAAGAGGAGCTGCCTCTCGTGCGCACCCCCTCGTGGGCACAGCAACGGGCACCAAGGCTGGAGGGATGGGGAGACTGCACAGATGTGCTTGTCCAGGGGATGAAAACTGGAGGAAAACCCCCCTGAACCTCCATCAGACCAGAGCAGAGCACAGCCCCCTCACCTTCAGGAGGGGAGCAAAGCCCTTCTGGCAGCCACATCCCTCCTGGGTGTGCCAGGATGGACGGGATCCCCTCCCCGCTGCACATGCACACAACGAGCAATTTAATTAATAAAAGTAAAACTGAAGCATTACATGTAGCAGCAAAGCATTATTAAAAGCCATAATGTCTCAAAGGTTCCTATGAAGTCATGTTCTTACAATTCACTCCAAAGAATTTAAAGACAAAATTACATGCTTGGTAATACTCCGGGGAGCACACTTTTCTATGTGGCCCATTGTTTGTGTATGATGCATGGCTTTGAGAAAGTGGCATTGTTAAAGGGATCATAAATCACAAAGGGGAAGTTTGGTTTTTTTATTTTATTTTATTTTAAAGAAATCTTATTCCAGACAGGGCTTTCCTCTGCTGTGGAGTATCCAGCTTATTTCAGCAAATGAACTGACATCAGACCAACACAGGCTGTGGAGGTCTCAAGCTGCTCAAATGAACATCACCTTCTTCCCTACAGTCTCTCCAAAGAAATAAGCATTCCACAGTAAGCATCACAGAATTAGTATACCTGATTCCAAGGGAACGTTTATTTTTCTAAAGATAACTCTCCAAGATAAAATCTTGAATATTAAAGAGCAGCACTAAAACTTCTGCACTGCCTTTTGCAAAGATTTCTCCGTGCGGTTTGCCACCTTACTCTTCTTTAAATGATCTCTGGCTTTAGTGTGGTTATTTATTTTTAGACATATTAGTTCTGAATTTGGGGACCAGTGAGCTCTGTGTACTTCAACAGCAAGAAGCAAATGCCAAAATCATTTACTACCCACAGGCACCTACCCCATCCTTCTCAGTGCACATGAATTAACCAATAGCCACCTCCCAGAGCAACCACAATGAAGTTACAGCTCTGATAAGGCTGATGTACTACACCTCTCACTGGAGCTGAAAATGCAGAACAGTCTCCATGACACTGCCCAGCCTCAGTTCAAACTCCACTAACCAAACAAAAACCCACCTAGATGAAAACCAACAAAAATTCAAGAGTCTCACCATAAACCCGTCCCAATATTTAGCAATAACTCCCTGCTAAGAACAAACTAAATTTGCAAGGGAAGAACCAACACATTCAAGAATGAATCAACAGGGAACAGCCAAGCCAGAAAGGCAGGAGTGGCTCCAAAATTCCAACCAGGCACCACTGGAGGGTGGTTTTCAGACACACAATAGCATTTACCAAAGCACCCGCTTCTGTAAGTGGGTATCCCAGAGCATAAAGCAACCAGGCCTCGTCCTCCCTAGGGGCCAGATCCCAAAACATAGATAACATGGGTTCACCCCCTGATTAAGTGAAATTCTTCTGTCACACCATCTCTTATGGCCTGCTCCATGTGTCTGTAATTTGTGTTCTGTGTATGTATTTCATGTGTCAATTCACATGCAGAGGAAAACCTCCAGCATTATTCCTTCCTACTCTGAAGAAATATTAAACTTTTCAAAGCAAAATCTTAAATAATGGCTGTTACCTTTATGGATGCACCAGTACTTCCAGCAGTGCAAGATTTTCAGCTACATATCATCTCTATAAATCACATTTCCCTGGAAATCAGTGCTACATCTCTGCATCCTACTGTCCATGTAGCTCCTGTTCTACACACAACGAGCCCTCCTATCCCATTTTTAACTATTTTCCTGGATGTTTTCCTGTTGCAGCACACAAGAAGTACAAAGTATTTGGGTTTTCTTTTTCAGACTTAGTCACCAGACAGTACCAGGTTAACCTAAGTGGCCTTGACTCCTGGCTGGCATAAATCAGCACAGCTACAGCAAGTGCAGAAGAATTAAGGAACTGTGTCAGTTTATGCCAGCTAAAAATCTGACCCCATTCATCTGATTTGCCTCAAGATAGTCACTACAGTCAGAATGTAAGAATAAAATAGCATGGATTAAACCTAAGAAAACCTGTTGAGGAAACTTGACTGTGTTCAAATACACAGAACTAGAGTTAACTTCACTTGTAATTGTGCAGCTTAAGTCATTTGATATAAACAGCATTAAGTAATAGGATCAGTCCACTACTAGTTATCCCTAAATATAAGAGAAAAAAACTCCAACCTTGCTATTTATGGACCAACTGCTCACAAATTTACAATGGTTGACTCAAGAAACACATGGCACCTTCCTCTGCCAAAACATCTGCCTCCTTCAGGAGAGCTGACTTCATCCAGCACTGGTGGAAGGTCTCTGTCTGCATTATTCTTACAGTATTGAGTATTCAGCTGCCAACTCTACATGAAGGAACTATTTATGCTCCATAAAAGGCTTGGACGTAGTCTGGAACAGAGGCAGAAATGAGAGCGTTAAATCAAGCTAATTATTTTGAGACCTTCCAACTAGAAACATTATTACAATAAAATCCACGTGTTTCTCTCAACTTGTGCACCTTGCAAAGGATTTTTACTCTGTGTGCTCAAAAAGGTCATCATATGGAAACAATTACAGCACACAAGCTTAAACTGACTTCTACCAATGCAAGGACCCTTGACCCATCTTTATGGGCATTTTAAATAATTTATGTGCAACTTGAATGCAATCTGCTCTACTTGACATCTCTGACCCAGAGCGTATCGAGGTTTATGTTGGGTTTCTTTAACACTGAAACCCTGTCAAGGGAAGATGTGATCTATGCTCTTACAACAGGAGCTCTTCTCCAGCAGTCACTGAAGCAGGGCTCTACCAATCCCCACTGCTGCCCCTCTGCCAAAATGTTCTGGCCAAAAAAAATGCTTATTTTGCTCTTCTTTAGGGTTTCCTGAAGGCAAGCTCTCTTTTTTCCTACCTCTCCTGCAGGTTGCCCAGAAAAAAACCAGAAAGAGCTGGTGGAAAGGGGAGAGCTTCAGCATGGTCTGAATCACAGCACGGCCACAGCTCCCATGGAAGAAAAGAGTTCACTGCAAGGGACACAGCCCTGCTCCTCCTGGGAGGGAACACAGGTTTTGAGGAAGGGATAAAAGAAGACTTAACACTTGCTCTTACCTGAGAGAACAGATTAGGCAAAAACACTTTCTGTGAGCTCATGCAAATCAGTGCCTGTGCCACATCCTCTGCAAGGGACATGGGAAAAGCCAAGGCCCTGGGGAGAGCAGCAAATCCCCCCAGGAGCAAGCAGGGAGGGCAGAAAGCAGTGGGGAAGCTGCCTGCAGGGAGGGGAGGACACACTGCACAGGGGAAGGGGCCTGAGCCCCTCTGCTTCCACAACTGATGGGCTGAGGCCACCCCAAGACAGTCCCACCTTACCTGCCACAAGCCCCCAGACTCGGGTGGATCCTCTCAGAAAGGAGCTGAGGGGTGATCACAGGAATCCTGCACGTGTAATTTTAGTATTTGAGGCCAAGTGAACGAGGAGGCATTATGCAACGTAGAATGGTTTGTTTGGAAGGGACCTTGAAGACCCTCATGTCCAACCCCCCTGTCACAGGCAGCTCA
Organism: Peucedramus taeniatus; assembly: GCA_013400575.1. Lineage (NCBI taxonomy): Eukaryota > Metazoa > Chordata > Aves > Passeriformes > Fringillidae > Peucedramus > Peucedramus taeniatus. The sequence goes on from WBNO01005967.1 coordinate 1,260,480, forward strand.
CCCACCACTTTGGACTCCCTGCCTTTATCTTCAGAGGGTTCTCATTGGTAACCACAAGCTAATCCACCCCAAGCATGAGCCTGATTTAAATCAAAGTTATTTGAATCACTGATTCTAATCATGGTTTATATCAAGAAGCAGGAAACATGGTTTAAATCATTGATTTCAATCTTGTTTTGCATTTGTACTTTCATATTTATTTTCCTAAAGAAGCATCAATTCTAATTGGTTAGCAACTTAACAAAATATGGCCTTTTCATTACTTTAATTTTTCTGTCTGCTAAAGATGATAACAGGTTATTTTCACATTCATTTGCATCCCTAAGTTTTAGGCTATGACTAAGTTAGAAATTATGACAGTTTTTATTAGTTGGCAATTCTAGGATTCATATCGATCTTCATTTGGTTGAAAAATAAAACTGAAAGAAAATGAAAATAGCATTTTTATTTATTAAATGAAGATTGTTTAAATATGCTGGATACATAATGAGTTTATTCATTTATGCATGTAAAACATTTACCAAACATGATCTGTGGTAAGAAAATGGAATAAATTACGATCACAGCAGTATTAGATCTCAATCTTCCACACCTTTATTTTATTCCTAGATTGGAAAAGGAGAGCAAGGTCTCCTTTTCACAGTTTTTACTGAATCATCAAAGGAAATTACTGAAACTAATCATTCAGCCCTATCTCAATGAACACTGAAACCAAACTTCACATGCAGAAGGTCATCTAAGCTTATCAATATTCACATACTCTAACATAACTGAGAGAGCCAACTTCAGCTTGGTCTTTGGGCTTTTTTAAAAAAGTGTAATCAAGGAAGTTTATTTTTATTTTGTATTTAATAATTTATGCACAATGAATTTGTTACAAATTTCAGTAGTATCATCTAAAATAGTATTTTAAAATACTTTAAAAATTAAATAGAATCACAGAATTTAAATAAAAGTAATATTTCAAAACTGTCTAAATCTAAATAATTTTGTCTGCCTATTTAACTTGCACTTCTAAATAACTTTAAAATGTCTAAATATTAAGCAGGTCATAACTAGTACAGCCAATAAAATGCAAAAAATCCTACCAACGCAGAAAAGAAACAAACAAAAAAGCTCACTTTTCTTTAATTTGAGCTATTCAAATTCAGGAGGTATTAAAAAAAAAAAAAAAAAAAAAAGCTGGTAGGGACCCTGGGTTCAAAGTTCTTGGTTCTCTGCTACCTGGTGACCCTGTAAATATTTTGGCTTTGCTGCATGAGGTGATGTGACACCCCCAGCCCCATCCTCAGCTCTGAGAAGGCCCCACCATCCTCACAGGATACCCAAACACAGCCCCCCTGAAACCAACTCCTTGCATTACAGTCTGCTGCAAAACCCTATTTAAGAAAAAGAAAAAAAAAAAAAGAAAAAAAAAAAAGGCAGCCAGAGGGAGGAAGTGAGGGGGAGGAAGAAAAGAAAAGTCGCTCTATTGAGTACAGCATCTCTACCACACATAATTCAAGGACTATAGCTGGTATGAGTTGGGGGGTAGGGGGGAGAAGGGAGCTTTTTTTATCCTTTTCCTTCAAAGAAACACATAAAAAATAAACTGCTATTCATTTAGGTAAATCCTCATCACATTTACTTTCAGCAAACCTAAATAATAATACAAAATAACCCAAAATGCCATGAAGGAATTATATATATAACATGTGGTAAATAAAAGTTTAACAAATCCCTGGAGAGTTACCACCAGCACTGAATGTGGCATTTCTTTCCTAAAGAATTTACAAATCCAAGCTCACAATAGAAGATTTCAAAAATAATAATTACAATCTACACGGTAACAACAATTTGGGTGTTTCTTTTGGACTTAAAATAAAAACAATTGCATATAAATACTACCTAAACATACATGCCATCTCAATCAGGAGGGACTGAAATGGAAGAACACACAGCTTACAGGCAACTTGTTCTGAAAATACAAATGTATGCTGTTCTTTAAATACAATTTCGTAAGTTTAGATTTTATGGCAATTTGAGATCCCATTTTGACAGTCTTGTATGCACCACACACCACCTCCCTATAAAAAACACATATAGAAAGGTATTCGTGTTCTTGGTTAAGGCAAGATTAACACAACAAGCCCTTTTCCAAAAAAAAAAAAAAAAGATGCAATTTAAGACAGAAAAAAGGTCTTGCAATAAGAAGGCCGTTTTACTGTTTATGTTATAATTCTAAGTGACTGGCTGTAGCATAAAGCTATGATTATTTTCCTGTGGTCATAATATATGTGATTTAGAGTATGTTTAGGGAAAACCTTAAGTGAGACACGGGGCTGTAAACACACCCAGAATTTGGGCACAGAAATGCACCCCCTTGTGCTAACCCACATCCAACCCCTGTGCGACTTTATTTATTGTTCAGAGTTCACTGCAAAGGAGTGAAGCTGTCTCTAATGCCATACAAATTTGGCTATCAGCTGTCCTATGCAAATTTGTCTCTAATTACATATGCATTACTGAGCTATGAAATAAGTCAGTGTGTTGTGGTATGTGAATACACATCCCGCTCTTGTTTTTGAGCATAATAGTTTTCAGTGTCTGCAGAGTGTTCATATCCTGTGGACTTGTCTTTTTTTTTTCCCTTTTCCTTTCTATCCTGTGGACTGCTCCTCCCCCACATCTTTTTTTTTAATGAGACACCTTTTTTCCTAATAAAAAAATAAATTAAGACAGAATTCGTTTTTTAAACCTGTTCTTAAAAGAATATGAATTCCAGCCAGAGAGAGATGAAGCAAAAAAACAAGGACTGCTGTTTTATTTTGTGTAATGAATAGCTTTAAAAAAGGTTGAACGATAAACAAACAACTACCCAAAAACATTTTTGTGAGCTAATTATGTACTGAGCAAGAAGTAATTTTATCCTTATATCCACATTTTATGTTTTGGGCACTTCTATTTCATGTCCCTTGACACCTTCTCCAATAATCCATCTACTTTATATTGGAAAGCCTCACATGAATAAAACTTTATGGCACTACAGGCATTTAGCCTTCCACTGACATTCCTGGCCTGTTCAATTCTGCAATTCAATCAAAATCAAATCTCAAAATCCTCTTGTCAGCCAGAGCTGCTTTCATATGCCCGAGCCCTGTGTAAGGATAACTGCATCCAATCTTTCCCCCAAGCAGTGCTTATATTGTTTTATTACAGTTCAATGAGTGGAGTTCAAAATTACATGCAGCTGCCTACTACTGTGGTCTGTCTGTGCTACGCATGGACACAAGTATTGCCCACCAGGCTTGAAATCATTCACTTACTGGTCTGGCAAGAGAGACTGTGAGCACTTCACTGTGTGGAGGAACATCCTGCCTGCTAGATCTAAAGAGGGTGATGTTAGCAGATCAGTCCCTTTATAAAGGGATTGTGAAAGCCCTATGAAATGCAACTCAAACGTGCTCGATGTTAAGCATGTGGCTACTGCACATAAAAGCAAAGATAAACCTCAACATGCACTGCTCATTCGTGGAAAGCTTGTGAGGGAAGATAAAGGACAGGGGAATAAAAGGCATCTCACTGAGTTTTATATGTGCTTTAAATGACAAAGCTTCATTTAGGCAATTTTTATCTCTTCCTTTCCCCCCTTCCCAATCTTCACACTGAAGCAAAAGGACAAAACAAAGCTAATTAAATACTATTTAATCAGATGAACAATGCAGCCACTTCAGATCAAATTGCTCAAAAACTCCTGCAGCACCAGCTCCTGTACAGCCTGGCTGCAGGGAGAGAGAGCATCAAAACTGGGCAGGATTTCCATCCCACACTCGCTGGGGGCTGGAGGTAAAGAGAGTCAAGAGACTGCCTCCCATGCTATGACCAGGGCTGGGAAACAGCAACAGCCATGAGCACCTGGAAAGGGGTTCATCCACAGGCTGCCCAGCCAGGTAACAGCACAATCCCCCCACATCTAGCAGCAGCATCCTCTGGGCACACACAGAATTCCACCAACACTCCTACAGGTTAACTTGTGGCCCGTTACGTTTAGTGGTCATTTTTACTCAGCTTTCCGTCAGCATTTCATGGTATTACAACAGTGACCAAAAAAAAAAAAAAAAAAAAAAAAGAAAAAAGAAAAGAATAAAAGCCTTTTATCAAAGGCTATTCATCAAATATTGTACCGTGACTAAATTCTATAAGAGTAGCAAGTGAGAAAACAGAGGCAACACATTGTTAGACATCCTGCCGAGAAAAAACTCTCTTCGAGATGAACCCCATTACCTTCCAGCACACAGGTCTGAGAACCAAGCTAACCACACAACAAACCACCAACCTATGACAGCAGCACTAAACTGCTCGTCCACGAATCAAGGCTTCATTTCTTTTTCAAAAAAAATAGAGAGAAGAGGAAAAAAAGCCCGCTCAGCTGCTGTGCAACTGCTCACATGTTGGTTATGCAGAACCAAACCCAGTTGTGAGGCTGGCCAGCTTTTGGGCTTTTCATTGCCTTCATTCAAGAGTAGTGTGGATGACCGTGTGTGCATCATATGTGTGCCTGTTAATCTGTTTCTACATCTATTTGCACAAAGCCTGGACAGGGAAATCTGGAAATGTGACAGCAGTGACCGATCCTGGAGCCACCGACTGTGACACTCCAGGACAGAGGCACAGCCCCCAGCTCACTGAGATACAGCCCACACAGTGCAGCTGCAAGATCCCACCCCTGACAGGGGTTTGTGGCCAGGCAGTCACATCTCCTTCATGTCTAATTATGGTACAATGACAGATTTGGGAACACTTGTACCAAATCTCAGAGTGCTAGGATCACTGCCATTTCAGTCATCTCCTTCCCATGTGAAACCACCAAAGGCATCTTGCTGTACAAGACTAAAGCTTCTCCAGTAGAGATGGACTGGGTTATGGAGCACCAAAGCCCTGAGGGAGTTCCTGCACAGCTCCCCAGAGCAGCCCTGTCCCCACACGCCTCACATACTCAGGGCCAACACGGAAAACCCTCAGAGGAAATACAACTTCCCTTTGTTAAAGCAACTGAGGGCAATGAGGGTGAGGGAAGGAGTAATAAGCCCTCCATCAGCCTGCAGATCAGGCTTTGCAGCTCCACACATGGCTGAAACTTTCCGTTTTGGGGTGTTCTGCAGCCTGAGTCACAACTCCCCTGGGTACTGCACATGTACCATGACAGCACATCTCCACCACCCCCAGGACAGGGGGTACCTGTGCCCCCCCAGGGACCAAACTTGGCCAGCAAAGTTCTTACAAAAGATCAGCAGAGGAACCCTGCTCAGTAACAGAGGATATGGTCCCTGTCAATACGCGATGACATATCAACATTACAGAATCCAAAACCGGAGGCAAACCACTTGGGCGTGCACCGGGGCTAAGGAGGGGAAAAACCGTCTCGCTCCACATGCACACTTGTAGGAAGTGACAAAGCAGCACGTCTGCCTGCCACCCGAAACATATTTAGCAGCCTATAGATAGCAACCCAACGAGACGGAGCCGGCGCAGGCGCCCCGGGTGACTCTGCACCTGTGGCTCTGCCGTGAATCCAAAGGGACCAGAGGCAAACCGGGAGCTGCAGCTCCCAACCGCCTCCCTCATCACCACCATCCCAGTATTTACTGTAACACATGTGACTTGGTGAAGCCCCAGATTAATTAAATGAACTCCTCCATTAATCAATCAATCAATCCAGCACAGAGCAGTTGAAATATTGAATTACTTAAGAGCAGCATCTTTATATAGGACTTTTAAAGGTCTGCTCTGGAGGACCTTATCCCCCGTAATTAAATTCAGCCTCACAAGCAGAGGAGCATAAGAAACCCAGAGGAGGCCCTGGGGTTGAGAGAGCAGGAGCATGGGCACGTTCCTGGGTGGGAGGGAAACACCAGCTCCTGCCTTGGGAAACTGCCCCATCCCAAGGGGTCAGTGAGCTGCTCCCACAACAAACATTCCTCTGAACCTCCCTTGGAAACAACCTCCCCAGACACCGACAGTGAGGGCTCCTCTTGGTTCAATCAGGATCACTAATCAATTCAGTAAGAAAACCAAGATCAGGATTGCCCAACCCTAAGGAACAGCTCACTTCCAGCAGGCAGAGCTGGAACAGGGGGAAGGAGGAGAGCAGAGCCATGTGCTAGTACTTTGGGAATACCTGAATGCATACATAACAGTTGCAAAACCTGTAAAGTCAGTAAAGGTTATCTAATTTTATATATGGTGAAATTTAGGCAGAGGGAGTTGAAACACGTTGTTCTGAGATGTGCAGAGCACCGGTGAGAATGTCAGTAATAAGAACACCAATCTCCCATCATCCTGAAAGCCAGGCACACAAACTGCTAATACGATCAATTTTGTCATCTGTGGGTCCACTTGAACCACTATATTTGGACATCAAAATAGGAGGAATGAATTCTGCACTTCTTCCCATCTTCATTTCAGTCTGGATGAGACTGGTGTAGCTATGGTTATAAGTGGGGGAAAGGACAACAGGGGGAAAAAAAAATCCTAGTCCATGCATATAATCATTCCAATTACTGAAAAAATCCCCATCATCAGAAACTTCTCTCATAGCATGCAAACTGCTGTTTCCCTTAGGCAACAAAAAATTAAGTTTCACAAGGCTCCCCCTCAAAAAACAGACCTATAACATCTAGGCAAAAATAACTAATCCTGGTATGTCTTCCCCACCCCCAGCAAATATAAATATTTTAGCTATTTCAGCTGCAAGAGTCTGATTTAAGTGGCTATAACTTCTTTTGGGCTTGCTCTTCTGCCTCCAGCCCTTCCCACCACCACCAGTCATCCTGCCCTGAGCAGGGTTCTCAGTGCAGCACATGGACTGCCCTGACTGCTTCTCCTAAACTCAAGGAGAACAGAGTAACAGCCTTGAGATCTTGGGACAAGATGCAGGACCCAGAATCAAATAAAAATGCAGCAATATGAACACATACTTCACTGCTCAACAGTCACTATTTTTTTTGGCAAAGACAATACCAAAAAAATAGAAAAGGCTTATTACAAGCCCTAAATGTAGGATGGCACAGCATGTTAACATATTGCTGTACATCCTTTATAGAATTGCCTCCAAAGCTATATTAAAATAACATTAAGGTTGCAAAAACTAAGCAACAAAGTTGGCAACATCAACGTGCAATCCCGATTTACACCTTTGGAATGAGTATTACAATCAAGTCTTAACTTACACAATCTTATTTTTTTTTCTGTGGGACTCCCATCTAATGCACAGTTATTAAACATTGCTTTTCTCCTTATAAAACCTCTACTCACAGTGGCACACACTACGTATTCAGCACACACTACGTAAATCCAAAATGAATATAGAATTACCAAACTCCTCTTGACCATGCCTCTAGTTCTCTAGAGTACCAGAATGTTATGAAAAACCTTCTCACCTTCACTTGCAAAGATGTTTGATGGCATCACAACCACCTCAAGGCTGGGAAACCAAGACAAAGCAAAAGGGAGGCTCTTGGTGGCTGCTGGTTTGAGCTACCCAGTAACTCGAGGAACCAACCAGAGCCCACCCTGACTCAATCCTAACAGCCCCATTTGCTGCAGACAACCCCAACTGGCCTCATTTGTGGCTGCCAAGCCCAGATCACTTCTGTAATTTGGCCCCAGGTGTCTCTTGGTGGGCATGCAGAAATGAGGAACAGGGAACCATGTGGCAAATTTGAAGCAACTGAGTTTGGATGACGTGCCAAAGACCAAAGCAAGCTCTTAGGGAAGAAAAAAACCAACAAAAACAACAACAAAATAAACCCCCAAAAGTACATGAACATGTCAAGAGTTTCACAGGTCCAACAGCCCAGAGGCTTGATTAAGGCATGTGCCACCTTAATTCTGTTGTTTCCCAAATATCATGTGCCAGACTATATCATCTTGAAGGTTGTTTTCATATACACCTGTTTTTAACATATATAATTTCTTTAGAATTTTTTATTCTGTCTTTAAGAAGTGAGAATTGACAGAGAAGCAAGAAGCAGACAGAACCAGAGAGCGGAGTGGCCAACGAGAGGCACACCACCAGTCACCACCACCAGAACTAACAGCATTACCAGACACTGCTGGGTGGCACTGGGAGCTGCTGGAGGCAGGGCAGGGTGGAGGTATCAACCTCTCCTTCTGAGGATCACTCCAACAGCCATAAGTGTGAGGTCCCCACAAGGAGCATTCCAATATCCTCAAACAACTTGAATTGCCTTGACAACTCCAGTGACTCCAAAGCAGTGGGAGAAACCAGGAGCTCCCACTGCTTCTCAGGGTACCCACTTCTCCCTGACACCCTGAGGCCACAGAACCCTACATGGCACCACACAAGGAGGATGCTGAGGCACTGTGGGACTCGTCCTCCCCCAAGGCACCTGGGCAGGACCCTCCGTGCTCAGCAAAATGCTGCCCTGGCTTCCCCTCACCAGTGACAGCTCCTGCACAGAGACACTGCAGCTCTGTTAAAAATACACACACACACATACACATGCACCCATACGTTAAAAAAGAACAATTCTTTATATGGCAATGAGCTGTTCTGCCATTCCTGTCCATTATGCACCCGTTTGGGTTTGTTTGGGCAGCTGAAGAGACTTGGTGAGGTCAGTGGGTGCTTTCAGAAGACTTGCCACACTTCCAGCAGCTTAATTTCTGGCCCTGTATATGTTCGAGGAAGTCACAGGTGTTGTTCAGAAGTGGCATATCTCAGTTTTGTTCAATACTTACATGGTATTATATGCTGGGGAAGGGGCTGCACTAATACACAGAAACTGCCAAGTATCACATTTTTCCCTTGATCTATGGCATTCTCCATCCTCCCCAGTAATTTGCACTTTCTTCTCTTTCAAAGACTCCCATAAAAGCCATTTACAGTCAATACAGTCTTATTAGCACCCGGTGTATGTTCTCTTCTCAAAGTAGGTGTTTACTTTGACTTCCCCCTCACAGAAACAACAGGAGATTGTTGCCATTTTACATCACGGACCCTCAGAGTCCAGGGCGTTTCCGAACACAGGTTAATAAAACAAAAATGAAATTTAAATAAATCAGCAAAAAAGCAGTTGAGAAAAGCTTGCACTGCAGTTGCTCTGACTAAAGAGAACAGCGAAAGCCAAAAGGAAGGGTTAACCTTTGTGGGAACAGCATCAAACAGTCGCTGCTGCTTCAGTTATCGCTGCACCGGGGCTCGCTGCAGCAAACTGCATCCTTGGTAAGGCAAGAGCATCACCCACACACTTACAATTCTCCAAGGGTCACAGCTAAAGCACTGCCCTTTCAGTGTGGGGAACAACCAACATCAGGTACACCAGAAAATCTGGTGGATTGAACAGGAAACTACCGAGAACTATTTCTGAAATGTAAATGAGACTCTGCTACTTTCATTTCATTCTTGCCGTAGCACTGTGCTGAGATGAAGTTTCCATCTGTGATTTTCAGGACAGGATATCAGCCATTTCAGATGGTATCCGTCGGAAGCCAGAGAGACACATTACTCACAATTTTTTGTTTTATAAAACTGTTTAAACTCAATTTGGTCTTTGCCCGGACAGACCTTATGGGGGATTAATTCAGTGCTTTGAGGAACAACCTCGCAGCGAATACACAGCTTTACCCTCACTATCCCTTTTTAAAATTACTATTTTTTAAGAACAACTTGTATAAAGTTACAATTTGAAATGGACTTTAAAAGACAGTTTTGATAAGGCCGTGCTAAATACTGATCTTTTATTCCTACCTTGACTTCAACAAGTTAAACAGTTTGTGGTATCAAACCTCAAGGTTTTGAACACGAGAAAACATTTTCCCATCTCTCACTGAAATTCAAGGATTCTTGGACTACCTGTGAAATTTAGTGTCCATATGCAAGAGACAGCACATCCAGCAAAATTATTTCAAACACTTGTTGTTTCTTTTTTCACAACATTTTCACCATCAGTCGCACAAATTTATCAGCAAAAAATGCTGAAGTCAATGATGATGCAATTAAGGCTTTGATTACACGATGACAGCAAATCGATTTTAAAGCAGATTATATCAACAGTTGGGCAAAAGGAAAGGCAGACATTATGGAAATCAGACCTTTTAATATCTTTAAGATTCCATAACCCCAGAGAGCATCTTTAATTCACCCTCTTTTATTCCAGATGGTCTCATAAAAAAACCCCTAAGTTATCACATTCTGGTAGCCCATGCTAACACACTTCCTATGACATGATGCTAATACGTGTTAAAAACCAACATTAAAAAAAAAAAAAAAAAAAATTAAAAATCCAAATTGCAACTATTTCCCCACCAAGGTGACATTTGCAACCACGTACATTTTTTAAAGACCCCCAGGATACAACACATCACTTACTTCCAGCGGGCAGGCATGGCAGTGCCTGGTGAAGGCACGCTGAGTTACACATAAGTATTTAAGAGCAGGATTTGGCTTCAGACTCCGCATGAAGGCAGGAATAGGGAACTATTGTGCTGCCTGTTTTCTCACAGCAGATCCCAACTAGCTTTGGCTATGGATCCAGCACCGCCAGCCAATTTCAAGGATAAAAAAAAAGAGCCTCCGACCCTTTCCTTTCTCTCCCTTTTTGTAATCTCTTGCAGGCACAGCGGCTCCAGCAAGCAGCTCCCCTACCAGCCCAATATTTACACTAAACCACTAAAGGACTTTCTATTATAATGCTATCTCATTGATACAAGATTACTCCTGAACCACATCAAACCCCGTAACACTGTGAAAGGCACAAACGCCGTCTCAAGAAAGAGGCGCAGAGTGGATTATTTTAGTCTCGTTATTTCAACGGCACTTTTTAGATTTATGTAAAAAGTAATGCAATGCTACAGTAAGTGTTTCTCCCCTGGGGGCAACTGAGTGTCTATATGGATTAAATGTACACGCGTAAACACTTGCGATAGCTAATTATGTTCCTGAAAGTACCCAATTCTTCCCATCTCTTAATCCTACAAAATAAAAACACTTCAAAAAAATTTTTTTCAGATAATCATCAATTTTATCTACTGTCTTTGAAACTCTACAGAGATTTTTCACCTGAGAATCAAAAAGTGTTAAAACTCCTGGCTCTTTTAACTCTCTTTTACAAAAGCTGCATGGATGTAAAAACCCCAACAGAACACAGCACTTGCCGTCTCCTCTGGTTGCATAGAACATGAAAGAGTAACCAGACATTTTTATTCAAATGAAATTATACAAGTTTTTTTTTTAATCTTTTTTTTTTTCTTCAGCATGCAAAAAACCCCACCCTATAGTGAACACAAGCTTAAAGCAATCTTTTCCAATGGACCATTTTACTTATTCTACAATTTCTTACCCAAATTACACAGGTATAATTATTTTGACACTGTAATGAAAAGAAAATGGGATTTGGGCACTGTGGGTTTATCTAATAACACTATTTCTTGCCAGACTTCACAGCACTGACAATCACAAAAAGCCCTGTCCATTCCAATAGGAAATATTTGATTTTACTGTAGGAACATTATTTATTTTCACCAAGTTGCTATTATCAGAAAGGATATGATAGCTGAATAATAAAAATGAAATCAAGAAATTCTGGTGTTTCAAGGCTTTATTTTTTTCTGCTCTCACTTTTGACATTTTCTTCCCCTGGAGAGACAAGATAAAGTGCTGTCATAAATGGGTGACTTTTCTTGTCAAATGACAGATTTGATTCTCCATGGCAACCACAAATCAAGGTGCTAGTCTGAATTAAAGCTTCTCTTAAAAGGCGTCTTTATGTTTATAAAATGAATTTAAATTAAATGGGTATTAGGTACAGTTTTTTACCTCCATTTATTTATTGACTAAGGAGCTCTGTGCTGCATGGAGCGTATTTGCATTTTAAGGAAAGACAACATATTGTACTGGCAGATGCACAAACAAAGCAAGTTACAAGGTCATGCTACATATACTAGTTTACAGTACTATGAATGGTATACAGATGGACAGCAAGCAGTTAAGAGGTACTTAAATACTGGAAAAAGCACAAAAATTACCTAGAGAGTAACAGATGAAGGAAATCTCTCCTCATTTCATAACACTGCTTTCTTCCACACACAGTTAATAGAGAGTCATGTAATTGTCACAAACAGAATGCCAAAAGGGAAAAAAAAATGTAAAAAATCAGATGCTTCCTCCTGTGCCCTTATGCAATCTTACTATAGAGCATGATATGCTCTTACAAATGGTTGTTACCATGACTTTCAAATACCCGAATTTATCCCAGATTTCTAACTTCAACTGCTCTAAAAATTCACTTTCTTGAGGTCACAACACATCTGAATTTCTTTATTCAGAAGATGAGTCAGTGGAGCCTCCTAGTTCCACAATTAACCTCCCTTATTACCTCTTTTTTTTTTAAAAACCTGAAACCCAGGGAACCGAAATTGCACTGTAATACTCTCTTCATTCCATTTCCCCAAAGAAATGGGAAAATCTTTGCACAGACATTAAACTTCAATTTTAACATATAGGTAAAGTCAAGCATGTATTTTTACACACAAGTAAATACTTTCAAAAATGCAGAGAGCATTATATTAAAAAAATCAAAATACTGCAGGTTTGTCAGCCAATTCTCCCGGTTACTGGAGTCAAGTGGCTCCATATTCACTGCCCTTGTAAGCTCTGCCAAATTTGATTTTAAGCTTCCTGAAGTTAAAGAAGGTTTATACAGTATTAACACGAGATCTTCTCACACATTTCTCAAGTTATTACACAGCCTTTTATCCAAAATCACAATTTTAAGCGGCGCAGGAAGGCTTCAGTTCAGCTTCACAGGCGGAGATGGACAGAGGATGTCTTCATCCCGCCGCCGGGCTTTCTGCTCCGCTTCACCGCTGATTCTTCCTGAGAACGTGCAATAAAAGGGAGCCACAAACTTGGAAAAATCTCTTCACACCCCGGGTCTGTGCAGGATTTAGCCCCTGCACCCAGTAGCTTGCGGACAGCACCCACCTTGATGCTGTGAAGCAGCTCAGACATGGATTTTGGGGTCCCGAACCTGGACACATTCCCCAAATTATTGGTACCTGTGTGCAATCCAGAAATGTACCAATCTCGTATCGACAGCTTTTCAAACCAAATTCCCCATCTTAGGAGTTAGGGAGGAATACCAGTCAGGCCTCTCTGAACCAGTGCGTAAACACTGGCTACATAAAAATCAAAGGACACTTTGCTAATGTACTACTGTATAAGTAACAGCCTCATTAAAATATGACTAATCTGTAGCAGAAATGTGCATTTTATGGGGTAAGCAATTGAATTTCTTACATTTTTATAGTGAGAAAAGAAAAAGAAAACTAGCCTACCTATTTCACTCATACTGTAACCTGATCACAATGTTTATACATGCCCATCACAGTGCTATATAAATTAAGTCCCAAGAAAGGGTTTGAGAAAATAAAATATGGTTAACTTCAAACAACACTTCCAGCTCAACTCCTGAAAATCCTTGGCACTTCTTGCTACGCACTTCTGGACATTCTTGAGCTTAAGAGCCTGTCTCCTCAAGGTCTAAATACTGAACTTTTAGGGAAAATTCCCTGAATTACCACCATGCAGAGGGATAACTGCACATGGAGCACATTCTGCAGGCTGTTACACAAGCTGGATGCTGTGTGGTAGGTACTGGAGTATTGTCTACTAATTAGGGGGATGGAGAGTGATGTCCACACCTCTTGCTTAGGTCTTGTCTCCATCAGCAACATCAAGGTGAAGCAAACCTGGTTAAGGTTGCTGGTCTGCTGTGTATCTGCAAAAAAATGGGTTGTTTTCTGGGCCCTTAGAGCCAGCTGATAGCTGAATGAGCTCTGAGCCCTGCAGCTGATAAAATTGTTGTTCAAATTGTATTCCAGAAATGAGCAGCCACAGAACCTTGTGCCATGGTGGCGTCTGGGACACGCTGCAGCAGAACCAGCAGCAGTTCTCCCCTTCAGCTCCAAGCATTCCAAAAGCAAATACAGCACAGGCAGAAAAACCTTGAAAGGGCACAAATTTGGAGTTCTTAACCTTTTTTGGGGGTCGTAGTATTGCTGGGGCTGCACCAAACCTCTCAAAAACGGTGATGTTTTTCAGTGTGGAGTAACTTCAGATACAAACATGGATTTGTTACAGCAGTGATGCAAAAGAAGACAATTTGGCTTAAGAGCAGTAGGTAAAGATATCTTTTCTTCTTTCTCTTCAAGGTCTCAGCCACTTGGTTAGTGGAAATTAGTAGGGCTTTGATTAGCCAACACCTAAAATTTAAAGTGGGGTGAGCCAATGATGTTAAGTCTTCTTTGTGCACTCCGTGGGCATTTCTGAGGTGGCTTTTGGCAATTACATGAAATCCTCTCCTTAATTATTGTGAAGCAGAACAGCTCACCTTTTGTATTATTTCTAATACATGGCATTTCATTTTATTGAGCATGAGCCCAGAGCTGGTGATAGCCATAAATTTTACTACTTTAATAGTATATGTTATCTGACATTTCCTAACACTGAGCTTCAGGGTTTGAGACTGACCAGTCTTGACAGAGATGGATACTTAGCATAAGAGTTATATAGGGAACAGCAGAGGCTTCAGTGATATTTTAAGCAGGAAAACTATGCAACATACTTTAAAAAGTGAAAAGACAACCAGGAAAATCTTTGGTTGGTAATCATAGTCAGGAAATGCCAGCAAATGTTTTGAGATGCAAGCTGAAAATGGGAAAGATGTTTAAAGCCAGCTTTGCTACCTTTAGCAGTGAACTATAAAGCTAATCACATATATTTTTGGGGTCCTTAACATGGACCAGATGGAACTACACTGCACATAAATAAAAAACATTCTCTGCCTTGTGGGCTGGTTTGAATTTTGTTTCATTGGATAAATGTGGAAGACAAAGTCACCAAGTAGGTTTTAGTCTGAGTAAACCGTGAAGCAATTATCAGTCCCAGAATGCATTTTCCATCAGAATCCCTGCTGCCTTCTAGTTTTCACATGGAAGTTATTTCAAATCAAGTTGAGACCTCACCACATCCACACCAACCAGGTTAGAGCAAGTTCAGGTGCAGCACCTGCTCCTGGGTCCATCTTGGCGGGGCTCCACCTACATCCTACTGTATCCTAAAACATAAAGGCATTCTTCTCATCAGTTATTTTGTTAGAAATAATACTAATTAATTTGGGGAAATTTGATAACAAGCTGTGGAAATACTTGATGCAAAACTACAAGGTAAATAAACTGAGGAGAATAATCTCAAATCTCTTTTTAAGTCACAAAATTATTTACTTGTTCTGATCTGAGCAAACATAAAAGAATACCTCTCCCAGGCTCCAGGCATTGTTACCATCAATTAACTAACAATTCCATAAACAATAAAAGTATTACAAAAACAGCAGCACATCCACACCTACACATTAGCACCAGTCAGCAAAAACCCCAACAAAAAACTACAAACAACACTTCCTACTCCTTAATTCCCAAAGGAAACTCCACCCCAGCTGCTGCAATCAAAAATACAGACTTAACAAAGTGCCTGCAAGGTTAAGTGGCAATTTTAGGTGTTACTTGGAACAGAAGTAAAACAATTTCAGACACAAGGGTGAGTGTAAGCTGAGAACTCCTCGAATAGAGACTTTGCCCTAAATGACAATTTCTTGCAGAGAATGTGTTCTCAGCTTTAGGATGCTAAAAGGTGAATGGGTCTAGATGAAAAAAGAAAATAAAAAAATCCAACTAGACAATGCATCACCGACTGACCCCAGAAGCAGCAGAGCTTCCTTGCAGCAGCACAGACGTTTTTGGGAGAGGACTGTATGACCACTGCTCCATCACACGTTGGAAGTGGAGGGACAGCAGGAAAAAGGGATTCCAGCCTGCTTCCTCCCTACCTCTTCTCCCTTCTGCAAGTCCCCACTTGCTTCTTCCCACTGGTTTCTCAACTGTTCTCAGATTTCTGTGGGTCAACACAACACTGCCTTGGCACTCACACACCACCTGTGAAATCCAGGGAGTCATGCAAACACACCTGAATATGCAACATCTTCTTTTCTGATTCATTGTGAATAGGTAGGAGCCATTTTAACCAGGATGGTGAACATCTCCATTCTTCACTTTGGAAAGTAACCTTTAAAAAAAGATCATCCTGACTTCTTGTTGCTCCTCAGCTCTCCCAGTGATGGCCCAAAGATCCCTAAGCACACACAGGCCATCACTGCAGGCAATCATGACAGTGAAAGGGGACAATGCCAACAACCTGCAAAAATGCAGGCTGAAATGAATTATGCAAATATATCATGCATCTGGAAAATGGAGCTTTAAAGTACAGCTTCACTGTTTAGCTGACAGCAAACAGGCCCCTACCTGTTCTCCTGAGTATCTTTCCTCTGTCAAGTTAATACTCTTTGCCCCCAAAAAACATTATGGAAAAATTCAACTGTCCCCTGGGAATTAATGTACATTGCAATAAGAGAACCAATTCAGTCTTTAAAACTGTTAAATACAAAGATTTTCATCCTGGTTAAAGTCCAAGTTTCAATACAAACTGAGCTTTGAACCCTCCAAGATTTCTTTCCAACTGCAAGTGATCCAGGGGAGGATCTCCTTCAACATATATGCAATAATAAAGTAAAAAGTACAGACTATGACAGAGGAGGGTGATTTATGAAACACAAGTGTGGGGAAATAATTATTTACCTTCATAACAAGCAGTTTCTTCTTGGGTTTTTCACCATAAAGGTAACTTTCTCCCAACAGCAACTTCTTAAAAGATGTTTGTCAACTTCTGTCATTCACAGATACACAACAAAGAAAAATGTATCTCTCTCTAATGAGATGCACAGCCAAGGACGGTTGTCAGCATCATAGCACCACTGTTGTGACATGTATCTCATTTTATTCAATACATAACGGGGAAGCTGCTAAACCCAGCAGTCCAAGCAACGTCCAAATAAGCATTAATAATGTGGTGAATAACTGATCATCACTAGATGGTTTTCAGCAGGATAAAGGGTTTTCCCTCCCCCTTTTAAAAATATCCTCAGAGTTGGAAAACAAAGAGGCAGAAGTTAAGACTGTTGCCTGCTACCTCCCACGATGGGCACACATCTGCAAGTGCCAACCTGCTCGTGGCTGAGCCTCTCCTCGTGCACCACGGATTTCAGCACTGCACCAGGAGACTGCAGCAGCACAGCAGGTGGAGCGGGGGGCTCAGGGAGAAGCAATTAACGTGGGCTGTGGTTCCCATTTTTCAAGGTAGATGGCAAATTCAGTTTCACAGACATGTACAAATTCGCGTACAAAACACGCTGCATAATACAAGGACATCTGTGTTTACCAAAGTAATCATTATTGTTTAATGCGTATTTTTTAGGCCATTAAACAAATAACTTTAGCTCTGATGAACATGGTGATTTTCATGATAGACTTAAAAGGAAAAAAAAAAGGTTCACAAGAAATGTGGAGCTGCTAACATGTGCTAAGTATTAGGACAAGAACCACAGATTAAGGGCACTGCTTTGACCTCACGTATTCTCACCCCCTGAACGCTCAGCCAGCACGGTCCAACAGGGAATTGTGGTTTGCTGCCTTGCATCAGAACCTGAAGTCATCCTTGTGCTGCCTCCTGCCCCAAACTTTGTGGACACACGCAACCAGGGAGGGCAGTGCCCCATCAAACACCACGAGCAACCACAGCACTAAAACTCCACTGTTCTGGGACTTACCCCACAGCCCCCCAGAGCTCAGTGCAGTGGACAGACAGGTCTCCAACCCAACCCCAGCACCCTCCCAGCCACGGGCAGGTGGGTTCCACCTCCATTCCCACCCCTATCCCTGCTTTGCAACTGAACACCATCACCTCTGCCCCACCGCATCTCCCCGGTTGTGGGGTCCAGCCCAGAGGGAAGAACATTCCCGACCCTCGGGGGCTCCAAGGGGAGCTGGAGGCAGCCAGGGCTGGCAGGCAGGGCTGGGGGAGCTCGGGGGAGGAGTGAGCCGAGCCGAGACCCTGCTACATGTTCAGTGATTATAAGATTAGTGTGTTTTTATTTAAAGTATTATCCGTTAACATCCCGTATTACAAAAGTAGCACAACAGTATCGACAGACTGTCAATATTAATAGGAGTGTCTAATGTTTTATCAATACTAATTTAATTTCTGTTATCTGCAGGCTGCAGGGCCTTTCTGAAGAAACAGAGGAACAAGAATGAGAAAGCCAAAGCAGTGACATAACAGGAAAACAAGCCATTCCTTCAGCTTCTTGATCATTCAGTGGCACCCTGCAGTTAACACAGTTATCCTTGCTGCTTCTTTTGAGTAAAAACACCAAGAACAAAACCCACTGAGGTATTTTTCTTCCAATATCACCAGAACCTTCACAACTCTGTTTTTCTTTTTGGCCAGAAACCATCTTTGCAGAACAGTATTTTTTCCTAACTACGTACACCCAAAATCTGTAAAATAAATGTGTCAGACAACAGCAATTACTGGTTGGATAAACAACTCATCCTTACAATACAGAGGTGATTCACAAAGGAGAATTTCTAGACCAGTGAATGACCCAGTCTTGTACAGACTTTAAAGGGGCACATGGAAAATGCATATTTTTCATTTTACAGGCAAAATATGTAATTTTAGGATAAAACTTCTCAAACATTTGTATTTTAATGAAGTTCAAAAAAGTGTCCCCAACAGTCCAGGGCAAGGAGACATGTTGGCAAGTCTGCCTGAGGTGGTAGGTGCTGTAAGGGGTAAGAATCCCTGTTCCTTCCAGGGAGACGCTCAGCAAGACCCAGATCACAGCCCCACCCCTGCACTTCCCATCACTACTAATGCACTTTAAAAGAGAGAGGAAGACAGGTCCACAATGACAAAATGTCAAACTGAACAAAGTAATTGAGCTAATCATGTAAACATTCATTATTACTAATATTAAAATATCCTGTTTTGCATTTTCTTTTTGTGACAGAATGAGCAGCATCTAAGGACTCAGAATTATCATCTAAGAACTGAGTAAAAGAGGAAACTGTCTAAAATGAAGACACAGTATCAAAGAAAAATTTTTCTCTTGCTTTAGCACATGAATGATCCCAACTGCACTCGCTACAAAGCATTAAGTGGGAATGCAGGGGAAAATATTCTTCTCCTTAAATATATTTCAAATAGGTGATTTATGGGTTTCAAACTGCGAAGGAGAGAAGTGGAAAAGAAGGTATTGGGGTAGGAAATTGGCTTACCTCGTGATACTCCACGATGTGTGACCAGTTCTCACAAATGTGTGAAACCTCCTTCCCTCATTAATGAGGCTGCAGATTTCCCAGTCCACCCCCATCACCTGGAGCTCCCCCACCCCACCACCAGCCATACCCTGAGGATTTTACATCATTGTGACAAATTTCAAAGATTAATGATGCCCAAAACTCCCCTGAGAATAAGTCCAGAGAGTGCTGAGCATGGGACAACAACTCCAAGATGCCAGAGATGGACTGGGTGGGTGACAGACATCCCCACCATGGTCCATGCTGGGCCACAACACCAGGGATGGTGGCACCACCCATATCTCACATTAGAATAAGATGAAACAATGTTTAAAATGAAGATGGGGGATAAAAATCAACTTACATTGCAATCAAAATGCTGACTTCTCTCCCCTAGACTGTCTGTGCCCTCCCAAGTTCTCCTTGAAATTTCCACACAAATTCTGCCTTCGAGCAGATCTTTGGTGCTGCTCACATCTCCTGCAGTCACACAGAGTAACATCAGCCAGTGGTTGTGAGGAAGCTGTGTCTGCCAGACTGTTTCCCAGAACCACAGAAAAAAAAGGAGGAAGGCAAAAAACAAGAGAAAACAGTCAGTGGCCTCTGAAAACCAGGGGGCTGAGCTGCTCAACAAATCACTTCCAGGCAGTTGGGGATGGAGTCAGAAAAGTATCTTTGAAAGAAAAAGAACCAGTGAGGAAGAACAAGCCAGCAGTACAAGGCAGGGGGAGGGGGAGCTGTGCCATAGGGAAACTAATCCCAGAGGAGTCCCATAAGTTGGAAAAGGCTAAGAAGCAAAATCAGGAGTTATTGGACAAGGATTAGTGTAAGTAAAGGTAGCTTCCCACTAGGAAATGTGATTTGAGCACCTCATGCACAGCCCAGCCAAGGACTTCAGAGGAGGCAACAGGAACAAATTACAAGGCACAGCGATGCAAGTTACCCTGAGACTAAGAAAGCAAATTGAAGATGAGCTTCTGGGTCTAAGCACCCACCAGGGCAGCTTGAGGAATCTTCAGAAGAGAAGAAACCTCTCCATCCTGCCCATGGAGCTTTGCCTTTGTGTTTTAAGGCTCCAAACACGGCTGTTTTGGAGTTACACATACAATAGCAAAAACATCAGCAGAGCCACTGGTTCCCATCTCCAGCTCAAGAGAGGGATCTGCCACACAGGAATCCTCCTTGCCAGTTGTCTCTTACCTCACTCAGCTCTTTCTGCTCACTGCCTCCCTTGTCTACAACCACCATTCCTGCAGCACTTCTCCCTCCTCCTCCGCCTCTTCCCAAACCTCCAGCCCCCTCTCCTCCCTGCACAGGAGGCAGCTCCGAAGGGAGCAGCAGCAGCCACAGCTCATAACTCGCCTAACGAGTGCCAGCCAGAAGTGATTTGTAGGCATCAAGTAGATTATTGTTTTTTGAGAGAGTGGAAAAGAAAAAGAGGGGCACAAGCTTAAGGTGTTGTTGATGAATGAAGATGAAAAGAAGGTTTTAGGGTGAGAAGTGTTTGTCTAGTGTGACCTAAACCGTTCAAACCTCATTTGATAGATGATGGACATTTATTCCCTGCTATGTGTCACTTCAAAGTCTGAGTTTTATATTAAACAAGAAGTCTTCTCCTTCTAAGTTGTTTGTCAGTTTTTCCCTGGAGTTTATCACACAGAACAATACTTGGAAATGTAATCACATTTTGTTTTTTAATAAAGTTATCTGGTCACTCGTAGTACATATTAGAAAATGCACTTTATTGTTTTTCATTATGTAATTGTGTGCTTCATTGCTTTTCATCTGTTTTCCCTTGCCGTGGGAGGAGGCATGGCTCAGGAACACCATTTTTCTGGGGATGATGTTCTACATCAGAATGAAACCAGAATGAAACCAACACACCCGTGCTCCTCACTGCCACTGCCCTTCCCTCCTCTCTCTCCCCACAGGCAAGAACCAGGTTCCCCATAAAGCTGAGGTATTTTCTGCTCTGAGGTAAGGCAAATTCAGCCTTCCCACCCCGCAAGGCCCTACTTGGAGGAGCCATCAGCAGCAAATACTTAAAAGTAAGCAAGGATATGAGGCCCAGCCACAGCTTTAATCACAAAGAAGAGATTTTTGAAGCCTTGCATTCAAGTCACCTGTGGTACTTTCTCCCATGCCCAGGCAAGGATGTCTTTTCTCTGGATCTGGGTTTGCAACCTTATGAGAGTTGATGTTTGGAAAGAAATCATCTGTATCATGAAATAACTTTTCCCAAACTAATGGCACTAATATTTTTTAACAGGGGTTCCTCCTGCTAAAAGACATGATCCCTCCATTATAAATGTTTACATTCCTATGCATTAAAAACAAACATATTATGCTAATAAATTATGGAAAAACTCTACTTGATGGGACATGTTCCTGTTTAGTATTCACAGCAAGCATTGCAGCATTTAACCACAGGGTAAATTTACTCATTTACTACATCTATTCCTTTAAATGTGCCCCAAAAGTTGTTTTCTCAGCACTTGCTTACTAAAATTGCTTTGAATATCAGTTTTTGAGGAGTTCATTTTACTTATATCCTCTATTAAGAAGAAAACACCATGGATTTACTGAAACCATATTTCTCCACCAGAGTGTCGATTCCCACAGGAGCATAAAGCATTTCATGCAAGTCCTGGCCCCAAGCAAGGACATCACCTCTTCTCTTTGTCATATCCAGAAAAAAAAGGCCACTGCCTTTCATTTGAGATGCTCTGGTCTACCACAGCCCAAACACAAAGACCTCTCCCCATCAGCAACAAATTTCCACTGCAGCCCTGCTAAGCCCTTGAAGACCCCACAATTTGTGCACTCAGCATCAGTCAGAAGTTTGAGTTATGCTCCATCAAGTTGCTCCATCTCACTACAATTTCAGAGCTTAAAAAAATTATCAGATTCTACTGAATTTCTCTCTACACAGCTGCATCTCTAATGAACCCCCATAAAAGTTAAAACTTATATTCGGTAATCATATGCAATTGAAACATCATAAAATGAGAAGTCAAGGAACTGTATGTGGGCTGCAATGACTTGTCTTATTGTATTCATTCCCTTAATAAATATATCTTAAAAATAACCTCACAGTCACACATTTGCAATATAATATAAAAATAACACTGGATTCAAATTATTAAACAGGCAATTTAATAGAACAAGAATTGAAACGTAGGACAGTGTGCAACTTTATGCTATAGGAATAAGATGCTTTTAGCCAACACAACTATTCTTCTTTTTTGCATTATTTCTGCATTTATAATACTACAACATCTGCATAACCTTGACACTGTAGTCACCTTAGTAACAAACAAGTGTAACATTCACTTATAATTGAAATCCCAATAGGGTGTCTGATTCAAGTAAAACAAAAATCAGAGGCCCCTACTCTGCTGCTTTTTTCTTAGTCACATAGACATGGGCTAAAAGGATTTAAAAATAGATATATTTGTACACTATTACATCTACAAAGCAGAGCCATTTAATTTTAATTTAACGCTAAATGGAAACAAATATAACACCTTTAAAAGACACGATGCTAAAAAGAGAACAAATTATTTAAGTTCTGGACCAGCACAGCTTGGAGAATTCACACCAAGTAAAGGCCAGATTTAAACCAGTCTTACAGCCAAGCAAAGAAGCTGTTCTGGGGACATTGGACCAGCAGAACTGGGCGTGTAGAGGATACCCTTCACTGTGCCACCACAGCCCAGAACTGATGGGGATGAGTATCCCCACCATGTCAAGCTTCTCCTTTGCATAGTTGGCTTAATTTAAATTGGGCTGTTTTGCATGGAAGAAAAAGAGCAAAGGTCCCAGCAGTGCCCAGAAAGGCATATTAATGTGCTTGGTCATTGCTTAGCAGTGGCCAAGACCAGACACCCAAGAAACACCTGAACTGAGAGTTTTCCCTTCTGGAAATAGGACTTTGTTCCTAACCCTTTGTTAGCTTTGTCCTCAAACAAGAGAATTTATAACTTGCAAGGTTATATAAAACCTTCCTAACTTGCAAGGTTAAATAAAACTGCTCCTACTCAAGGTACCTGCAGATGTTTGCAATTACCTATAAACTTAAATTCTCTTACTGTTTCACATCTAGTCCCTCATAGCTAGGGTTTAGTTTTACTGAATCTGTTTGAGGGACAAAACCCAGCCTCAACCCTCTGAAGCCATCCATTCCTTTGCTCGTGTTGGCCTGCTCTTTTCACAGCTCCAAACGCAGGAACTTTGTGCTCCTGCAGAAGAACTTTGTGCTCCTGCAGCAGCTCCAGCCCATCACCAGCACAGCCCAGCCCCACATCCCTCTCCTCCAGGGCTGCCATCTGCCAGGGCTCCGTCCTGCCCGTCGCGCTTTTATGAAGTCCCTGATGAGCTTGATTCAATTAACATCGCCTGAGAAGCCACTCCACCACAAATGAGAGGTGACAAGGAGCTGAGAGAGGAGCAGGGGGACACGGGGAGGAGCAGCTGGGCCAGGGGACACAGCAGAACTGCCACTGCACGTGGCAAAGTGGGGTTGAGCTGCCTGTGTCTGAGGGGTGATGGGGAGGAGCACAGGGAAGAGAGATTCTGGAGAGGTGAGATTCTTAGAAAGCTCTTCCCACCCTGCCACTGGAAAGACAAATTGGAGGCAAAACCATGAGTTGTACTGGGTTATTCTGCCAGCAAGTGCTTTGCCTACACATCACCCAGGGTACACATCACCTTGCTGGGATTAGGGGGATGCCCACGGGCCCCACCAGGAGATCTGTGCCCAAAACAGCTGCAGGAGTGGGCTCCTTCTGCCGGTGGAAACAAGGACTCAGCTAAATGTGGAGGGCTACAAGTTTCTGCAACAACATGCAAGTCTCCAACATGTGGCCCGTAACGTAGCTGTTGCCATGGTAAAAAATTCATGTTTAGTGAAAAGTGTTAAATCTTGTATCATAAGTTAAATCAGCTGCCAAGACACATTTTCACAAGTAGGGGAATTTTTGTCTTTTCAGAATGGAATGTTTTTCAGTTGACATTGATTTTTCCCTAAAATAAGTCCCCCAGAAAGGAAGCCAATCACACGTGAGGCAGTCCAAGAGCTGAATTACTCTACTCCTTCTCTGAATCATCAACAAGTGTTGTGTGCTAGTGCATGTGTGTGTACAAATGCACTGTAGCTTCATAAATTCCACCCTCTTATATGAATCGCCAGTTATACAATTTATTCAGAATATTAAAGTAATGATTCCAGCAGAAACACCAATATTTCATGTTTTGGGTGATGAGACTTCAACAAGTTACTTTTTTAACCAGGAACCAACTCAAAAATTATGTTCAACTTGCCCCAGACTTTTCACAAATACAAGACTTAGTCTGACTATACAGCTGTTTATGTAGGTCAAGGACAGAAATAGTAAGAGTATATTTATTTGTTTTTATGTTTCTTGCTCAGTATTTCAAAAGAGAACTACAATTTCAGAAAGAGAGTCAAGGTTAGAATTACTGCAGAATTAGCAAAAAACCCAACTACAAAAAACTTGTTACTTTTATTAATTTAAAAACTACTGCAAGGAAATCTGCCTGTTACCAGTTCAAGACTGTATGTCCTTCTTGTCCTGAACTATTCAAATTTGGCTCATTCTAGCATCTTATGGTCAATCTTCCACATTTGCAGCAAAATACATTTCCAGTGGGAGGTTTTCCCACTGACACACCCAGGGAGGACTCAGCACCAGAACAGCTCCTGCAGAGGTGTCACTGCCCTGCTGGACAATGCAGACCTCTTGGACAACATTGTTTTTTCCTTTCCCACATCTCTCTCCAACAACCACAAGCTGGATTTCACCTTCCTTGTGTCTTCTGCAGTGAGGACTTTGCCCAACAGATTCCTTTCTTTTTTACCTGCTTCCAAGTAGCAACAGCCAGCAGCCAGTCACATCCTTGTTTCTAAGTTAAGAAACACTTCTGATTCCTCCTCCTCTCTCTAATTATTGCTCCGCGATCGATTTGCCGTGCGCCATGCCAAATTCGCACCTTAGCTCCTCACCTCTAGTCAGTAAAACTCAAACTCTCCTCCCATCTTCTCCACAAAAGACATTTTCTAGCAAGCAAGCTCCTGCTTATGCTCCTTGCCTCTCTCTCTCTCCCTCTCTCTCCTGAAACCAGCTCTTCAGAAAGGCTGGAGCATATTTAGCCCTCCCAGCTCTCTGCTTGTCTCTTTCTTTTATTTTACATGGTTCAGTGTTCACATTCTGCTCTCATTCTGCCTTCTCTCCTTCTTTCTCTGCTCCGGTGCTACAAAAAGACATCTTCTGTGACACCTTAAAGAAAAAAGGTCCCCGAGTTAACGTGACTTGCACTGTGTGGTATTTTCAGACCGCCCATTTGCTAATGTTGCAAACACAATTAGGAAGTCAGGAAAAGAGCTCACAGGAGCAGAAGAAAGCTGCAGAGATAAAATGGAAAGCTTTTACCTGCCAAGCTCTCAGGTTAGGGTTCTAGGTTGCTCTTGGACCTAACAAAGCTATAAAAGAGCTATATTAGGAGATGCACAGTTGCATTGCTGTAAATATCAAGTGTGGCTTTTTCCATCCTCCTAAAGACATGGATTTTTGCTCCCACAATTTGCAAGCTGGTAGCCATAGGTGGTTTAAATTCTTGGTATCAAAAAAAGCTCAGAGCATTACTGACAATTAAAAACAGCTTTTACACATGCACAATAACGCTTCTCATGCTTTAAAAAAAAAAATAATATGCATATCCATATTACCATCATAATAAGTGCCACAGAGTGACATGATATGATTGAGTATAATGGTTCCTTTGGAGCCATTATGGTCGATCAGTAAATAATACACTTTTGAAATTGTCTAACTACATATTTACACTTGTCAACTCTCATACACTTCAGTGACAGAATTTAAAAGAAACACTGTAAAAAACTGTAAGAACATTAAACCACAAAAACATTATGCTGAAGTAGTATTAAGGTTGACTTAAACCCACAAAAACATGGAAATTTCAGGTTAAGGCCAAATCTCCCAAAATGACACTCTCTTAATCTCCCAAGCTGTGCCCAAGTGCCTGCAGTGATCCAGGAAAAGCAAGGGATGGGGCAGGAAGGCAGGAGACCACAGGGTCGTGGTGGTCCATGTGAGAACTGAGCCACTGTGGAGGGCTCTGGCCACCAATTTCATGAGAAATCTCATGGGTGAGAACCAGCCTGCCAGCAGCAATTCAGCTGCTCAGCAGAACAGCATTTCATGATATTTTATATAAACAAAGCCCAGGCCTTTCTCTGTTTATTCAGATGAAATTCCCAATTAAGTTGAGAAAAATTAGTCTTCATTTGTTTCAGAAGAGGCCCCATTGAGACACTGGGAGTTTTCCCTAGCTGAAACACATGGAGAAAAACTTCAGGCTTCCACCCTAAAAAGGCATTGTCAAAAAAATATGTTAAACAAACATGACAGTGGATCATTAATATCCCAAAGATTCACTCCATGTGGGGAAAAAAAACAAGACTGGGAAGGAGGATGTTTTTTCAACAGTAAAATAATGGGCTTGGCGATGTCTTTTTTAATTGATAATTTTGTGTCTCTTGTTCAGCTGTAGCCACTTTTGCTCCGAGCAGTGGTGGCAGCAACTTTATTGGTTCCAGTAGAGCTGTGCTGAAAACAATAAGCATCAAGCTCCCCAGTGCCATCTGTCTTTCTGTGAGGGTCAGATCCTGCTGCCCTGGAATCAAGGGGATATTGAGTGCTTGGGAGCTGTCAAGAGCAGCCCCAGGCCCATGGCACCTCCTTTGCAACAAAAGGACCCCAAACACTTCAGACACTCTGCACTGAAATCCTGAACCAGACTTTAAAAAGCAATGATGGATATTTTCCTAGAGCAAAGGTCTTCCTTTCATATATATCTATATCTGTATCTATCTCCTTGCTCAGACTTATCTATTACCTGGCTTGTGAGAACAAAATCCATAAAGGCTCGGCAGGGCAGGCTCTTGAAGTTGTTTGAAGACACAACCACCACACCCCTGTCAAGAGGGAATTACAGCTCAGTTTTATAGTCAACTCTCCTCTCGACTGGCTGATGACAGAGCAGCCTCCCTCTACGCTCAGCATCTGGGATTTTACAGCCACTGTATATAAATGGGATTTTCATGACAAACAACTCTATATTCGGTTTCCTTGTATATCTGAACGTGAGAACGATCTCTTAAGGCTCTGCTGGGAAGAAGTATTAATGAAGACAAAGAGCATTTCAGGCTGCTCCCCACTGGAGCATTATCATGATGACAGTATAAAGACTCTGTCCTACACAAGTACTTTAAGTCCACATCCTCCTCCCCACACAGCAGTGCAGGACCCCCCTGTGTGCCTGACCCTCTCAGCCCCCTCCTCAGCATCCCACTACCCAACCCCACCTGACGAGGACATAATCTGCCATCAGCTCGTAGAGCTTCCTCTGGTCTCTCATTTCACAAGGCCTCCCTGGAGATATTTGCTTTTGTCTAAATATTATAAACCAGGGTAAGACAAAGACTTAATAAACCCTGTTGCCTTTTCCCTTTGCGCAGCGTCTGTCTCCTCTCACCCAACCTTGCAGCTCATGCAAATGTCAGAGCCAGAACAGTTTCTGCATCTCCTCGGGTCACCCCACAGTCATACCAGCAAAGGTAAACAAACTACTGAAGTCTGGGTGTTTTTATTTCAGATGGCATGTAAATCAGTGGATGAAAGCTGGGAATAAACTGGCAATATGAGGGCAGCTTATTCAAGTTTCCTCCCCCAGCTCAGTGTTCCCTCAACGTAATATAGTTGACATAACCCTACACTAGGGGAAAAAAAGGAAAAAAAATCAAGGAGACATAAATATTTTCTCCGAAGTCAGAGACTCTTCCTTCAAGATGTTTGGCCAACTCTTACAGAGAGAGAAGCATTTCCCTATCAAAGGCAAAAATTTCACCTATAGGAAATCTGGAGGAGACCAGACAGCACCTCACATGCTCAGGATGGGCACAGAGTTCATTGTGGGACACCCCAGGGAGGAGCCCAGATACCAAGAGTGCTTGGGATGGGCACAAGCTCCACATGGGAGCAGCAGAACCTGGGATACAGGAGGTGCTCACTTCCTGCTGTACACGAACACCTCTTCCCAAACAACACCCAGAGCAAGAGCTTCCTCCTGGGACTCAAATCAGAAAATGACTGGTCCTGTGTAGAGCTGAAAGCCCCTGGAAAGACGGGTTTTTAAGAGCAGGAGCTCCAGCTGCCATCTAATTGTCTGACCAGTGGGTGCCCCAAACCCACAAGCTCCTCACACCATTATCTCCTGGCAGAAAGATGTTATGTGCTCCCACTCTTCCCTCTCTGCCTCCTTGTTTAAAGCTTTCTGGCTGCTGGTGAGGAAATGATTCTGCCTTGCTCTAACTTCCTCTCCATCACCTTTCTGTCTGTGAGGACTGGTGAGAGAATGTTTCCACTGCTCTTACACTTCCACATCATCCATTTCTGAGGCCCTTATAGGAAAAAAAAGGCTGTCTCCCATCTCCTGCTGGTGATAGTTTTATCAGATAATAGCACAAAGCAGTTATGATCCTGTAAAGCTGTTACCAACACCCAGAGGTATCTGAATTGCAGCAGTGAGACAGATCATGCCTGCTGCATTCACCCACCAATGGGCAAAGCCTGAGCAGCATCTAAGGGACCTGTCTACTAAAGAGAATATCTCTACTTTAACCTGCCATGAGCAGTTGTTTGGCTTCTCTGATTTTCGGCATGCACATTGTACTTCTCTATATTTTAAGTTAAAATCTGCTGAAATTTGATAGCTCCAGACACAATAGTGCCAAGGAAAAGGAGCCTCTGGTCCCTGAGAGGGACTTCTTTCCATGCTGGCTTGACACATAAAATCTGCTTCTTCAATTATGTCTTCCCTCTTACCTAGACATGACGGTGTGAAAACATAATAAAAGCTCTCAGAAAAGAAGTTCAAGGAAGCTGATAAAGTATTTTTCAGATCTCATAAATACTTCAATACCAAGATAGCCACTTGCACAGCCCAGCTCTGCCCCTGTGCCATGTTGGTGACTGCAGACACTCACGCCTTCTCAAAGCACCTCAATCTGCATCAGCCTAAAAACTGCCCTGAGCAATAAAAACAAAGCCACCCAAGAACTCCAGCTACAAGCTCCACTTTGCTCTGTCAGCACTCTGCATCCAGAGAGGTACAGGTGCTTTACAAGAGTTTGTGGTACACACACCTGCAAACTCACAACTTCACACGCCCCCCAACATCTCAGTTGTGCCACCCCTGGTGCAAAATATCCCTTCAAGCATCTCAAGTACCAACGAGGTGATTTTAATCCTGCATTCACAACCTCTACCGAGCCACGGCAAAGCCTTGCAGATAAAAGCTCTGCTCAGGACTTTAAGTTCACCACCTTCCCAAAGCAGAATCTTTACCTGTTACGTGATTTATTGGAATAATAGGTATTGTTTGTATGATAAAACATTTTACTTGAAAACCTGTGCCAATAAATCATTATAGATGTAGAAAAGTCAGGGCTTGCTCTATTGCCACTACAAAAATGCTCTATTTGTTTTTTCTAAACATAAAGCAATGAAAAATACCACAAATTTGTCAGGATAGAATTCTGCACTAAAGCCTTCCGTTTAGGTGTGAGAACATTTTTTTACTGAGAAGGCGTGAAATTCCCCCCTTCTCCTGGTGATGAGAAATGCCCCCTGATGCCCCAGCTCCTCCAGGACATAGCCAAAGTCGAAATAATTTTCAAAACTAATATGTACACTGAGTAACATGGTTAACATCATCCAATGAATTTAGATCCACCTACACGGTATAAATATATCTAGATAAACTGTCACCTTCAGCAGAATTCATTAAAATAATGTTGTATCTTCCTTGTTAAATGTAATTTTTTTAATTGAAATTTAATCTTACTGCATTATTTGGTAGATTTTTAATTGACATTTGTAGTAATTAATTGGTAAGCATTACAGCTTTGTCTGAAGAATTTAAAACTAAATTTGACATCGAGATTGGCCAGCCACTGCTGTGAGGTGCCTGCTGGGAGCATTTCATCATCCTCCCAGCCCCTCCTGCTGATCAGAGGTGGGAGATGATGGTCTCTTTCTTACAGTCATGAATTACATTACTAATGTATTCCATTACCACCACGCAAATGTCATGTTAATTCCTGATCATCATCAAGTCATACAATGGTTTCCACGCTGGCACCCAGCCAATTAGCGGTGTGGAAAAATATTCCGCCAATTATATAACTTGAATTAGGTTAAGGACTCAAGAGAAAGCAAAATAAATGCTTTGAAAATACTTCTGAGATAAAATGTAAGTTGACACTGTCTTCATGTGCTATAGCCGATGTTATACAATCTGATAGGCAGCTGCCAACATTCATAACTGTTTATTAAATCTAGCCTCTCTTTATGGTGGCAGCTAAGATCTGTATTTTTACCAATATTAGGTTCATTGTGTTATGAAAAAAGACCAAAATACTTAGGAGCATTCACACCAGCTTATAAAACTTACATTATGTACTTTATTAAATTGTTAAAATTACTTCTTCTCTCCTCCCCCTGCCACAGAGAAAGTTCCACAGACAGAAAAGTTTCAGAAAAACAAAGTCTCTCTGGAGCCACTGATGCCACAAGGAGCAAGGGAGATCCTGCAAGGACAGGAGTGACATCTCTGGGCTGCTGTCACCTCTCCCTCTGAGCAACTCTGCCAGGCTGGGCTCCTGGAGCTCCCCCCACCCCACTGACACCCATCTGGGTTAGCACAACCTGGGGGAACCCACTCCTGCTCCATGGACAAACCCCTCTGGCTCTTGCTCCCTGGGCATCACAAGAGGCACCACAGGCCAAATCCAGCCCTTTTTGTAACCAGGAGCCAGAGGGGAGGACTGAGGGAGGAGAGGGCAAGGTCCCCACAGTCCACGTGGGAAGGGCAGGGACACAGCAGGTCCCTGACGCGCTGTCTGCTCGGTGTTCAGCGCCGCTGGCAGCACCACCAGGCTTTTAGTACCACCCCATTATTTTGATTTGTTCCGTTCTTAACTCAATTTATCCTACAAGCATGGTTATCTCCAATTTAAAAACGTACACAGCACCAGCTCCTCGACTTTAAAAATTCATAACTACGAGCAATTTGTTAAAACCTCTTACTGTATCTTTCTCTCTCATTTTCCAAGGTGCTGCAATGAGGCAATTCACTGTTCTGGCTGCTTACCCCAGATGACCTTTGCCTGCCATAAAATGGTATACAACTAAACTCTCTGCTTTAAATAAAACCCTTGCCTCTTCGAAAGGCCCTACGTATTCAGTCAACACAATCAGCAGAAACCACATTTGGCTACTCAATAAGCTGGAAAGCTTTAAGGCGTGCACGGCGGTGAATGAATTCCTGACATCACCAGGGACACTCGAGTGGGGAACAAGAGAGACGGCCGAGAAGTGGCTCTTGCTGCAGCTGGAGAAAGGATCACTCCTTTAAGCTGAACTCTCAAGGAAAACGAGAACAAAAACTGAATTAGCTCGACACGTACCCTCTGCAGTCAGCACATTGCTAGGCAACTTACCATCTCTTGATAGAATTATGGTGGAGGGCTGGTCATACATCAGGGTTAAGATGAACACAAGCACCAGTTTGGGCCAACTGCTCCTTTCCAGTGGGAATGCTCAATGCTTGGTCATTTTGTATTATTATTCTGCAATATTTCCTAGGCACCTAGAGAGTCTAATGCATTCAGAAGGTATTTTAGAGCTATTATGTGACATGAAAATTTTAAGATAACTGGAAGTAAGTGAATTTTAGGAGGAATAGTGCGAGTCTTTTTCTTTGTTCAAGACAGCATTTGGAGGGATTTAACATTCCTTCTTCTCATTGCTTTTATTTTTTAATAGTGAAGGTATCCAGAGGGCACGTTACTCAAACACTTTGTCTTTACTCCAGATGCTGGCTGGCCACAGCTCACACCTCCATAATTCAACCTGGTATTTCAGGTGGATGCTTTGAAACACTCTGGTCCTTCCATTTGCCACCCTGAGACCAGTCACAAAGTGCCACTACAAGCAGTGTCACAGGGCTGTCACAGCACCCAGGGATGGCACACTTCACCCATGCCAGCCTTAGAAGGGCCTCCAACAATACCTGGATATTGAGATTCTGACCCCAGGCATTATTTACATTTACTAAAGAGGCATTAAGCAAATGCACAGAGTGCTTTAAATCGAGGCATGTACCTTGCATATAACCCCACGTTTCCCATGCATACTTTATAGGCACAAAGAAATAATTAATTACCTAACCATTGTGATTAAAATCAATTGATTCATATGCGACAGAGCAGTGAGAAATTTTTGCATGACTGGAGAAGTCTGGAATTGGTCCCCATTTGGGGATCTCGGTAGTATCAGTGAGGCTGGTAATTCAGACATGAAGGAAATGGTAAGAATCCCTCTCCTCTATGCACACTTTGAGCTGCCATATGGGTTTATTCAACTGTTTACTATACCAGTCGGTAAAAAATGAACAGCTATTATAATCTTTGCTAAATGACATGGTAATTATGCTACCTCTGGAAAAAAAAAAATAAAAGATGGAAACTTAAAAAAAAAATCACAATTCACTGATGTACGAATTTCTCGGGTTTTATAATCTTTGAATTGAAATGCACTTTCCTACACACAGAGGGATATTAAATATATAATAGAAACCTGAATTTATTTAAAAAAACAATTTGTGCTCCCAATTCTTACACAATTTAATTATGCAGATTTTCTGGGTTTGAAAGATTTCTTACACAGACTTCCCAGTTTTGCTGCAGAATGAGATGATTCTTGTTTTCCCAAACTAATATTGTCCCTCCTCTCACCCCAGTTATAAAGAGAGGCAATCAGGAGGAGACAGGTAAGAGGAGTGGGCATGGAAAGCTCCCTATGCCAGGTTCCTGGGGGATGGGGACAGCTGGAAAAGGAACAATCACCCCTTGCATGGCACAAAAGGGACATGGGGGCTTCTCGGGGGGGTAACCCCACCAGGAAAGGCAACTGGCCCTTAACAGAGGGGGGGGAGGGTCTCACTCCAGCATCCTCTTCAGCTTGCTCCAAACAGGCTGTTGAAGGCTTTGTCCTCGTGTCCCCCAGGAGGGGCAGCAGCACCAAGGTGAAGCACATGCTGCAGGACAGCTCTCCTGTGTACCAGTGACACCATTTTGTCACTGGGATGCAAGTGCAGCAAATGCTGGAGCTAATTATCTGTTGGCAATGGCTCCTTTGAGAGTCCAGCATGTGACACATGATGGCAAGGAGACCTCTCCATATCCATATTTCATCACGACACGAATTGCCCACATAAGCTTGGCTTAGATCCTGTCTATCTGCAAGGCTTCAGTTTTGGGCTGTAGCTTTGCCTGCATGACTGAACTCCAGTTTCACCACCAAAGCACTTACAGTTCAGAGAATTTGGGGAGATGAAGAGAAGAAAGAAAGAAAAGGAGTATTCTTTCTGTATAGGTAATATTTGATACTATTCTGCTATTTCATGATAATGAAGGTTGCTTTGGGTTTTTTTAAGAATAGTGGTGACTTGCCTGTAAACACAGACAGTACAACCCCCTCCCACCACATTAAAAAGAGAAGAAAAAAATGAGGGAAAGATAATTGGTAGGAAAGAATAAGTGAGAGTTATTGCAAACTCAGGCTTGACAACTCACCAGTTTTACTTGCAGGCATCACACATATCCATTCATGACTCAGGGCAAATACAGGAAAGGATTGGAACCCTTCTCATGGCAAATGTGTCTGGAAGCTGGAGTCACTCAGAAAAAATGTTCTCAGGAGACTGAAAGACAAAAACATGTTTTAAAACTTCACTCAGAATCATATCAAAGCCTATCGTTTTCCTTTGAAAGTAAAAGGTGGTTATAAATGCTGGAGCTGGGGGGAGCATTGCAGAAGCATGTCTATGTATCAAACTATCACACAGCAGACTCTATTTGGCTTTAAATAAAACCAAAACTTACAATATTAAGAAAGGTTTTTAGAGACAAATGCTTATTTCACATTTGCAACGTGCTCCTCCGACAGGAGGGCTTATGTTCCTTCTAAATACCAAAATGTGTCACCATCCAAATCCACAGTCTGCCTGAAAACACTGTACTGAGCACAAAATCCAGATACTTTAACCTACTTTGCATTATCAAAATATAACACTCTCTGAATTTTTGAACTATTTACTCTCTGTCTTCACTCACTGCATCCTGATTAAACCTTAATAAAATGTAGAACCTCTTGTTAGCATTAATCTTTCCTCTGAGATAAGGAAAAACACATATAAAAACTATTTGATGTTCAGGGTGGAAAGGCAAAATTTGCAAACATCAGTTAAGAAATACCAATTAGTATGTTTTTTTCCCCAGCTATTAGTAACACAGATTGAGCTTAAGCTTAGCTCAGAGGAAGCTGCTCCTGTACAAATGAAACACCCATTTTACTAATAAGGGTATTTGAAAATAAGATGTATAATATCTTCACTGATACAGTATCTGCACTGAGTAACAACAACTCATACTCAGAAATACGACCAGAGGTGTTCCCAGGGCTGTTCTGCATCACATCTATGAAACCACATGGGATTTAAACAGCAGCTCTGGTGCCTGCCCAGGCTGGGGAAGGGCACACTCTGCCCTAATGAAGGCACCAACACCTGGGAGAGCCTCTGCTCCCAGGACCTCTGCACAACAGGGACCTGCAGCACAAACCCCAGGGGACAAAGCAAACTTTGCAATGGAGAAAAACATCTTGGAAAACTTAAAGGAGAAAAAGTATGATAGCAAAAAATCACCTGTGGTGCTTCTGAGCCCTTCATCCCCCAATCCTCACCCCCAACAGCATCCCCAAGGCAGTGGCTGCTCCCAGCCTTGCCACATCCACCAGCACCCTGGGAGGGGCAAGTACTGCTGTCCCCAAATTAATCTCGTGGAGTTAATTATTTTGGCAGTCCACTGCAGCCTTCCTGAGGAACATCTGGAAGCTTCTGCCTTAGCAACAACTGCATGAAATTTTTTAAGACAAAATCCAGGTACTTCTCTGGCCCTGGGGCTTTCTCCCGTTCTTTGCTGAATGCGCAACGGCTCAAAGATCACAAGGGTTCAGAAATCTAAATATAGGGACTGTGTGACCCTATTACAAAACTGTGCTGCACAATAAAAATAGATCCAAAAGGGGTTTTTAAACAGCATTTATGCTAACAATGACTTCTTTCTCAGAGGCTCTGAAATACCTGCAAACCAAAAGTGACCTGCATCTTGCACTGGTTGTATTTTATTCATGAGGGGCAGAGCACTTGAGAGAAGCAGCAGAGCAGTGTCAGAAACACACACCTGAGCCTTGCTTTATTGCTGTGCTTGATGACAGATATGCAGATGGGTTTGTAGCTGAGCAGAAAGCTTCATCTACATATGCTGGGACAAGATTCTCCAGCTGACCTGCTGTACCACAGTATTCAACTAATCTTTATCCATGATCTGTAGGGCAGGAAAGTATCATCAGCCCTCTTCAGAAGATGAGGAATGAAGGCTCATTTTAGCTAATGCTTACTCAGAAAATTAACGTTCGAGACTTTTGAAGCAAAATTATTGCCTAAAAAATATATATGGTCTGCAGAAGATGAGGGCTACAGTGTACAGAAGCACTGTCCTCACCTGCAGATCACTCCTCGCATCCCTCCTCAACATAAGGAATATCCTGGCACCCTCGTGCCAACAAGCAGATTTGGAAGCTGAGAGAGCTCCTACCTGAGGAATAAGAAGAAGAAGCACAGGGAGGAGGCAAAGAAATTCCATCCACCTTGCCCTGAACTCTGACAGTGCACCTGGAAAAACTGATGCTTCTTATGCCATCAAAAACTGACCTCACTCCACAAAACATTTCTTCAGCCAGGTTTCCCAAGGGAACAAAGCCTGCATGATCACCATGTACTTTCTGCACCCAGCCCCACCTGCATCTTTTGAATCCCTTGGATTAATGGGAGCAGAGAGCTCCTAAAGACACGAGTTCTCACGGCATTAACTCCGGGGCTTGCCCCACTGGTGGCCTCCAAACCCAGTGGATCAGCTGCCTCCGAGAGCCAGCTGGCTCCAGGCACAGCAGCAGCTCCAGGCTGAGCCCAGCACAGCAGCTGCCTGCCAGGAGGGAGCCCAGCACAGCCCAGGGGCACACAGGCAGCTCAGGCACTTCCATGGACCTCAGTGCTGGAGAAAGAACCCATACTGCTGGGGGGGAGGGTGGAGGAGCGAGAGGAACAGATTATAGATTGGTTCTGATAAACTCAAGCCTTTAATGATCTACCCACACACTCGAGTTCGATCTGGCATTGACAAATTGAAGCTTTTAATGATGTGCCCACACATTTGAGTTGGCCACTCCTCTTCCACAACTTTCACAAAAATAGCACGCTGGGTTAAAGACACAGAAACTCTAATACTGCTGCAACATGAGCAAAACCCTTGATCAATTTTTGGCAAATCTTCCCCAAAAGATTTTTTGACGGGGCCTCCAATACAGCCCTCTAACACAAACCTTCTGCACTGCCCTGCTCCCATACGGATTCTTCGAAGGCACCAGCTCGATAAGGGGCAATGAGATGCAGCAGCTTTAGCATAACTGAAGTACAAAGTCAATCAAACCTTGAAACAGGAATCTGGGCTTCATTAATTCCAGCAATCACAACGTTTTTATTATCACTGTATTAATCAGAATAGGAAACCTATTAATCTGCCCCCAACAAAAATTAATCTTTGTAATATTGAGCAGATTTGAAAGACAAGTTTTAATATTTCACTATTTAAATCTCAAAGGCAGAGGCACACAGCACAGGAAATCGGGCAGATCACTGTGGACTTCATCTCATCAGCATGAGGTCCCTCACCTTTCCCTCCCTGTGCATCTCCACTGTGGGGTCCAGCTGCTCCTGGGGCTTTTGAAGGAACCCAGAGCATCATTCCTACATCAAACTGCAAAACTGGCTGCATTGAAGTACCTGATGCTCTGAAGAGTTGTCCAGAGTTTATGCTGTAAAGGAACAGCCAGCAGTGCCTGGGTGGCACAGGCTGCAAGGGCCACCCACGCCAAGGGCTGCCTGGGTGTGAGGGAGCTTTGCAAAGGGCAGGGCACACCTGAGAGGCAGCAGAGGCATCCCTGTGTGCACAGGGGAATGAGAAGAGGTGCAGTGGGATAAAACAGCAAGTGGCTGCAAAACAAGAAAGCAGCTGAAATTCCCGTGCTCCACCGGAGCGAGTCGGGGACTGCTACACAGATCTGGCCAGCTGACCTGAACCAACCCCCCCAAAGCTGCAAAACATCCCCCCAACACCACACAGGCCATCAGAACAGAGCCCACTTTAAAGGAGAAAACAGGTGGCAGAGGAAAAGTCCTTACAAAATGATGACAAGGAGCAGGACAAGTCAGAAAGTGGCTGAGGAAATTAAGACTAATGACAAATGTGACTGAAAAAGGAGGAGAACCATCCCAAGCATCTCCAGATAGCCATGCCCTGCCTGAGGAAGGTGACACAGATGAGCACATGGCTGCAGTTCCTTTTGCTGCTGTTCCATCATCATCCTGCTGTGGCAATCACTGATGAACAGGTTATTTTGCTACTTGGCCAAATTTTCATTAAAGCAGCTTTCACCAACACATGAATACATCCACACATGCATCAACACACACCTCGGGACTGTATCTGGCACAATCCAGGCCTGATCAAAGGCAGAATTTCAATCATCTCACGCACAACTCATGTCAGGCTGTTTACTGACTGCACTGGAACCACAGAACCCTGTTTTAGCTAATGATTTCTCAAAGCCATGTTGCACAAAAGAAAACAGGTTCAACTTGTACATCAGTGCCTAAGAGACTGCTCCAAAACAGACAACTGTATGAAAAGTTGTGCCCATGTATACATATATACAAAACTGTTTTTAAGTGACTGTTTTAAATTAGAATAAATCTGTGTTCCACCAATTAAGCTTTGAATGCACGGCTGATATCGCTCTCTATTTTAAACAAGCGGCATAATAAACGCAAAAATTCAAATATTTTAGAGAAAATACTTGGAGAGTTGAGACATTAATTTTGCCATATACAATCTGTTTCACAGGGATTTAAAAAGCTTTATTGCCACCCTGGGTACATTGGAATAAAGATGAAACACCATCCTTTCCTATTTACATATTAAAAAATACGTGCCTTCTTGATACAGATTACCAGGCTTGCTGATACATGACTCTGTTAAAAACAATACAGCCTGTCTAGAAAACCCAAAGCCCCAAACTAGAAGTATCCTTGCACTCTAACAGGTTCCAAATGGAAATAAAATGTACTGCTGGCTTGTTTATCCTCCCCTCTGGTGAGTGTCCTGGGGGAGGGAGGCCAGAGGAACTCCCCAGGGCTCTGCCTAACCATGGAGCTGTTTATCAGCCACCAGAACCAGCAGCAAAATAAAGGGAGTAAGATCAGACAGGAAAACCTTGGGATCTCAGGATGTCTACATCCAGGTGGGAGGAAAAAAGAAAAAAAAAAAAAAAAAAAGATAAAAGAAACAAAATTTTAAAAACCTACCAAAACCCAAACAAAATACACCCCCCAAAATACTCCTAACATCCTTATTCTTATTTCTACTTAATATACTTTGATTGCAGCTTGAGATGATCAGCTAAAATGTTTCAATACAGAAAATTTTTTCTCCAAAATAAATAACCTTATTCCTTTTCCCCCCTTTTTTTCCTCTTTTTTTTCCCCCTTTAAATAAACTGCATTAGAAACACATGTCCAAAGCATCCCTAAAAAGACCACAAAGTCTGCTTGCAAGGGGAACCTCATTGCACCGAGCGGTAACATTTGTTCTCCCCTTTCAGCTGGGATCCACCTCAACTTTTTGATGTTGGTTGGAGCTTTTATTTGCAAATAGAGCAGAGCTGCCTGGGATGGAGGGCTCCTCTGGAGCATGCCATGTGGTCTGCACAGATGTTCCTTTTATTCCCGTGTCCCACAAGGCTCCGAGGCTCGCCGGTGTTAAACAGATTACGCAAGTAGAACACTTGATTTTGCATGTCCCCCTTTTTTCCCAACAGTTGTCTAATTTACTCAACTCATTCTGCCCCCTCCTTGTCCCTCACAATCACTATAGAAAACAGAGAAAAATGCAGCTGAAGCAAGGAAGTTTTTCCTCCAGGAGCGGAATATACAGGAATGCTCAGCATCCGCAAACAAGGCAGAAATGCAGAACAAAACTTATTGGGACAGTAAAGTAACCAGCTCATTAGTCAGGTTGTGCTAAAGACACTTCATTATATCCCAGCAGCACCAGTCGCTACAAGTAGCATAATCTCTCACCCTTATTTA
This sequence comes from Peucedramus taeniatus, assembly GCA_013400575.1. Taxonomy (NCBI): domain Eukaryota; kingdom Metazoa; phylum Chordata; class Aves; order Passeriformes; family Fringillidae; genus Peucedramus; species Peucedramus taeniatus. The sequence continues at coordinate 1,300,164 of WBNO01005967.1, forward strand.
TATGTCCAAATGAGAAGTGAACTTTTTCAAAAAAAAAAAAAAAAAAAAAGAAAAAAAATCTAACACCAATTATGGGTGCTAAGCATTCGAAAATCCTTGAAAATCTGGCCTTCAACTCGGTCACAAAGAAGGGGCTTAATTTCCCGGCTGTCAGGCATCCCAATCAACAACTGAAGTCAATGGGATCTACACAGCACCTTATTAAAAAAAAAAAAAACAACAGAGCCTAAGAGGCCCATTAAGGAACTACAGCTACAGGGAGAGAACCTCACTGCTGAACCCAGCAGCAATACACAGCTTTGTGCACCAGCCACTTCGCTCTCATGCTTAATTTGATTAATCATTTTGGTATTATCCCCAATTAGAAAAGTGTCTAACAGGAAAAAAATCAATTAAAAAAAAAAAAAAACGGTTTAAGCCTAAAGAACGGCAGCTACTGAACACGCAACAACTTGGGACTTCTGGCATTTACCAAGGATACAAAATTGAAACTAAAAATTGCGGACAAATACAAAGGCATTGGTGTTTCATCCAGACTGCGGATTATGAATTTTTTTTTTTTTTAATAAACTGAAACCGAATTCCAGATGTTGAAAGTTGGGAAGTAAAAACTGCTTTAGCTGTAAAAACACAGAAAGGTGAGACAAAAAATTCTGCTGAAATATAATGAATCTTAGGGATGAAAGCAAAGCCCATGCACCCCCTCACCAGGAGAGGGCTGGGACAGGGGTTTTTACACTGTGTGCTCCCCCAGGTAGTGGCACAGGGGTTTGCCCTGAGTTTCCTTTTAATAATGGACAGAGTAGAGCAGGAATTCCCAGGAACTCCTGCAGCAGAAAGGGGAACAAACCTCCCCTGAGTTCTGCACGGGACCTCCCAGCACCCAGACCTGGCTCCCTGCAGCCCACAGGTGGCACCCAGCAACTCCACCTGTGCAGCAACACCCAGGGCAGGGGGCACTTGTTGATGCCATGGACACAAATTAGCACATCCCAAAAAGACACACAAACCCACCTTTTCTTCCACCAGAGTCTAGATCACTCCTGACACAGCAGAGCCACATCTCAGGCTCCGCAGTCCCTTCAGCATCCAAATACAATCCAAATTTGGACCCACGTAACTAGTTCTTGGTTTATTTCATGGGCTTGATCACCACCAACACTCAGGGATTTTGAAAGCAGAATTAAAGGCAGTAATTTGAGATCACTGGTTTTGCCTCTGTTTGTTTCCATCACAGCATCCACAACGCTACAGATGAACACAGAACATTTAGAGTATCCCACAGCGTCCCACCAACTCCTTCCCAGAAGTGACTGAGTCTCACCCGAAAATTCAGGAACAGCGGCAAATGTTTGGATCCTGATAAGAAGGGGAATATTCATCAGCATACTTCACAAGTGATGCAGTCACAACTTGCAAACTTAGTCACAGAAATATGACTGAACTTGTCTGCTACCACACAACAAAGTACCGTCTAGTGGTTAAAATCGGAGGACATGATTCAGGAATGCAAGCTTTTTCAAAGAAGAACTAAAACACATGATTAAGTGCTGTTGAAGTCAATAGGCTGATTCAGAGACCAACTTCTGGAGCGATGGATAATACTCCCCACATTGCCATATGGCTCTCAGTCAAACTTCCTAGAAGCATTTGCTAATACCAGGTTCCACCACAGCTTTTGGGAGGCCTGCTTTTCTTTTGCCCTTTCCCCCTCCCCCTTTCTTTTTTTAAACCTATGTCTGGGATAATTTTCACCCACTCTGAAGATCCTCCAGGCTCTCACTGACTGAGAGAGAATGTGCAGAGAATGATTACTGCAGGGTGGTGCAGATTCATGCAACAACTAATAGCCTCAAATGCAAAGTTATCTCTATATATAAATGAATTCAAGAACACATTATATAAATATATGCTACATAAAATAATAAATGCAAATCTGTTATAATCCAAAGGCACTTTTTGTGGTGTTTAGTAAAAGGCACGCAAGCCTGCTACAGTGATGAAATCCAGCACAAGCATCTTGGCCAGCTGAGGGATCTTTGCAAACAATCCCAGTCCCACCTCAGAACTCCCGAACCCGCTTCCTTTACGACTGGCAAATACTTCCCTTCTCTTGCCAGCTCACTGCTGCACTAAAATGTTCTGTGGCAGGTTTGCTGTTCTGTTAATAAACTGTGCACAGACAGCAGCCCCTTGTCACAGCTTCCTGCAGGGTGGTGACACCAGCACGGCCACCACGTCTGACCCTGCCACCCCACACCAAGCAAACCCCATCCAGAGGGTCACCCAATTTCCTGGGAATGCCATCCAACAGCACCTCCTGCTCCCCAGCCTTCCCCAATCCTGCCAACACAAACAGGCAGCAAACCAAACCTTCTAGCAGGATAAATGGCTACCCAGCAGTGCTCAATCTACATTTACAACTACTCGGTTACAGTTTGTATTTCTATTTATGGGATGGGAAACGAAGGGGAAGACCACTGGCAGAGCCACCCATTGACTCTTGTGCCCTCCCTCATGCACACTATTGAAATAATCCACTAATTTTGCACATTTCCTAATCCTTGAAAAGGTTGAAAACTTACTCTTTACCTTTAGTGACGAAAAAGAAGAAAGAAAACAAAAGCCCAAGGAATTCTTGCTGGCTTTTTGAAATATTTCACAGATAAGGCGTAACATCATTTTTAAGCAGTTTGAAAACACCCTGTTACTGCCTACAATTAAATAAATGTAATCACAGCCTAAGCTGGCCCTCCCGGCCATCTGTCTTTAAGGCAATGGGGAAAGAAGAGGCGCTACAACGTGCAGTACTTTTTCTGGCTTTTAAAGTGTTTCTCCTTATTCAATATCTAAATTAAATCAAATGGAGTATACTAAGTAAGCCCATAAGACACAGCGCATGATGCAAGAGTCTTAAAATCCTTATCTACTGAGCACTCCAGCTTAAAGGCTGATGTTTTATGTTCCCCTGCAGCGCACGGGGATCCTGCTGGCTTGGCCAGACTAGGAAAATAAGCTTCGAATGACCAAATGCAACTGCAACTCGAAAAGTAGGAACCAAACCAGACACAACAAACCACAGAGCAGCCGCCCCAGCGCAGCCCGGGCTCCCCCAGCACTGCCATTCCCTCCAGTGACCGACTTCACCTTCCCAGTGCTGCTGATAAGATGCTCGGGAGCCCAAACCCGTGAGCAGGGCTGTTAATCACGAGGTTTTTAGCCCGGGATGCTCAGGGTGAGGAAGGCAGGAAGCCGGCGTGTGCTGGCGGAGGCGCGGATGCACGGAGTTGTGCAAATCTGCTGAATTCCAAAGTTATGAATTCCCCGAGTTCAAGCGATTCTGAAAACGCCCGTGAGCCAAAATCCACAGTCCTGTCTGGATGCTCTCCCTGCAGGTCCTGGGGCAGGGGAACCCACCCACCACTCACCCACAGGCCCCAGGGGCAGGGCATTTTGGGTCATTTTCTGCCCGTGAGCATCCTGCAGACAGCTCACAAGGACAGTCATCCCCTGATGCTGTTTCATCTTTGTTCCAGTGTACCCAGGGTGGCAATAATGCTTTTTGAATCCCTGTGAAACAGATTGTGTATGGCAAAATTAATGTCTAAATTAATGTCTCAACCCTCCAAGTATTTTCTCTGAAATATTTCATTTTTTGCGTTTATTATACTGCTTGTTTAAAATAGTGAGCAGTATCAGCTGTGCATTCAAAGCTTAATTGGTGGAACAGAGATTTATTCTAATTTAGAACAGCCACTTAAAACAGTTTTGTATACATGGGCACAACTTTTCCTGACCTCATTGATCCTGGGAAAGAAATGGGTGTTCCTCCAGGCTCATGCATCTGAATCTACCTCCCATGGCAGAAGCAGGGAGGACCAAGTACTGCAGGGCCTATAAATACCAACTTCCAGTAACATGCAAATAAAACCAGAGTTCAAGTCAAACTCCACCATCTCTCCTCCAAGTTTGTATGTTTCTCTCCTGAATGCATGTCATCAAAGCATAACTACACATTAAACATCATTTTACTTGTCCAATAAAAGGAACATTTATCACAAATAAGTTAAGCAGCTCAAATATTAAAATGGGAATAAAGCTATTGCTGATATCAATTGTATAAATTAATACTAGCAGTTGATTAAGTCCAGCTGTATTCTTAGACTTTTGTTCTATGACTGAGGCTTTTTCACTACATTTGTATTACTAAATAATATAATTTATTTAAGTCCTTAGCTCTACCAGCTCAATCACGTTAGGTTCTATTGTTAACTTATCTGCCCTACATTTGGCACATCTGCCCACAGAAACAAACCACACATTGTACCTTATTTCCTCCATAGAAAAGCTCTGTAATTTCCACCACATCTACTAAGTATGTTTGGAGGTCAAACTTCAGATCTCTTCCTCTGGGCTTTTTTTTTCCCCTTGTTACATTTCAACTTGTAAGTGCCAGAAGACGGTTTAAAAAAAAAAAAAAGCCAAAACCGAAAACAACACAAACCCAACACTTTCTGAGCAGAAAAAAAAATGCAAAAATCCTCTTTCCTCTGGACCAGACACTGCAGCTTGGAAAGGAAGAAAGGGAGAGAAAAAGAGAGCGAGCCAGTTCATGCTGCAGGGCTGGGCTGGAGCTGTGACGACAGCACTGGGACATCCTCAAATCCACCCAGCATTCCAATAATGAAAGCAAAGCACTGCCACCAGTGCAGCCAACCCCGGGGCACCCCAACCCTATGGACAGAATGCATCTATTGGAGTTGAAGGGATAAGCTGAATTTAAAACCGTGGTGGTTGTTTTTTAAATCTTCTAAAATCAACAGGAGCTCGGCACACAGCTCTCCAGCAGCACTTGGAAAAATTGAGTTCACAGCACCAAGGGCATGGGGGGAAGCCTGGCCTTAGCCAACATCCTTTGGCATAAAGAGATTGCCTGACATCAGCAGAAAGGATCAAACCACGCTCTGAGAAGTTCCTTAGAGACGCAATATAAAAAACCCAAGTAATATTAAAATAATAGTGACTGATTCACACTAATAAGGGCTAAGGAGGACAGAGAGGGAGGGAAAAAAAAGAAAAAAAGAGACACCAGCCTACAGCAGTGGTCAAAAAAAACATAATTTCAGGGCCCAAACCAACAGAATTTTTTTAAAAATTGAAACAATTTTGTAAACCAACACTACTACAAGCCCACCCAAAGCAGCAAGAAGCCATTTTTACCATTTCAATCAAATACAGAGCTGATACACTCATTTAAAGGATCAAGACCAAATAAGATATGTGGGATGGGAATTTGAATGCCAAGTTTTACCCATGTGAGTTCAGTTAAAAATGCTTGGAAAATGTGATTCCCTAACTTAGAAATAGCAGCTGTAGCATTCAAAGGTACTCCAGTAATTACTGGAATGCTCACTGAAAAACTAGACAGAAGCTAACATCTTACTTACATTAAATACACATTCACCACAAATTAAAAGAGCCACAGAAAAGGAAAAAAAAAAAAGAAGAAAAAATAACAAAACCAGAAAACAATCAGGCGAGCAGATGTTCAAAAAAAAGAAGGGGGAAAAATGACAAGAGAGGGCCAGATGCTCATTTCTGCTGGTTGTCACAGTGCAATGAAGGTACCCCACACCACCAGCCTGGCCAAGTCACCAGAGCTCAACAGCCAAAGGGAGTCAGATTGTCACCTCTACATCTGTAAGTGGTAATTTCATCCCAGATACTGCAATAACACACTGCCTTAAAATCTCTGAAATGCTGCCTAGTCATCTGAGACAAGAGTAAAACAAGCAGCAACGCCAAGTGGAGTTGTCTGCTACTGCCTGAGGGACTCCTGGGTTTAGCAGCCGGGCTGGCATAAGGATTGTATTACCGAGGAGTGCCCTGCACTGCTTTATTAAGTGCCAGTGAAGTGTCTATTGCATTCAGTGCCTGGGAAATACGGTGAGAAACGTCAACCACCAACCACCAAACTACAAATTAAGCTACTTGACCAGTCTGTGCTCATTATCAGCCGCTGGTCCCTGGAAATAAACCGCTCTGGAAACAACATGACGTGAGCAGAGACGGGGGAGACGGGGAGAGAACCTCTCTGCAGCAAACAGAAAGCCCCAGGACACGCTGGTAGGAGCAGCGAGTCCACACCCAGGCTTTGGAAGGAGGTACCCAAAGAGAAGTTATCTGCAAAATGTGCATCACACTCTCCTGGCTCTCTTCACACCTCCCCCTTCGCATCCCCACTCCCATGCACCTTCGCGTCTATTCCCACACTTCTCTCGCTACCCACATCCTGAACATATTTATGTTGTAAACATCCATTTGGAAGCACTTGGTGAGCCTGTGGCACACAGAAGGATGCTGCTCTGAGCCTCAGGAGGCAGCCGGCTCGCCATGACCCCTCTCTCCCTCTCCCAGCTGCACAGGAGGGGAAAGAATTACTTGGCCCTCACACTTATCTTTTATCCACTCAGGATCCAGATTATTGCCTAATAAAACTTCACGGCAAAGCTATTAAAAATTAAAGGGATATCTCCCTTCCTACATAATGATTTGTCACAAGCCAGACCTAAATCAGGATTGATGAGGTTCATGGTGCCTTCCTTCTTTTTTTTTAATTTGGCAGAATTTCCTGATTTTTTTTTTCAGCCCTTCTCACTCCTTACTGACACAAATTTCTCCTTCAGTGCTCCAGACCTTACTTCTTCATCAAGATGAAGTAAGAGGCGAAAGGCAGCTGAGCCAGCAGAAATGTTCCCACTGTCCTTCAGGAAACAGAGAAGAGTCCAAGTAGTTGGTATGATTCAGAACTAGTGGTAGAAAAAGGACAAACCAGATTACAGCAACAGAGGACTCCATCCAAAACCTGCATCCAAAGAGACTCCTGCTAACATATGGTGGAAATGTGACTTTTTGCAAATATCCTCCGCAGAAGCCAATTCCTCTCCTCCACCCAAGCCACATCCAATAGCTCTAGTAGAGCGAGCTGTTACTTACACGTATTAGTCAGGATAGGCATCAGCCACGATACCAATTTTAATCCATCTAGCTAATGAGGAATCTGCCATCTAGTTAACGTGCTCAGACCCTCCAGAGAAATTAAAATCCACCTATTCAGGCTCCTCTCTCACTGAGCACGACCCATCCCAGAGCACAGTGGCTGCTTTTCCCAGTCACCGTGTCCCGTTCTCCCTCCGCAGCACCGGCTCCACCAGTACAAAGGAGAAGCACCTGAAGCAGAATTGCACTGAAAAGACAGAACTTGGAAAGAATGCGTTAGCAACTTCAATCCAAATATAAAATGCATTTAAAGGTCATAATTTGCATAACTACATCTCATGTTTTTTGTTGTGCGGGGTTGTTTTTTCTTTTTTTCCTTTTTAAATTGCTCTATCCTGGAAGGTGCCGAGCGCCACTGCTTCTCATTTAAAGTTTTGACAACTCTTAGGGCTGTTCAGTGCTTGGCAGGAGCAACTCTGCAAGGCATCCTAGGACCGTGCTAACAGGTACATAGCATTAATAAAAAAACCTTTTCAAAATACAGACTAATGGAAGGAGACACACGGCACTGTTATCACGTGAGGACATGGCTGGGCTGACACAGGCGTTTCACTTTCTTGTGATGCAGTCTTGATAGTGGATTCAGAAAAGCAACAAGATGCAACCAGTCATAACAGAAAAAGCTCAAAGTGCCACAAAATGCCCCAACAACAGTCGTAGGTTTTTTTAATCTTTTTGTTCACCTGGATCAGCAGCTGCTCCAGTCTGCATCCAACAAGGATGCTACACTGATCCCCTAAACCTTCATCTCCAAACCCAGACACAGTCCCATGAGAAGTGTCATATTTTTCTTGAAAGGATTGTAACTGGAAGAGAAGCAGGTATGAGGAATGCCCTCTTCAACCGAAATGAGAATTGGAGATGCTGGAACATTCAGCTCTTGCTTCCTGCACGAAATTAATTATAACGGCCAATCTGTGCTGCTGCTTAGTCTGCAGGGGAAAAGATGAAATAGCTAAATTGATATCACGGCAAAGGAAGGACTCATCACAGCAATGTCTGAGGCTGAAGTGGAATTCTGCCTTTGCCTGAGCTACAGAAGGGAACTCTAGAGATGGCTGAAAGCTGTGGCTATAAGCCTGCAGCTCCCCCAGCTTGTATAAATGTGCTTGCAGAGATCAACGTGCTCAGCATTGGGTTCAGAGGCTGAATGCAGCTCTATCACCATTAGCACCTGACTGACGATTGACACAAACCACACACCACCTACAAAGGCATTGCACAGACCCAAGCATGTGGGAAATGCAGGCTTCCCAAAACCTTCTGTAACATCTCAGATGTTTTCCCACATTTAAAAAAAATGAAATGAAACAAAACAAAACACAAAAAACAAATTAAGATCAAGGCTGAAGTATTGGTGTTAAATGGCATCTTTCATTTTCATGACATCTGCTTGCATTCCTTTTGAAAGTTAAGAAATATTCTGTTTATTCTGGATTGGGCACAAGATCTTTCCCCCAAAAGCGAGTTCCTCCCAGTACGGGACCCAGCATCCAACCATTAACCCAGCTTTGCCAAGTTCACCACTAAGCCATGTCCCTAAGAACTACATCCACACATTTTCTGAACACTTCCAGGGATGGTGACTTCACCACCTCTCCAGGCAGACTGTTCCTGACCATCCTTTCAGGGAAGAAACTTTTCGAAATATCCAAACTTCATTTCCCTGGCACAACCTGATGCCATCTGCTCTTGTCCTAACACACTTTTCTTATNGCTTCCCCGGCACAGGGGATGCGCACTGATGACATTTTCTCTTGTCCTAACACACTTTTCTTATAACCATCCCCCCTAAAACATACACCTTGTAAGAACTGCTGCCTTTCCAGCACTGACCCCACAGCCTCCCCACCCCACTGGCTCTGAGGATGAAGCTCCCCTCTCCTGGCCCCACTTACCAGGGATCTTTGCCGGCCCCAGGACAAGAGATGGCTCCATCCAATGAAGCAACATTAAGTGAGAATTAGAGCAGGGACAGTCCAAACTCTCTGGAGTGTTCTGGCAGGAGCAGATCCACTCACAGCCTCAGGCACAGAGAGGAAAACCCACAGGTTCCCATCGCTGCAAGGCGCGCTTCGCTGTGCGCTCTTGTTTGTTTGTTTTGAAATATTCTGGCAGTGGAAACAGAGTCACTGTTTTGTTTTTCTCCCCCACATATGCTATATAATTTTGTCTCTAGCACTCGCTTCTTGCTTACTCAGTTGCCTATAGTCTGCCTCTCTCAGAGGAACGCTAGCTGTGTTTGTCCCCAAACTGTATCCTGATCCAACTGCTTTGTGTCATCCCACCAGCCCCGCTCAGGGAGTGATGATCAAAATATTTGCACTAGGATGCAATGCAGAGAGATGGGCATGTAAGCTACTTCAGAGCAAAGCTGACCCACAGGGCTGAAGGGTGTGCAGAAGTGTTTTGGCTACTCAGCTCAGGAAACACGACATGAAAAGAGGGAGTAGTGCTACAAACAATACCAAGGCTTTGTTTGTGCCAGATACACTGCTAAGAAAATAGCACATTTCAGCTACACAACACGGCCAGTCCCCCTGCAAATGACTGCACAATATGACCACACTTCCAGCAACATTTAAATATGGCAATAAATTAATACAGGACATCCCAACTGGCCACGGGTCGCAGTCATCAACAAGTAGGTCAAACTAATTCTGGAAGGCTGTGAGAGGCACATAAAATAGTCTGTGGCAGCAGTTGGAGGCAGGGATGAAGCAATCCCCACTTCAACTCATCCAAAGGCACTGACACAAGCCCAAGTGCCAAAGGGATGCAGGACGAAGCCATTCCCAGTCTACGCAACTCGCCTGCCATCTCTGCAAGTTACAATTAACTTCCCAGACAGAACGCAAATACATTAAAAAAATACCCAAGCCAATTAAGACACAAGTGTTTAAAGACATGAGTAGTAATTACAAATGTATTATTCATACCTAATTTACAAGATGAACTTCTTTCAGTAAAATATTAAACTGTTTACATGCATTCAGGAAGACAATTTCCCAACCCCGCGCGTCCTGCTCTGGAGCGCTGACTATTGCTATGCAACAACTCCACAGACTTACAGTGTACACTGTGGAGTAATCAGAAAATGTTTGACCTCAGATATCTACTTGACCCCACAGAAATGCAGACTCGCTTGCTATAAAATCCTAAACAATGGGGCAGACAAGGTCAGAGGGTCAAAGCAAGTATTAACAGGTCATTGTGCAACCCACTTGGGAGCAATTACTTCTGGTCACGGCTAAGTGGACACTTGATTGAATACCACTAAGACAGCTCACATCCCACAGATAACAATCCTCACAGCGATTAAGAATTAAAGCCCCCATGATTCAGCCTTTATTACTCAAATGAACCTAACTATTCCATAAAAAACTCTTGGTATATGCATGATGCAAGGTCTAAATTGAAATGCCACCTCATTAAACAATAATATCTAATTTTATCTAAATGAATTTTCATGAAAGTACGCCACACAGCTCAGGAATTTTTAAAATGAATTATCACAAGTGATACATAATTTCACCAAAACTGCTGCAGGAAAAAAAAAAATTAGCTTCAGGGATGAAAGGGAAACATCTATGCTGAATGAAAATTGCACTTCTTTCTGCAAGAAGAAAGGGTAAAAGGGGGCTTCAGGGCTTCTGCCAGACAATAGAGGCAGATTTTAATCAAATCAACACCTTTCTGCTATGTCAGGTATGCTCACCCTACCCCAGCCAGCAGCAGCACCGAAACACGTGTAGAGAATCACTGCACACACAGGCCACCTTCAGAAATGGGGATGTCACCTGCACACAGCCCCTAAAATTGGGGTTTATTATCATAAACTGCTGAAAGAGCCACCCTTGACTGACTATTAACTGGCCTCTATTACCTCAGCTGAAAACAGTTTGTACATCCTCTCCTGAGGGTGAAAACCCTGTTCCAACACCTATGAGCCATTTAGGAGCTCCTAATTATTTTACAAAAATGAGCAGCATGGATAGACTGCTTTAAAAGGGTTTCAATCAGGAATCATTGAAAGAAAAAGAAAAAAAAGGTAAGTGGATTTAATTTCTAGCCTATTTATCTATGGATTCCATGAGCAGAGGTGGCAGGACCCACTGCCATATTGGTAAAAAGCAAAAAAAGCGATGCCATCACCCAAAGGTGCTCACAGCCTCATTTCTAAAGCTTCCTATGTGACTTTTCCCAAAGCTTGACTCTCCCTCAGACCTCCCTTGTCCAGCTAGTTCTTGGAATATAGTCCAGCTAGTTCTTGGAATATACTCAGAATGCACTCATAAAGCCCCTGTCTTCTTGCTATGGCTATGCCTTTCATAGGAGAAAAGGACCAATAAACCTCAAAAGAAAAAAAAAAATAAAAACAATACAGAACACTAAAAATAGACACATTTTCCAAGGTAACAAGCCCAGCATAAACCTGTGGAGAGGAACAGGTTGCACAGATGCTGGTGGTTGACCAGAGCACCTGGAAGGCTGGGTAAGGCCATCAGGGAAGTGATGCTAACACAAATTTGGGCCCTTCTGGGGATGAGCTCCTTTGCCCCTTCCCTGCTCCGCCCCAGCAGCAAAGCCAGAGCCTCGGGATATTTAAGAGCACTGCATATGCAGACACTGGGATGTGCAAAATTATGCATGCATGTTTGGAGGCCATTTTAGAGCCCAGCTCATGAGTCATGCAGAAAGTAGATCAGGAGAAAAAGAAAAGTTTAAAGATGCATCTCTTTGTATTCTTGCTACCGCAGCATGGCTTTGCTCTTTCCCCCTCCTTTTCTTTAATATTGAAACTCTTTGGGTCTTCGTCCTGTAGCTGTTGGAAGATTCTGAGTTAAACCAGGAATCTTTTACATTAGTGTTAATACTGTGATAAGTCAGCTGATAACATTTCAGATACACAAAATCCAAGCCTGTCAGGCTGGTGTTCACCACCACTGATTACTGCACAGGAGCACACGAGGAATGAAAAGCTGCGTGGTTGCTTCTCCCTTGTCCTGCTGCCAGCGAGGTGTAATAATGCTATTATGAAAAGCAAACAGGGATGAACTCTGCTCAAACGGTGAAGCCTGAGCTGAGAAATCAATTCCTGCATCAGTCGTGGCCCTACAACAGAATAATGCTGTCACAAAGTTCATCAAGCCCTCGAGATCCTCACCCTGGTTTACCATACTGTACCTATTTCATTGGCACTGAATATTCACATTGTGGCAGTTTCTGGAGACCAAATGAAGCTGTCACTGTGGGAAAAAACAGCCCTGGGGTTCAGCCACCAGCTGGAGACTCCATCAGGACATCCATGCTTGGTTTTCCCCTTTTCCATGGACTTTCTGCCCAGTTGCACATCCCCTGTACCTCTGCTTGCCCAGCTCTAGGATAAGGATCTCATGTTCTCCTCCTGCCCCACGGGGTACAATGTGTGACAGAGCCCAGTGCCCTGTTCCACTGGCAGACAGTGCTGCTGGGTGCTATAAAAGCACACTGCAGATGAGAGTCCAAAAATAAGATGTATTCTCTTAGACAGGCCCCTTCATACCCAACAGGGCTGTAACTGGGAAACAAAAGTGCTGCCAGCAGACAGGGAATATCTGAGCTTTGTGGTACTGATGCACTGAAGAGGTACTGATGACTCTGGGATACAGGAAGGTGGTTAAAATGGGGCAAAACAAAAGAGCTGGGAAAAACTTTGTCTCTGCAAGGCAGAACAAAGCCATGAAGGGATGCAAAAGCAGACTGAAGTCAGAGTGGTGCTTTGCAGCCACAAACCCAGTGGTTCTCATGATGCAGAAAGCTTCTAAAATATACATATTAACCAAAAAAAAAAAAAAAACAAAACAACAGCCCACAACCAAACAAACAAACAAAACAAAACATGAGGCAGGAAGATACAAGAGAACTTGGTGTGAGCAGCAGTTGAGTCAGAGAAGGGCAGGATTGAGAGGCATTAAGCAGGGAACACCAAAACACCAACAGGTCTCACCATCACAGAGTCATGAGGGAATCACTCCCCAGGGCTTCCTTGACCACGCTGTGCAGTGTAGTCCCTTCCTATTTCCTAATGCTCTCCAAACCACTTAAGCATATCACACATAAAACACAAAGCTGAGTTATTACAGTCAGCCAGGCCAAAATCTGTGGGGTGGTTCAATGACTCTCTGACATGCTTCTGATGAGGAAGGTGAATGAATTGGAGAAGGCACACCTGAGCAAGGACAGTGGTGCCTCAGAGCACCAGAGCATTGCACAGGGGAGGGTACCTGGTATCAATCTGGGCACAAAAGATGATTTTCAGAGCTTTTTTTTTTTTTTCCTCTATTTGCTCTTGTTTCATTTGTATGTCCAGGAATTTTTTATCAAATTATTAAGTGCTGGACTATTCCCTGCATGCTGCACTATAGACTGCCTCCTGTCTACCCCATCCTCTCCCCTACACCATCTCCTGGCCAGGAATTCAGCACTAGTAAAAATTAAACAATCAGCAGAACAACCCTGATTGAAGTTTGGAAACCCACTCCCTACCTGGAGTTAGTTCTGGGGTAGGAGAGAACACCACTCTGCCTGCATGCTTCAGCTGCACTGCCCAATAAATACCATGTACTGAAACTGGTCTGAACAGTCCACACACCCTGTGCTAAGGACTGCACCCAAGCTAGACTCTGTAAGCACAGCCCCACTATCAGATAACTCACATTTAAGTTTTTCAGAGGAAGCTGACACTTTTGTAGAATAAACTATATGATTTTAACCTCCCAAGGAGCAGATGAACACCTGCAAACCAAGATATTCATCTGCCACTGCAGACCTGGAACTCGAGCAACTGGGCACAATAGGGGTGACATATGGGTGATGTCCAAATTCCCCAGGGGTGACCAATGACACATTTGTTCCCTCCCCTTGTTTAGCAACTGGAAAAATCATTGCAAAGGAGGCCATGTCCTGAACCCATGGCTGAGGGTGAAGGATCAGCACAGGATTGCTGCAGGGGAAGGAAATCAAGAAGGAAATGGCTGGGCCAGATAAAATCCCCAGACCTCCCTCTTGTCAAACAGGAGGTTTCTGCTTCAGGAACAGATGGGAAGAGAATCCACTCCATGGCTAAGCCAGAGGAGGTAGAGGAGGCTGAAATAAAGTCCCTTTGACTTCAGCTCTGTGTCTCTGACAGCCTGACTCAGTCATGGACCAAGCAGATAACAGGCGACCATTCATCAGCTCAGCCAACACACAAAGGCAAGAATTTCCCTTCTTAAAGAGATTTAATGATAGAGCTTTAGAAACTGGTAAAAGGAGAGAGACTGAGAGTGAACACACTAGGGATGAGACCCAGTGGGTTGCTATTAATATTTCCCTGAAAAAGACACTCCAGTTTGCAGCACTGGAAGGACACAATTCCAACAGCTAGGCACGTTCTTCAAAACACTGCCCAGCAGCAGAATTAGAGCTGAGTTCAAAGAAAAGTTTTTCCACCAATCTAGTCAAATGGATTATTAACTATTTTTATTTTTTTATAAATCCCAAACAGAAAAAGGTGACCATGAATGCTTGCCTTCCTTGGTATACTGAAAAAAAAATACATACAACTAACCAGCTGGCTAGGGATGTCAGCCAATTCTCTGTCCAGGAAAAGATTTTTTTTTTTTTCACATCTTCTTTTGAAAATTGAAAATTAAACCATACTCCATAAGGACAGTCAGTCAGAGAGGAAGCCTGCAAGTGCTACCACACTCATCACCCAGAGCTGCATCCTCTTGTGCCAGTGGATCCTTCCAAAACACACCCCTCCCCACTGCCATCCTGCCCGCAAAGGCCTGCAGATGCTGTGCCTTTTCTAGGGTGAAGCAGTTGGGAGCAGAGAAAAGCAGCTTTCAGCTCTGCAGCTTTTTTTCCTGTTCAGCTCCCTGCAACACTTGCCTTCCTTTTTGGTACAGAATCTTTCAGTTGCCTGGAGCTATTCTAGTTTATACTGGGCATTCATAGCAGAAGCCCAACATCTCTTGCTATTTTTGCTCATGGCTACCTAGGCAAGCAGCTCCTGTGCTACAGAGAAGCACCTTCTTAATGAAGCAACTATGAGATCAATGTTGTATGACTTCCAAGAGCAAAACAGTTTACAATTAGCTGAAGGTCTGGTATTTGACAGTTTTTTATGGCTCTTTTACAACTGTTTGCAAATCTTTTCTTCCTTTAAATTATTCTGAAAAGTGTTAGGGGAAAGCCAAAAGTTATTTTGTGCAAGCATGTGTCTACTTGCATGAATCCAAAAGTCTTTTTAATTTAAAACCACCATTACAAAATCCTGTATTTACATGATAGTTGTTTATGTAATGCTCTAAAGAAAAACTAAATGAAGCACAGAAGCCAATGCTAATGCAGAAGATGGTGGGAGTTAATGAACATGCTCCTGGGGCAGTCCAGGAGATAGCAAGACTTACAGCCTCTGCCATAAGGATTTAAACAAGGCTGCATTTCCCAAAAAAAAAACCTTCTGATACAACCTCCATGCGTGCATAACCTGTGATTTTTAGGCTCCTCACCTGGATTCCTGAGATGTTCAGGTCCTCTGTTCAGCATAAAAAAATAAAAGTGAGATTTACCAGGACACCACCTCCAAAATTCAATCCTTCCCTTGAGATGTGGAGCATTTCAATAAATGAAAGCAAAGGCAGAAATTAAACTCAGAACTGTTCAAGCAGGCCTTTTCTGACTCCATGCCTCTCTTCCTTTCATTCATGGCATGTGAACCTTTCAGTACTCCTGAATCCAAGTCACAAGTCTGGAACAATCTGACTTCCAAAGCGGGGCAGCAGCCCAGGTCTTGGCTGCCAACAGCACGACACAGCCCCTCACCTTCACCTCAAAGCATCACCTACTCCAAGTGAAAGCACAAGAGAAAGCATTCACAGATAAAAAGCATGTTCTAGCCTGAGGCCTGTCAGCATGGCACATGCCTAAAGAGAAAAATGAATCTGCATGATAGAGACTTGAAATGCAGGTGCCTGGATGGTAACGAGGATTTCCAAAAGGAGGCTTATGTATGGTAAAAGAAAAGAAAAAAGGGATGCTCATTTGCAAGAGAAGGAAGGACAAAAACCAAAGCTACACCTGTAAGAAACAAGTTTCTTTGCCAGGTGCAGGAAGAAGGTTGTACCTTCATTTGAGACTCCAGCCAAAAAGATTAAAGCCATTTCCACCCTCACCCAAATCACCAAGGAGACCAAACCATCTTCAGCTTTTAAGTGCACTGAGGTCAGAGCTGAGGGAGGATAGGAGAGAACCCTCTCCCCAGCCCCAGATCACAATCACTGCTCCAGTGTCCTCCCTGCTGCTGATGCTCCCTCTGCTCCCCGTCCCAAGGAAGGCAGCAGCTCCCAGCCAGCACACCAGACACAGCTGGAGCAGCATCCTGGTGGACAAGACACCCTGATCCATGCCAACTTTCCCTTGTAATCATGCCCATGGCTTGGCAACACCGTGCCCACAATCCAGACTGACGGCATGCAAGATCCTACATCTTCCAGGGGAAGCTGAGCTCCAGCTCACAAAGTGCCTCCAGCAATGGGGAACTCTACCAAGTTACGTACTCTTATGCAAGTTTGGGGTTTTTTAAACACCTGAAGAAAAAAAGAAGAGAGAGAAATCAATCCAGCAATCCTTGTTGATTGTACTCACAGTAATTATACTTGTGTTATGCCAACAGAATCTTCAGTCTTGAGATCGGAGATAACTCGACTGCCTCCCGGATGAAACAAAGCCATGGGTTTTAAGCCACTAGAAAAAGGACAGTAGGCGTGGAAGGTGTTTTGGGGATGCAGGACAAGCAGAGCAGCTGGATGCTGGTGCTGTCTGTAAAACCACTCTGCTCCTACCTGAGGTGGAAAGCATAGCCCAAACTCTGCTCAAACAATGCCTTCCATGAAAGCAGAGCAGGGAAGGTGAAGGACACAGCAGACCAGACCAGGGGCTACAAGATGAAGATGACAGCATGCCAGAATGATCAGACCAGGCTCTCATAGACCTGAGCAAAATTAGGCATTTTATGCAGCTTCAACACCTTTGCTCTGGGGACCTGCTGTGTCCCCCAGGGCAGCCAGTCCTGCGGAGCCCAGGCAGGTGCCAAGCAGCTGGGACCTGTCTGTGCCACCAGTGGGGGATGGACACAGCCCAGTGCCACCCAGCCCCTCTGCTCCTGCTTCTTCCAAGCTGAGCAAAAAGCTAAGAACAAAACCCTCCTCCCCACTTACCTCTCTGTGCAGCCAGGTGTTGGTAGAGTTACTAAACTTGTAAAATCTATTTTTTTCCTCCTAGATGAAGGCTTTACATTCACATCAGTAAAGAAATACCCAAGGTCCAGAGGGATAGATTCATGAGCTACCATCCTCCAGTCCTTACAGGAAGAATGTCCAACTTCCTAAATATTTGAATATATATTTTACAATATAAGTACATTGTGTGGGACGAGAGAGAACAGTCACCACATCACAGTTTGCTCAGCTGGATCCTGCCCAGCTGTGGGATCACCAGTGAGCAACAGATAAATTTCAGTCCTGTTCTGACACTGCTTCCTCCTGTTGCTTTTGGCGTGTTGCTTAACACCCAGCATGTCCAAGTTTCATTGCTTTATATATACATACATAGAGCTATGTATACATACATACTGTAGAAATCATATTTATTCAACCTCCTACAATGTTCAAGAAAGCACTGAATTATGCTGAAGCAGTTGAAAGTGAGGAGCTCTATCAGAGACCGAGATCAGGAGCCTCGAGAGAACAAGCAGTGATTTCACATCAGCCTGCAGAGCTCTGGAGTGAGCAGCCATCTTCAGCCTTTGAAAATCAGGACCCTTCTGAGAGAGCTTAAAGACGGGTGAAAAATACTCAAGATCTTTGGAGGGAAAAAAAAAAAAAATATATATATATAATCAGAAGACACCACAGCCAACCCAAAGCACTTATGGGCAAACCACTGATTTGCAATTCCAAACCACTTTTCCGCCCAAATCCTCCACTTACTATCTTATCTGATCTTCTCTGAGGGAATCCCCCAAACCATCTCGGCTTCAGAAAGGACCTCTCAAGCTGTGCTCTGAGCACTTCTTTGCACTGAAGGTTTGTGTAAAATGCTGACAAACTAACAGCACTTCTGTGCACTGTCGCCTTTTTTTGTAGGTTTTTTTTTTTGTTCTGGCAAGATTATCCTTATCAGGAAATGAGGCTCTGCTCTCTTAAAGGTTGCCATACCCCACACAGACACTCTTTTACTGGCCACATGTTAATAATATTAGCATAAAATAAATTTTAAGGTGGACGTGAACTGTATGAACACAGTGACCAAAAAAAACTGCTTTGCTGATGTTCATTTAATGTTTTTAAGTCAGCAAGCATGGGCAATTCTGCTAGGTGGCTCAAAACCAGGCATGTTCTGCCACAATGGAAAAAACATTGCTAAGAAACACCTCAGACCCACTGCATCACACCAACAGAGAGGTCATGTTGAAGCAGACTGAAGACATTGATCCTTTTTATTAGCAGAACGCCCTACATTAGATGACCTCAGCATTTCACAAGCATTATATTTAAATCCTCAGCAGTCTCCTAACATGGCAACCTTTTCCCATTCCCACTTTGTAGACAGAAGCACAAAGACATGGAGGACATGGTGTAGCAGTAGTTATGAAATAAAATAAGTCTCAAATTTCTGACAGCAAATTTAAATTTTCAGGCTTCACAGTAATGCTCTTTGTCCAAAAATCTTTTTGCTGAAATCAGTAGGAAAGTAAGAAGGCTCCCTCCCTCTCCCCTTGTTATTCTGTCCCCTTGGAGGGGAAAAAAAATTAAAATACCTTAAATTTGGAATCAAAATCCTTTCAGCAAATAATTTTTGAGGAACATTGCATGGAAACCACACCTGTTTTAACTGGGGATGTCAAAAGCCCAAAAAAAAGTGTCACAGAATAATGATGCTTTTTTTGAACAATCAGTATCAGTCTGTTCCTGGCATTAATTTTGGAAATGGTATAGCTAATATGACAGCTATGATTTGGAGCCTTCAAAAGGCATAAGCTATTGGCATTTTAAATACATTACACACAAACACGCACGCACCCCTACACCCACACTAACTCTGCAGATTTGTTCTGCTCCTGTCTGCTGGCTCTTCTGCGTGTACTCCACAACAGATTGTTTCCTTCCCTCATCCCAGTTTTTTCCTAAGGGGGCTTTACATCAGGCACCCAAATAAAAAGGGTTCAAAGACACCTGCACTACCACAGCACACAGCAGAAGGGATCCTCTGTGACTCAATGGACACAATCGAGCTTTTCAATTAAACTATTACCCAAAAAGGTGTGGGTGGCTTATTACCAAAGCCAGCATTTATTTTAAAAAATGGAGAATACCATTAGAAACACCTAATATAACTCTTATTAACTTATTTGAATCTAGTTGTGAGCACATTGGGTTTGTAAGTGTCTGCTAACATAGCATTCTGTTTGCCTAATTAAGTTTTCAGTAGGGGAAGCCATAGCTCTCACATTAATATAGGGAACTGAAAAAAATCACATATAAACCAACGCTGAGCTTGATTTACCTTTATTGTGTAAGGATTTGCTACGGGCTCTTCAACAACTGCTAACTAATTTTCCATCAAAAAGCACAATTGCTGTACAAATTCCCATTCCAGCCCAAGCGATGGGGATGACGGACTCGCCCCAAATTATAAACCCTCCACGCAATCCTTACAGCACTTCCAGACCCTCTGGTTCTCCTCGTCACTTTTTCCCTTTGCTAGTCCATGTTCTGAACCTTGAGCTTATTCCCCCAGCCGTGCTGCTAAGCAGTAATGCTCTAGCTGGGGAGCATCAAGCGGAGGAAAATTACCATTAGCCAAAAAAAATTAATCTTAAGAGGCTTAAAAGAAATCTCAGGGAATCAACTCCGATCTCCATGACAAATAATTAGCAAAATAAAGATAAAATACTGAAGCATCTCAGCTTTCCGCTACATTCCAAAGCGGCTTATTTTCTCCCTAAATTTTACTCTTGCTGCATTTAAAACGCTCGTTTGCAACTTCCAAAAAAAAAAGAAGAGGGGGGGGAAAACCCAAAAAGCAAACAAAGACAAAGTGTTTTGCCCAAAAACACAAGATTTCTGCCTGGCCAGTCTCTGTACCCTGCTCCAAGCAGGGCCCCCAACCCACGCCCCACGAGACCTGCTCATGGGGCGAGCACTCCTGGAACAGGCCCATATTACAGCATTAATATAATTTACAAAATGGTTAAAAATCAGAATGTTTTTCCTCCGTGAAAAATAACACACTTAATGCTTTTCATCTGGCACATAAAATTTACAATACCTCCAGGAACATTTTCTTTGGTTAAATCAACACTATTGGTACTTTTTTAGCCCATAAGCATATTACAGCCCCAGCTTTTTATGGGTTTTTTTGGTTGTTGTTTTCACCCATTGTAATAAACTTTTCAGAACCAGAAATGATCAACAATAAAAAGCATTCCCATGTCAAACATTTTTAACTACTGCCTTTAAAACAATAATAAAAAAGGCGGGGTTGGGAAGCGGGGAGAAGGATTGGCTTCAAACCTGACTCGTACAGCAACTATCTCGCTGCAATTAATACAAAGTAATCGTCTGCGCGGCCAAAGTTGAGCGCTCTCCCCAGAATTGTTTCCACGCCGCCTGCAGCAGGCAGCCGCAGCAGATGTTGGCTGTTAAAGGGCGCAGACGACACAGTTCATGACTCCTGGGAGGCGGCTGCGCCACATCTGCAGCCCGTGAAGGCGAGCGCAGGAGCGCGGCACTGAGCGAGCAGCGGAGGCCGGGCCAAGCCAAGCCAAGCCAAGCCGAGCCCAGCCCAGCCAGCTCTCTTCCGTGCCGGGGCTAAAAATGGAGGAGGTGTTTGTTGGAGGTGCTGGAGCGGAGCATCCCGGCCGCGCCGGGTTCACGGCGAGCGGGGAGCGGCAGCCGCTGCCTCCGAGCGCCGCTCCGCACGCCCGCTCCTCATTAACTGGGCGGCGATCCAAGTTCATCTGGGCCCCAGAGAAAGGCAATGCTTGTGTTTAGACCGCACAATACTGACATAACATTAACAGATTTACATATGCAAAACTGTGAAGCAACAGGCATTCCCCCTCAATTGACCCACAGCTTGTAGTGGCTGCCGAGTTATTCCCTGCTTAGGCTCCGTAACCAAGTGGGCGTCATGCGACTACCATCTGGGTACCACTTATTTAAAGCTGGCAGTCTCTCTGTAATAGGCAAGCTGGCAATAAGCAGGAAGGGAATAAATTGCATCATTTAGTTAACATCCACTTGCTTTGCGGCTGTTAAAAACCCATGACTGAATAATAATTTGGTTATTTCTTTTGCCAGACAATGCTGTCAGCCAAAAGCGTACTACGCATGCTGCAAAACGTCAGCTTGCAAAATTTCCACTTTAAAAATAAATTAAAGAAATTTGCAGTATAATGCGAGCTAAGAAGTTTTTCTAATGCTAGCAACTCAAAAGCAATCGAGCTCTAAAAATAAATATGCACTACTGTAGTCACCAGATTCTGCTTTTCCCTAAAATCTTCTTTGTTTTTATCAGCCACCCACCCCAATCCATTAAATTTGCCAAACATCACCAACCTGGCCCGTTACAAGCAAAGGAAGTGGGATTTTCTTGCAGGAATGCTCGCTAGATCCCAACACTTCTCCATTTCATGCTACCCACTGCCCTTCTCATCCTTTGCCTTAATTCGTAGATTTTATCATTTCCTTCTGTCTGACAACTGCTTTCACACAAACGGGTATCAAAGAAAGTGGCTGAAACTGGAGACCACTGAAATACAGCTAGAACGTAGCCTTTGTTAAAAAAACAAAAAAGGAGGAAACAAAGAGCTTTTGAAGTGGTTTTCTCTTTGGGGCTCTTTAGTTTGCAGAAAATTAAGTTACCAATAGTAATCAATTTTTTTTTTTTGTCCTAATTTGCTCGAAATACGGCCTATGCACATTTATCTCAACATCCATCTCTCCTCAGGACTAAAGGAAAAGCCCATGCTGAGTGCATTTTTGTACTGCAGAGATAACAAGGCTTTGCATTATACAGTGGGAAAAGTCAGAAGAAACGTTTCCATTGGGATTAATGGCGAGGACGAGCCCAGAGCACAGTCCACAGGTAAAAGACATCCCAGCATCTCCACCTCCAACAAAACCAGGCTCGCTCCTCCCTCCTTACATTTTGAAGGGGCATCAGGGACTCTGAAGTGCAGAAACAAGGCAATCAACAGTAAGAGGAAAGCTGAGTTCATTAGGAACTGGATTCCAGTGTCAGAGGATGGTGGAGCAGAGCCAGGCTGCCACACACCTCTCACATCCCTGCAGCTTCAGCACCCACACTGGTGTGGCACAGAAACACCACACAGCTGGGCATGGGGACACCAAAGGCAGATGGGGGACAGCTGTCCTCCCCTCCCCATCACTACCTTGTCTCCTTGCAGGGCTGAGGCACTAGGGCAGAGCCCAACAGGCAGAGGTGCCAATGTCCACACCGTGCCATGCTGCTCGTGTGGATTCAATACAGGTGACCCCTTCACAATCCACAGCCATACAGCACAGCCCTGGTGCAACAGGACCTTCAGCACTCAATCTCAAAATTCTTCCTGAGCTAACACACACAACTGTTCACCTCAAAAAAAAGAATCATTTGGGAAAGCAGCTTTTAACAGACTTCCACAGCACCATGCAGCTCTTGCTGCTCCACCTGGGATGCTCAGCCAGCCCGAGGCAGGCAGGGAAACACAGGACCCAAGGTGGGACCACCACTCAGGAATACAGCAGACCTAAGGGCCATTGTAGCAGCTTGCAAGCTTTACAAACAGGAACAAAAGTAAGATGGAAGAAAAGGATTCTAGTTGGCACCAACCTGACAAGACAGTGTCCAATGAAGGGTGAGAGTGAAAAAGGGAAGAGAAACCGAGGGCAGAGAGAAAAATCTGTCAGAGGAAGTGCGATGCCAGAAACTGCTCCAGGACCCCATGGCTGGATGCCAACTCAAAGCCTCCAAAAAAAAAAAAAGGCTACAGAGCCCCTAAAACCTTCCTGATTAAAAGGAAAAAAATCTGTGCAGGCTGAGGTTTGTCAAGTCATACTTGCGCTTGCTGTGCCTGCTCCACCACTCTCACCCAGAGGTCTCAGCTTGGAGTTCTTCTCTGGAGAGGAGACCCAAGGCATCCAGTTACTTTGGCAAGGAGAGACGTGCATCCCCTAAAGCATGTGTGTAACTCAGAGAGTGTTTGAAGAGCTCTGCAGTACTAAGCCTCTGCACTGTTAATTGTACATACCATACCCAAGATCATCAACGTTGTCACCCATGTGGTACATTACTGTATGGTCAATCTCCCTAATTATTCTTGAGTTATTTTTTCCAGTAGATCTACAAAATTATCAGCATAAATCTCAAAACATTTACCAGTCAACAAACTCAGCACAACAGACATAAGCTTGGCCCTGACAAATAAAAAGACTAAGGAAAATGTATTTATTTGTAGCAAATGTCCTTTCCTATAACCATCAAATAGATTACAACTGCATTTCTCTCCTCGCACTGCACGCTGGGATCCAGGCATTTAACTAGCACACACTACAGTGCTGGATTAATCATAAATAGAATATATTTTTAAGTGCATTAATTATGTAACAGATGCTTCCAGGATTCCAATGGAGGTAATTTTTAAAATCCCAGTGTACAGTTTTATCAATCTGTGCAGTTTCAAGGTTGTTTTTAATTTGCTCTCCACACTACACTTATTTAAAACCAAGAGGTAATCAACCACTGCCTAATGTTTTTTTTTTTTCAGTTCAGGCTGGAAGACAGATCCTACACTGCTGCTGTTGGACACCCCAATTGGTGACAGAGATTCCTCCCTGCCATGATGATGGGTCTGAATAAGAAGCTGTGGGAATGCAAGAATTCTTCATTTGCCTTCTATTAATTTCTCCTCCTCAGACTCATTTCTGCCATTCAGAAGTCTTGGTCTCCTCCTGCACATTCCCACTCAGGTAGCAGATGTGATTCAGTGCACACAGCACACGTGGAGGCCCTGACAGGGACAGTGGGGCACAGACAGGATGCTCAGGGTTTCCAAGCAGTCCTTTATTTATTGATGGGGTACCATGAACACTTGGACTCAATGATCTTACAGATCTTTTCCAGCTTTAATGATCCTAATTCTATGAAATAACTCTCACTGCTTTGAAAAATGGAATTAAATTCAGCTCACTTTGAAACAGAGTTATGCCATAGTAGAGAAAAATGGGTTTTACCTTACTTACCTTGATAATACCAAAAATGGCATATCCAGCTCCTGGCTACAGCACTATGGTGACAGGGACCTGGGTGGGACAATAGAGATCTCAGCAGCCTGTGGATGGCTGCACTGGAGCACCCTGGGGCACAAGCACCACAGCCTCCATGTGCTGGATGAGAAGTTTGCTTTCCTTTCCATCTTTGCACATCTCACAACTCTTGGATCCAAGTCACACATCTCCTCACAGAGCTTCATCTCTGCATCTGTCTGCAACGCTTAATTTGTCATGACTTGGAGGGGCATTTTTCCAGGCACTCACTGCATGTGCAGCCTGGGAAGTGGCAGAGCCCATTCCCTGATAACACTGGCTTGGAGTCTCTCTCTCTCATATTCTGCAGCAAACCCTCCCTCTGGTCCAGGATGTGAGGGGAAAATACAGGAGCACACAGAGCAATTAAGGTTCCAATCAGATGTGGTGTTGACACATAAGAATGAACAGTTTAACCCTAATGCATGGTGAGGGCTATTTAGGAGCATACAGTAATTGCACATGCAGAATATGGAACCTCAGCACATGATGAAGAGAGGGGGTGAGGACAGGAGGGGTTCAGGACCACAGCTCTGCTCACCTGCACATCAGGCACTCCCTGGGATATCCACAACTCAGGCTGGGCACAAACCAAGCAGGAACAAAAGGTGGGCAACAAGAATTTTATTCCGACTAAATATTTTATTCTGGCTGCTACTCCTTTCCAAAAATAAAGGTAATAATTAAAAGTGAGGGCTAACACTTTGCTGCCTCACTTCACAGACTGCACATCCCATTTCCTCAACAAGGCAATGCAAAAACAGGCAGTGAACAGGCTGAAGTCAGCTGGAGAAGGCAAATGACTTTGTGCAACACCAGGGAGGCCCCAGGGCAGGCAGCTGGGTGCTGGGCTGGGTCTCACTTCCCTGGGCACACCACAGCCAGCGTCCACCAGTGCCCAAGGACCACACTGACAGTGAAAGCCCTGTGGGCTCAGCCCTGGCCAGTGGGCACCTGGCCTCTCCTCACACCACTGAGGACTCTCCTCGCTCCAAAATTATCCATTGGCTCTGATGGAGCATGGAGAATGCTCACCTCACTTCATCACCAGACACTGGTCACACAGCAAGGCTTGGGGGCAGTCAGGGACATCCTGCAATGCTGCTCTGTGGTGCCAACCCCACCCAAAACACTCTGCTGAGCATAGGGACAGCAAAGGAAGAGAAGCTGTCAGGGACAAGAAGGTGCCTCCACATGGGGAGGGAGACCAGCCCTGAGCACACAGCAGGGTAGAGGGACCAGGTCCCTGCCAAACTGCAGCACACCCTCACCCCATAATCCCTGTGACACAGGAATGCCAGCACCATGCCAGGTTATCTCAAGGTGATAAGACTCGTGGGCTGTACCTGCTTGGCGTGGCTCGAGCAAGGCTCCCTCGGGGCTCCGCTTTCACTTCCTATTAATGTGCACCTGCACCCATATCAAAAGCAGGAAAAGCATAAACTGTATTCAAAGCTTTACTCAAACCCCCACTGGAAGCCTGAGTTGATGCCAGTGCATGCCAACACCTGGGCTCACCAGCAGCCTTGCTGGTGACACTGCCTGTGGCTGCACTGGAGCCACCACGGCCACCCATGCTCCCCACACCACACACACCCAGCACACCCATCCTGCACAGCACCCAGTGAGCACAGGGCTTGGGACAGACCCTTTTTGGGGTGAACCTGCTCCTGAGCTCTGGCCACCTCTTTCCTTATCAGCTTGGCTCTTTAACTCCACTGGC
Organism: Peucedramus taeniatus; assembly: GCA_013400575.1. NCBI lineage: Eukaryota > Metazoa > Chordata > Aves > Passeriformes > Fringillidae > Peucedramus > Peucedramus taeniatus. The sequence continues at coordinate 1,326,345 of WBNO01005967.1, forward strand.
ACACAGCAGGCTGGGCACAGCTTTATCTGAGTTTTATGTGCAGCTGCATTTGCTTATCACACAGATAAGTTATTATAAAAACAAGAAGAAACAACAGCAGCCAGTAACTTGGGTATCTCAGTGCCCTCATCACCAATTCCCAGCCTCTGGACCAGCTCATCACCCACAGCTCACAGGGAAGAAGGAAACCCAAAGAACACACAATGACAGGACATGCACAGTAACAACTTCAGTACCTGCACTAAGGGAGCAGCATCATATTAACAACTAGAGGAAACCCACACTTGGCAGCTTTGGCAGGGTGGTCCCACCAGACTGAGAAGAGCACATCCAGACACAAAGCCTCTGGCAGAGGTCTCATGTTACAGCAAACGCTATCAAGTGGCCAAGGGGGTGGCCCTGACCCCTTCAGACCCTCCTCTGATCTCCAGAATCCAATGAGGATGTTCAACTGACAGAAAACACTTTTTTTCCTGCTTAAGCTAGTTTTCTGCTGGTCCAGCTTCCTGTGCAGTCTCACCTCTGGTCAGCTGAAGCACAGGGGTTGCAATGGGAAGCACACCCAGGGACAAGCTGAGAGAACAGAATCCACTTAACTGCAAAGTGAACCAAGCCCTCACTCTCCACGGCACCAAGCGCGCTGTCAAATAGTCAAATTGAAAGTAGCTTTCATCTGAGGAAAAACAAAGGAGGCAAAGGCTTTGCAAGGAAACAATTCTCATTTGATGCATGTCATGAAGTTGTGAGCACGCTTGAGTCACGGCACACGTGTGGACCATTGTGAGCGATGTGTCCTCCTCCTCATCTGCCGAGAGCAGCCACCAGGCAGAGGTTGAAACAGGCGGAGGTGATTCAACGCCGATGAGCAGAAACACTGAGACGTGCTGTTCTTAACACAGGGGCTGCACCTGACACAACTTTTATTTACTCAGAAAAGTTTTCTACCCTGTCCTTCCCCTGTCAGTTTACCCACGTGTGAAGCAGAATCTCCATCCCACCCTTGATGGCTCACTACAATCCAACAAATACTTCCAATACAGGAAGACTTTTTTTCTTTCGGATCTATGAGAAATATAAGTTGAAAACCTGAATATTACTTATTACCTGACAAAGCATTATACTTTCTTTGTGCTTATGGCATCAAGCAAGGAAAAAAAAAAAACACAAAGAAATGGAACAGGAAAAAAATCTTCCTACTAGAATGTAAATATTTGTGCATAGCGAGAACGAAGTATTTCCATAAATCATATTCCTTTCAATAAAGGATAACTACAGGCCAAATTTTACCAGTAGATACAGGCATGTAACTCCAGCTAAAGTTACTCAGAGCTGCCCAAGTTTCTAAGAGGCAAACTCAAGCAAACAGTGCTCATGTCCAGAAGGACTATGAGCACAGGAGCTGAGGCCACATTCCCAGCTCTTTTGAGAGAGGCAGACAAGATCTGCTTCATATCAGTGAAGAACTTCAGAGATGAGTCAAACCTGCAGGATTTGCTGCAATACTCGCTGCAAAAGAGGATGTGAGAACTGGCAAGTACGCTGTGTTTACTCACTGTGCCATCTAATTCTGGAAACTCGAGCTGAGATTCAGCGTTCGAGCACGACTCCAAGGGGTGGTGGGAAGATCCTGGCCCTGTTACAAAGCCACTTGCTGGGCTAAACTGGTGGTATATGCTCAAACAGGGCCATGGGCTGACCCAGACAGAGGTTCTGCAGCTGGCAAGAGAAGCCTCCTCAGGGCAGAGGCTGCACCACATCTGCCTCCAGCCCAGGGACGAGCCTCCGCAGGCACTGGCGCACACGAGGAGCAGAGATGCTCTAAAAATCACGCACTGCTTCAGTTAATGACACAGATTTACTCTGGGTGTTAGCCTGTTTTGCTAAAAAAAGCCAAGCAGATTTTTTTTTTCTTTTTTCCTGGTGCAAACTGTCCTTTATAGAGACTATTAATATCCCTCTTCCTTCAGTTTAAGCTCTACTTCTCTTCCTTGTTCTCCCACTGACTTAAAAGATAAGTTGCAAAATGAGATCTAATTTATCTCTATCTTTTGTCCTCATCCCTTCCCTCCTGTTACTGCCTGGACAGGCAGATTGCTCTGTAGGGAATCACTGCATGGAGCACAGAGTTTATATTTGCTGCAATACTCACATTTTTAAGCAGAAAATGAAAGATTTTACCTAGTTTATACTAAACAGAACCCCTTTGGTTCTGGCCTCATGTAATTAATTCTGCACAAAGTAGTAACTTAGATAAAACACCTTGCTATAAGCAGCCACCTCAAACTGCTGTGAATATTCCTCACTATCAGACACCAGTGAAGACAACAGCAGTGGATGGTGGCTGCCAGGAGGCTATGCTGAAACAAATGCATTTTTATTTTTCCCTTTAAATTAGAAAAGATTATCATTTTACTCAGCAATGCCCTTTATTAAATTGAAACTCTCCACATCAGAATTAAACACATCCTATCTAGTCAAAATGAAGTGTATTATTTATCAGTAATATTTAATGACAAAAACCTGATAACTTTTTCCGATTATACCACTGATTTCCTCCAGTCATGCATCATTGGCTCTGCTGGTCATTAGCATTATCACAGTGCATAAACTCTGGCTTAGGCAGCAAGTTTGATAACAGAGCCAGACACCTATAGCTACCATTTTTCAGTTTGTTCAGATTTACTAGTTTACCTCTCTATGAGTGTGCCTCTATCTAATGGCATCGATTAAAATCCCTAAAAATCCTAGACAGTAAATTTCCATTTCCATGCAGCACGCTTCTATACACTCAGAATCCCTCAGTAAATATAAAGCACTTGCTGAAAAATCAGATTTCCCCTTCAACTGGCTGAGGACCCTTTTCCTGAAAGACTATACTCCAGCCAATCTGAAAAATAAATAGGAAATATTTAGCCTTCTCTGACTGTTTAATGCCAGGAATACACTGGATAGGCTTAAGATATTTGAGTTTAATTCACAGGCAATGTTCCATTTTAACTTCTATGAAATAGTATTTTTGAATGCTACAGATACCGCTTTTATGGAAGTGAAGGAAAAAAAATCGGAACAGGTAACATGGTAAAAATCAGCTGAAATATACCAAGATGGGTTTCTACCATTCTCAGTTAAATCCTGTAAATAAAATGACGGATTAGAAAGGTTTCCTGAGCAAGATCATCATTCCTCACACTCCTAGACTTCAGAAAATTCCGATGGGTAAAGCCAGAGAAAAACTTCAAAATACTTATACAAACAATAGTTTTGCTGCATACTTCTGACACTCCTCTTTCAAAGCCTTTTAGGTATCAAGTAATTTATCACTGAAAAATACATTTGCTCTTCTCCAAACCTACAAGTCAGGAGCTCTACAAACCTTAATATATATTATCTAAACACATATGCACAGGCATAGCATTAAAAACTAACAAAACCAATTTATTACGAGCTACTTCAGAGCCACCTTCTCCCAGTACTCATTTAATTCAACGACAGCAGGATAGGGCCCCTGACAACTCTCTGATTAAAATTAATTACTAAAGCTGTTAAGACATTATTACTATTGCAAAACTTACTGAGAAAAATCTCTCTTCTAAATCTGCTAATGCAGGTACAGGCCATGATGTTCTGCACAAACATCCAGAGAGTTTCTTATATGTTATACACATGAATATTCTAAGATTTTATTATTTAGTCAAACTGATTTTTATTTTATTTTATTTTTTTAAACTCAGTCCATCCAAGGAAGCTCCCATGATTCCAACAGAGGTATTTAAGGCCTAGGCCACATAACTGAAGCTAAATCTGCCTGTGTTATGGAAATACATTTATGAAATTCACCCAAGGGGGAGGAATAATTTACAGTACACTGATCAACAGTTTGCATTGTACTGTCTGAAGGAGCCCAGTTTGAGAAGAAGAGCTGTTATGAAAGCAGAAAGTATCAATACTAACACAATTGGTGCCAATGGGTTATGCTATTTGCTGGCCAGAATCCATCTCTCGCACAGAAAATTTCAGTTTGGGTGCAGTTTCAGTACCACTAACTGCAGTATTAGAGGTTGGGACCATTATACAAGAAGCAGCAGCAATTTGATGAGGTTGATCCCAAATTCTGTGATTTGTTGAGGCAAAAAACAGCTTGAACCCTGGCAGCAAGCTTGGGAGCACGGGATGCAGGAGAGCTCACACAGCCCCCTGCTCCTCTCATCCAGGGGCTTCAATCTGATTCTTCAAAAATGAAACAGTGAAAAATACTGTCACTGTTCTCCTCTGCCTGCCTGCCACTCTACCTGCACGTGTATCTTCCCCAAAACACACTTCTGACCTGACTGAGCACCAACCAATGTCAAAACCCTGGCCAGGCACATCCTCCCCTGGACTGCCAGCCTTTCCCAGCCAAACCCAGCTTCAATGTGCTCCAAACCCAATGTCTGGAGCCACTCCATGATGCCCCACAGCCCCCTGCACTGCACTGCTTTTAAGGGGATTTCTGCCACAGGAGGAAAAGGAGGATTTACAAGACTGATTTTAATGGAATTTTTCTTTGCAGCACAAGTATAAAACGTGGGAACTGGGCTGGACGAGCTGCCCGAGCAGCTAACAGAGATTTGTCATGAGGTTCATGGAAGACAGAGTTCATGACTCACTGTCAGTGAGCTCACTATTACAACATAAAAACTATTATTAAAAATAAAAATGCAAGCACCAAAAGGAACGCTTCAAGAAGGTTTTAACTTCTTAATCCCAAACAGAATACCCTTGAAATTAGGTTCCCAGCAGGCCCACTGGACAAAATCCATAAAAGACAACCTTGTTATCAAAAATCTATTGGAACAGCACATTTTAGTTGAAAACCCCCCTCCCTATATCTGCTTCCTTGGTATTCCCAGAAGTTCCTTAGGAAGAGGTGTCTCACTCACAGTCATCTCCCAGCTTTCCAGCAGCAGAAAAACATACACTTCACATTCACCGTGCGACACCAGGAAGATGCTTTTTAAAACTGACATGGGTTCCTAAAGAAATATCAGTTAATTACTTAATCCTCCTTAATGGAATGATCAACATCCTTTCAGCAAACAAGGCAGTGATGATTTAACGTTTTACTGCACTGGGAGAATTAACCCCGCTCCTCTCCCGTCTGCTGCGACCGCTCGTTTCTTGAGAATCAGTTCCATTTATTCACTTCGGCAGAGCAGCCCCTGCACCCAGGCAAGAAAAAAAAAAATAGACAAAAATCTGCCTCAGTGTTATTCTGCCAAGGCCTGACCTCCAGACTGACAGAAAGGCAGGTGGCCCAGGCACCCAGGAAATCAAGGTACGAGGCAGCACAGAGCAACAAGCCCCAGCGTGAGCCTGGAACAACTTCATCAGCATCCCAGGAACACCACTTCAAAAGGAACCGGGGAGGGATGTTTGAATCCCAGCTCAGACAGCTCCTGAATCCCTGAGAACCCCCGGCTGTCATTCTGGCAAGAACAAAAGTCCTTTCAGGGCTCCACTGCTCGCTGCAACCAGACCCAGGCTCAGACAGAATTCTGCAGGCAAGTATTGTGCAGGAGAGGGAATTCAGCATCGATTTTTGTGATCAGATGTTTAGTGGCTGCTCTGAACACTCCAGCAATCCCCCCTCACCATTTTATCTTCCTTTATCACAAGCTTTTTAATAGAGACATGACATTCTGCTTACTGCTGGGCTCTCTCTATTTATCTCTCTCTTAACAACACTTTGGCATCATCGGCTCCGCTATCTAAATCAGCAATAGTGCATGTCCGGTCACATAAAACCAGAGAGGGCTTCCCGAGATGCCTTGGGAACTCTGACTACTCTGGTTTACTGATGTGTTAATATGCCCCATCCACTAATTAATGAACAAACAGCTTAGCCAGGGAGCTGGGGGAGGGACACCAACACAAGACTGCGGAGAGCCCAAGGAAAGACACTTGACCCTAATTGTTAGCAACAAGATGACAAGACTGATCGGGAAGTACAGCTAAAACTCAGATCCAACATGAAAGGAAATGTCTGGCAAAGAGGGGAAAACTAACGATGCCATTGGAGGCTGCAGCCAACCTGCCACACTGTGCCACCTTCTGTCGGGCTGCCAGTGCTCAGTGCCCAGCACCTGGCCTGGGCTCCTTAGCACCACGCTCACATCACATCCCTCTCTCCATGCCCAAACCCTCATCCTCCTCCTGCGACCCAGCAGCTCCAGGGTGAACACTCCAGTCAGGAAAAACTGGAGTTTGTTCCAACCCATGACGGGGTGAAGAGAAAGCACGGCTCACGCTGCACCTTCCCAGCAAAACCACCTGCAGAATTCCAGCCAGGGGGTTTTAAGAAGGGCCAAAGTCTGGCTGAAGTTTCAGACAGACAGAGTTTTACCTGGGGGAAAACATTCTTCATCTTAAAAACAGCCTGGACCATGTACCACAGCAGATATGTCTGCAGACACACCAGCAAGAGGGTGTTGTGCTCCACGTGCACTTTGGGAAACACTTCCATATAGAGTTCAAAACCCTTGGAAAAAAGATTGTAAGCTCTTTCTACCTGAAAAATCAATTCATTTGAGAGTCACAGCAGTGCAGGAGATGCTGCAGCACCGTGGTCTGGGACACACACCCAGGAGAAAGTTGATTCACAGATGGCACGTCCAGCGCAGACACACCGCGAACGCTGCGGAGCCCCGGTTTTCAGTGCCAGTTTTTTAATTTCAGTGCCCAGTTTTTTAATTCAGTGCCTCCGAATTAAACTAACTTAGTGAGGAAACAGGTTCTCCTAATAAAAACACACCAGTGACAAGCATTGTACGGACAGCACCATTAGCAGTAAACAATACACGGGAGAATCATCCGAATAAAACATTCTGGGTATTTATTTGTGTTGCTTTCCCAGACCATTGCAACTGAACAGGAAACTGGAAGGGAAAAAAGCCCACAATTAGTTTCAGAAAAGCACTCCCAGAAACACTGTAGCCTATCAGATCTATGTAAATATTTTACGATATGGGTTCCATTTCAGTAGATCTGTCAAGATATTTACAGGGCTTGACAGTATTTCTGCCTTTAATTAAATTTTCACACACATACTTTAATGTAATTTAAATAGATTATTAGTTGTCAGAATATAGTATAAATTTTGTTTACGATTTAGTTACTTTAAGTACTCACATTGAGGAAACTCATTTAACCCCCTGACTGAGGAGCATTAAGTGTTGAGATGAGACTTCTAAAGAGCTTCTACTGCCCTTTGCACTCTTGCAATAATCTTAAATTACTACAACTTAATTGCAATTTCAAGGCACTAAAATGGAGATGCTTTAAAAACAGCACCAAGAGGGTCAATGAGAGGAGAAAAATTATTTAGTCCTCCTCAGGTGCCTCTGAGGGAGAAACTGATTTTGCCCATGCTCTTGTCTTTGCCCATTTTCCATAGAATCCCCTCTTCATTCGCAGAATGACGCGGAACAAAAAAATCATCAAGATTATTCTGGATACTTGCCACATCCAAACAGCCATTAGACATAAGCCTGCTCACTTGCATGCATGGAAGAGACCCGTGCCAGGAGAACAGAAAGACAAAACCCTAGAGCGCGTTTGCAGAGAAGGCTGCACACGAACAGAGCCAGCAGCTTCTCTGACTTGGGAGCTCCAGTGCTGGAGTAAGGAAAAAGAGCACGTGTTAAACCACTCCAGAAATCCCAACCAACAAATAACTGATCTCCGTAAAACAGTACAACCGATTCCTCTACAGCACAAAATACATCTTTTTAAAGTAAAAGACTACAGAGATCCCACAATTAAGTTTCTCCTCTAATGACTGCATGTTTTTTTTCCAGACTGCATGCTGGTTTTTTTCCCCCCTCTCTCTACGCTGGCATCACCTTGTTACCTGCAGGAGCTGCAATTCCCAGCACAGCGAGCTGCGGGAATCGAAGCGCGCAGCGAGCGGGCTGCGAGCAGCGCTTCTGTCAGCGCAAAACCAACCACCTCTAGCAACCACAAGATCTTCTCCGTCTCTTCTTGCAACGAGACACTTCACAAGGATCTGGGCAACAGAAAAACAATCAGACTCACGATTTGAACACCGCTGTGCCTCAGCACGGCCGGCGCTGACGCGCGTCCTCGGTGGCACGACGTTAAGGGCTCCCAGCCTGGCCATACCTTTCGAAGCACTGGAATAAAGTTTGCTTGCCAGGACCTCTAAGAACGGTCTCAAAGACGCTGCTGATCTCTAGTGCACAGCGTCTCTAAATTCCACCTAGCAAATGCTTTCTGGCTTCTCCTGCATGTCACATCTCTGCTGAAGCGCTCGCCGGGTGTGAAAACACGCTACTATACATGGAGGGAGGGGGGAGAAAAAGTTTCAGTGATAGGAGTTAGTGGCACAGACCAAAAGCCAAAGGCAGCGACATCAGCAGAAGCCCCAGTTGATGCCAGCACACTCTGGATCAGGCCCAGGCAGCCGACTGCACCCTGAGCTCACCCCTGGGGACACGGGGACCACACCATGCCCATGGGCCACGCTCAGAGCAGGGTGCCACCATGCCCCGACACTGCTGACCACCCCCCTGGGCTTCTCCTCCAGCCACCAGCCCCTTCCCACCTGCTTCCCCAGCAGAGGCTCGCAGGGAAAAGCCCTGAGAAGCAACCTGACAGCAAGGCTCATCTGAGGAATAATTAAAATGCGCTATTTAATTCAGCTTAAATACGGACAGCAAACAAAACCCTCGTGCACCCAAGCCCTGCAGGGCCTGATCCTGCTCCCCCCACATTGGGAACCCCAGGAAAGCTCCCTCCCAGGCACCCTGTCCTTGCACACACGATGCTGGATGTGCTGGGAAGGGCAGGAGAGGCCTGAGCAAACGCTGCACCTCCAAAAGACATCCAGCTACCTGCAAAAACCCCACCGAGCCTTCTTCAGCCCTGGCTCAGCTGCGTAAAAATATTTCAGCTCAGTGCCTTGAAGTTGCAATTAAATTGTAGTAATTTAAGATTATCACAAGAGCAAAGGGCAGCAGCAGCTCTTCAGCAGACTCCTCTCACCACTTAATGCTCCTCAGTCTTGGGGTTAAATGAGCTTCTTTAGTATAAGTACCTTAAAGCAAGTGAATCGTAAACAAAATTTATACTATTTTCTGACAGCATATAATCTATTTAAATTTATTAAAGCTTCTCGGAGAAAATTTAAGATGACAGAAGTATCATTATGCCCCATAAATAACCGGACAGCCTCGCCGAAATAACTGTACTTTACATACATATCCTACGTATGTGTGCACATATGTTATTTCTTTTGATACACAAATACACGCTCAACAGATATTTCACAACAGGAATTGTGTTATCCAGTTCAATCTCTCAATATAAATGACCACAAGAGGTACAAATACTAAACACTAGACACATTCCATATATTTGCCTTTTTACTACCAGCCTTTTTCGTAATTTTTACAGTGCTGTGAAACAGGAGTAATTCAGGAGCTACAACTGTTTACAGTATATCACATCAAGGATGATAATGCGAATTTTAGCTCTGGAAAAAGGTGATGCACTCGGTGAGAAAGGCGTAGTGCGGCGTACGCTGCACGCTACTGTCCGATGCACAATTCCCTGCTCAACTTCCCTGCTCCTTCTCCTACCAGGGCAAAACCCAGCTGTGTTGCGGTTACTGGTGGAACTGATTTAAGCAGAAAATGTTTATAGATGTTAAAAAACATTACACATAACGCAAAATGGCTTAATAGCATACATGTGCATGTTTAATGCACATACTTTTTATTGTCTAATTAAAATATATGCCATAAAAAATCTACAGGCTTTAGACTAAGTTATGCAGGACAGTTATGAAACCTTACCTTACAGAAAGTATAAAGTACTTATTGTGAGATCTGCACTGCTAATTAAAAAACTGCTTATGCAAAAAAGATTTAGGATTTCTTAATTCTTCAGCAGATGTGCACTTGGTCTGCCTCCTAATTAATATACATTAGGGCAAGAGCCTCTTACTTGGATTTTTTTAAAAATAGATATTTCCATTGTTTTAGAATACTTTAAAGGAATGAAAGTGACACATATTTAAAGTTTGAGTCCAAGTGTTTGAATACAAACATGAAACTGTCACACAACAAAACTAACCTCACTCCCCTGGTTTATTTCATTTAGTATCTAAATCCTAACTGTTTATTGAAGTAAAATCAAGTGTCTATTAATACTTTTTACTGGTATTTCCACTAAAAACTACACAGTATCAGTCTCTGTGATACAGCCATGAAGACACATTACACACAGTCTTGTAAAAATCCCAGCGTATCAAAACCAAGGTCCATCCTGACTGCTTGGCAACACGTTTGAAGGAAAGATATTACAAGTTTTCCAAACTCTAGGAATGCAGTCATCCAATATACAGTGCTTAATCACAACCAAACTCCTCTATTATACACCAACACAGAACTTACACACAGAGAGAAAAAAAACAAATCCACGTCTCCTTATAATTCAGCGATCCAGAAATAAAAGCTGAATTCCACAGAACTTTTAGGTTTTTCTGCATTGCACTACTTTAATGCCTTCTTCTCTGCAGCTCTAGACAGCGTAAACATAATCAAATCCTAAGTCCCTCTGAAAGTGTAAAAATGCACTTCAAACCATCATCACTTTAAAAAAAACAAACAAACCCCAAACCCCAGCCCATGCACAAAAAACTAACTTTGCAATCAAAACCGTAAGCAACAGAAAGCCTTGTTTGAAATAGTAGTTATTTTTCTCAGAGTTATCCTTTGGTTTCACAACAAAGATCAGCATTTGTAATGGTCCATTTCTGCATAAGTGAACATATAGCCTTGCTGCCTGATCGAATAGTCCAGAGCTTTCAGTGAGGCAGCTCCTGACAACAGCCCAGCAGCAGCTTTGTTTGATCTCTCCTGCCTTCCTTAATCTGGGTTGTCAAGGTTCACTTGTTGGAGGCTGTTTACTTTACTTTTTCCAGAAAAAAAAAAAAAAAGTGATTTTTTTTTCCTGTCTCTCATACAATGACTAATCCAAAGACTAAGGGGGAAGAATGCTGCCAATGCAAGATGTTAAAGCTACAATACCTTTTTGCAATGAGATTTTAGCCGACACCTTTTGAATGGTAACTAGTGGAGAGCTTCCTCCCCCAGTGCCCTGGTCCATTCAATATGGTTGGGAGATAGTTCAAACAAAATGTGCAGGGGAAAAGCTTCAGAGGAGAGAAGTTGAAACAAGTAGCCCTGATTTCCCTGTCTTCCCCCAAATCTAGTTGCCGAGATGCACGGTACCTCCTTGCCCACACTCGCTTCTCTGGGAACTTGAGTTATTTCAGGCTCTCTCAAACTTACAAAACGTAAGAGCTTCTCAGCAGTAACAGAAACTGTAAAAATAATACTAAATCGAGCAAAATGCCTTTTTTTCCAAAATATTAAGGCAAGTCATGGATTAACAGCACAGGCAAAAAAGTTTCTTCGATGACATGCTTGCAACTTTGTCTAATTAAGCAGCTGTTACTAGTGTCATCAACATTTGGTCAAATCAGGTAAAATCCAAGTTTAGAAAAACTGCATGGAAAGGAAACACGGTTTAGAAAACTGTTTTAATATTAAAAACCATCCAGCATCCCAGAAAATCAGGCTATATGGTGCAGACGACACGCTACGAGCAGTACACATCCATTACTCACTCTGAGAACAGTTACTAAAAATGAAACCTTAAACTTCTGAGCACTGAAGTTGGGCTCCAGCTTCTCTACAGAAGCGGCTCAGAGAGCGCTCGCAGGCGGCAGATGCCTCGGGTAGGGACGGGAGGGCTGAGCGCTGCCGCCGCTGCCAGGCTCAGAGAGAACCGGGGGGAAAAGGACGGGGAAAAAAGAAAAACAAAAAAAGTAATCTCGCTCGGCTTGGTTCACTCAAAGCAAAAACACGCAATTAAAATCATTACAGCGAAGTGGCAGCAGAAGACTCGCTGAAAGCGCGGCGCTCCGCAGCCCGCCCGGCGATGCTCTCCGCGCCGGGGCCGCCCGGTCATTAATAGTGCGGAGGGGGCTGCGCTGCGCCCCGCGGAGCCCTGCCCGCGCAGCTGCCCGCGCCCCGCTCGCTGGGTCGGTTTGGCT
>WBNO01005969.1:0-32228 GCA_013400575.1 Peucedramus taeniatus
AGGTGACAAAAGCATGAATGAATGTGGTAAGATCTTTATGCATGAAAGAAACAAGGCCAACAAAGACCCAAGGAAAAAAAAAACCTACTTTAGTTTATTTTGCTTTTCAGGCACCCAAGGCTGTGGACTATCTGACTCTATATTTTTTACAGTGCTGGGTTTGCATTAAATTCTGAAAATAAAACAGGCATTTGCCTCTTTGCATGTCATAGCCATAATTTAAGGGCTAGAGAAGGAATGTTTTAACAGAGAAAATGAAAATATTATTTTATTAGCAGTATAGCTACAAGGCAACATGGGAAACAAAGCAATTAAAATAGGAACTATGAATAGTTCGGTAGAAAATAAAACACATCTAGCATGATAAGAGTCACAGCAACTTAATGTGGGCCCATCTAGTTGTTTAATGACTTAAATATGTCTGTGTTTAAACATATACAAACTGTAGAGACACAAGCAGATACAGACATGCTGATTTAGAGAGGTCTGTACAGGCTTCTTTGGTTTTGCTGTTATTATCATTGGGCCTTTAGAGAGAATCCTGTCCAAGATGCTTTCCTGTGTCTGCTCTTCTCAATGATATGAAACAGACCTGACCGTAGCCAAAGCTGAAATGTATGTGATAATGTTTTTAACAGAAATTACAGTTACTAAGTGTTTGGCAAACAGGATCCATGGTGCTGCTTCCTGAGGCCAGCCACCTCTCCACTGCAGCCAGCCAGATCACATAACCCATTCATGACACTTACTGAGATCTCACATAAATGCATTTAGGCCTCAACTTCCAGTACTCTAGTTCCTACACTGGGTAGAAACCTGATTCCAAGCCTGAACCATGACTCACAACGAAATGATGCCACCTTGTCCTCTCTCTTCATTGTGATTTTCCTTTGGTGGCTTGCACTTTGCTTCATGATGATAAAGAGCGACCAGATCCTTCTTTTATTCTGCTAGACTTTCAATCCTTTTAAGACAACTCTTCAGTCTTTCAGTGATCTAAAAACTTTTCTTTTCTGTTTTATGTGCCCAGCTTCTGTTCATGTCCTACAATAAGAAACCTACTCCATAAGAGGCATTGATCTGTCAGTGCCTTGTACCTTGAACAATGGCTCCAAAATTTTCCTTGACTTCACTCCAAGCATCCTCCCAACACAACTCTGCAGCACAGCTGCCTTCCTTGTGTTTGAAAAGCACTAGTCATCATCTTCACAAGTGAATTAATAACTGCATGCAGATTTTCACTAAATTCCAGGTGCCAAGACCAGAATGACAAGTACATGTCTACAACCCAAACACCCGTAATTTCACTTACTACAAAATGTTCTCTCAGACCATGATTCTCTGATACAGTAAAAAATAGGGATCATTAATCTGTACTATCTAGACCTATGATATGAAATATTCAACACATAATACCCATGTGTTATTAAAAGGAGTACTGTTATTAAAAGGAGGCTGCTTTGGATACCAAATTGGTCTCCAATTATCATTTTCTCTTCTATTTTTTTCACATCAGGGACCAGCAGGAAACCAATGAATGGCAGCTAAGCAATGAGAAGAATAAAAGCACTTGAAAGCAAAAATCATCAAGCCAATAATAATGCTGTTCCTATTATTGAGGGAAAACATAAGTGTTGTATAAATGAGCTTTATGCCTCTGAATGCCAGTCCATAAATATGTAGTTCCGAAGACAGAAATCAATATTAAGTAATTCACTGCAACAGATATAATTAGAGAACAATTCCTGAAATCCCTCCCTCCTTGACAAAAATTTACACTCCTTCCTTACATGTATGATTCTTGTCACACCAAAGAGTTTTTGGTGGAGCAAATACAAATCCTTAGAATTACAACAATGAAATATGCAAAAGAGAGAAGAAAGGAAGGTTCCTTTGCAATGTTGATCCTGCTAATTGCTTTTGTAGCTAAAAGCTTGGTTGGGAATAATTCAAGGTATAATTATCAAGTTAGAAATTGATGAGCGTCCTGTAGAAGCTTGGAAAAAGAGGAAGGTAGAAATCAAAGGACCCTGAAAACATAGCCTAATACATAAGAATACTGTAAATTTAAACATGAAAATGGATCAGCTCCCCTTTCATTTGATATGGGGAAAAATTTCCTGAATATATCTTTAAAAGTAAAATAAAACCAACCATCACCAGCAGAACACTAGCACTCACTAATGAACACTGGATGTTAAGGAGAAAAATAATATCTAATGTGTGCTAAAGGTGTAAGAGGCAGACTCACTGAAAATATCAAAGTCCGCTGAAGCTGTTATGGGGATGCTCTGTATCAACTTGGAAAGACTTTGGATTAGATCCAGTTTGTACTGAAGCAAAGGCAGACTCACTGAAAATATCAAGAGTTCAAGTGTCTGTATCTTTCCAATAATGTTAGCTAAGAAGGGGATTCAAATGCTAGAGATGCAAGAAAATCCATCCTGCAGTCATCCTTTTTCAAAAGGCACTGAAAATCTTTACCCCCTTTTCTGGCAAGATTGAAAACATGTTATATTTTCAACCCACAACAAAATGACCAGCATCCCACTGGCCTAAGGCATGATTGAAGTTCTGGGGAAGTACTTGCTCTTTCTTCCTCTGCTACAGTTCATCAGGTGGGCAATTCTCACTACTAAAAGTCAGAGCCACAGGATGTCCTCTCAACACAGGTAGGAAGAACAAAAGCTTCACAACATGTAGGAAGGTTAGTGGCCTCCTCATTTATTTTGGGCTGTTTGGTGGATTGCCACTGAGTCCTTGTTACCTAAAAATTGCCCACCAGCTTTCAGGTTTTATGTCGCTTCCCTCTGCCCCCATTCCTCCATTTTAAATAAATAGTCTCTATAGCAACTGTTTTGCATCCTGCTGCATCTAAAGGAGGGGGACAAAAGGGATGCAGATATTTCAAGGGATGTTTTAATTTCCAAAATTCCTAAACACTTCCTAAACAGCATATGTACAATATATGTGTATACTTCATATATACTAAAATTTCTGGAATTCAGACAAATTCCTGTGACCTCCCACAAAGTGCCTTATCTGAGATTCCTGACAGGACCTGCCCCAGCAAGCACTGTGCTCTCATCCTCCATAAAGTTGAGTTTGGTCCCAAACCAGAGTTTGGTCCCAAAGAAATCTGAGTGAATAGTTATGTTTGCCCTTCAAACTCCACTCTATTCAGGACTGTGCTGGAAACAAGCACGAGCTTTTAGGCCAAGATGTCTCAGAGGTAAAGCATTATTTCTTTTCCAATGTGGTGGCACTGCACTGAAGTGTTTACCATTCATTTCCCACAATGAAGAACAAAGATAATGAACAATGACTTTGAAATTAATATGCAGTAACAATAAATCAGTTATTTAAAGTAATTCAAAATTATTTTGTTTCTAGTTTATAACAAAGAAATATTCAGACTAAAGATCTCTCCTTTACAAAAGCATTCTTCCCTAAAATCTGCCAGTTTGCCTTCACCTTGGTAATGTTTATTTTTAGCTGCAACTCTGGAAAATTAATCAGTACATGCTTTTGCATTTTAGGCTAATTTAAATGAAAGCAATACTAGATTGTATTATACCTCCTTAAAATACTATAGTAAGAGACAGCCTGGGGAACCACTCCTCAGCTGCTTTAGAACAATGCACAATTCTGTTTAACTTCCCAAGCAGCAAAGAATGCTGGTTTATCATAACTGCTTGGAAGGTTGCCATGCCACAACCTAATTATTTTCTTTATTGTTGTAATTTCTTACTTCTTAAACTCAGAGGATGGATACCCAGTGGACTGGGGAGAATATTTTGTGTGATTCTGACACCTTTGAGAAAATCAAGCTGTGCTGTTTGCTTATCACTCATCGAACATGGAAAAGCTCAGACAATACATACACGATCTAATAATTGTGAAGTGCCTTTGGATGTAAGCCTCTGTGATGTATAGCTATATGATGGGAACTGAGAAGGTGCTTTGAGCAGAGAAATATGATGTGTGCACCTAAAACACTGTGTTTTGTGGGTCTGCAAGAGTATATGCTCTCCAAAAACACACATACCATTTCCTTCAGTTTAACATTCATAATCACATACTTTAAAAGTAGTTCCACATACAAATTACACATAGAGTTTATCTGTTGAGGTAACTGAAAAGGAAAATAATCTTCAGGATGAATAGACATTGGTTATTTTTTACAATAAGGCAGATTTCTGGTGACTGAAATGTTCATTTGAATTTCAAAGATTAGAGAAAAGAGGAGCGATTGCTCTAGATGAAACTAGTGATAAACTACCTTTTAATCTTAATTTCATGAAAATACATAACATTAATGTAAATTGGCTTTCATTCTGTTGAGCAACACTGCAAGTGTTTAGTTCTTGATGGAGAAAAACACCCTAATTTCTATGGAGATACAAGATTGTAGGAAATACCTTGGCAATGCCAGGACTGATTTCCATGGCCAGGCAGAAAAGCAATGCCACAGAGGCTGGCCAGCATCACACTTGACCCACAGGCTAAGGTGGTTTTATCTCATCACAACCAGAAGGGAATTAATTGACTAGGAGCCCATGGGAGAGGGGAAATGCACTTAATAAACTCCTTACCTGACTAGGAAACCATGGGCACAAAGGCCCTCTCAAGACGGGGTCTATTGTATTTTCAAGAACACTAGCAATGGAAATTCCCGGCTATGTTCAATAAGCTTTTGGATATTTTGTCCTCTAGATGACAGAGATCTTCATGGTAAGAAGAACAATACTGAAATGGATGAAAAGATTTCTGCTTTTGGTGGAATGGAACATTTTCATTTAAAGAATAATTTTTTTACAGGGCCTGATTCACTCTAGTATTTGAATACCAGAAGGGTTTGGACTTCTGGAGGTTTGTTTTTTGTTTTTTAGCTTTTCAATAATATCAGTGATGACAGTATAATACTGCAGATTTTGAGAAAAAACAAACCAAACAAATGAATTAGGTTCTTTCTCTTTCTTTTTCTCTTAGGTATACATTTATCTCCATGAGTAACTAAGTCTACAGGAGAAGCCGGCTCTAGTATTTCCTTCAATTTCAACTAAGAGAATAAAAAATAAAAGAAAGAAAGAAAGAAAAAAAAAAACAAAAACAAAACAAAAAAACAAAAATGGTGAGTACCATTGTTGCTGATGAAAAATCTTTTGCCTTTAAAAAAGGCCACAAAATCCTGTGATCACCAGGATCTTTAAAGATTGTCTGTGATCTTTACTCAGTCAAAATTCCTATTAAAGCCAATAGGAATTTTGCCAAATGAAAGAGAGAAAGCTAATTCACCAGAATGTCAATATTTTACAGAAATGTTTCAAAATCTGCAGTTGTAATAAGGTCATCTAGAAACACTTCTGGAATAGTTACACAGTTTTCCATAATAGCATTGCAGCCAATATTTGTACAAAAGTAGACATGAATCAAGCTAAAATTACCCTCAAGTTGACTTTAAAATTCTGAAATCAATATTTAGTTTAGGAATTAATGAAGCTAAATTACTTTAATTAATTAATTAAACCTAATGGATTTAGCTTAAACTTTAGAAGAACTGTAAGAAAGGGATCTTTGGCAGGTGAAACTTGTCTTGCCTTCTGTGTTTTTAGATTACTACATAACCTGTCTTGCCCGAATCTCTCCAGGCTGCCTATACTGCAACTAGGAAGTACTTAATAGTTACAGAAAGGATTCAAGGACAAGTGTTTTGGTTTTTCTCCCCTCGGTGATTCTTTACATGACCTCCAGTAAACTCCTTAATCTCAGCCTATGTATTTGTTTAAATAGGAAAAGTTACACCAAAAAAATTATCCAACCTCACAAAAGGTGCTGCAAAATTTAATTACTATTTAAACATGATCAGTGATCCTTAGGTGACAGTTACACCTTGGATTGGTGCATGACCATGAAAATAAAACTCCCTATACTGAACACCTGATAAATTAGTCTGAGGAAAATGAACACCTGTAGCTCAGATGCCCATCAGTCCCTGCAGCTGGGCTAAAAAGACCTTTGTATGTGTGTGCACACATTCCAAGCTATAGACTGTTACTCCAACTATTCCCAAGTATTCTCATTTTACTGAGTAGGTTCCAGCAATCAGATGGATTAATGACATGTTGCTTCATAACACCAAGTCAAGTGTTCCTCCTTATGAAAAGATAAAGTAAAATAAACCACTCCACTAACAAGATTCATTAAGAAGGAAAGCAGCCTGATTCAACAGAGATGCAGCGTAGTGCACCTGCTGCACAGCCTGCCTACAGCTCCAGCTGTGGGAGGGGAGGAGGGAGAAAGTGCTGGATGATATCCAGCACTGCCTGCCCCCACACAGTGTGCTATCCCTTGGAGAACATCCTAGGATGCACAGCAAATCCCTTCAAAAGTCTGTAGGCTACCTTCTGTTTCCTAAATTGCAAAAGGTCTTGCCTTCAAGGAAACATAAAGTTAACTAATGCATTTTTCAGGCTTTCTGATGTTGCTATTTCTCACTTCCTCTCTCCTTCCGCAATGCAAGCTGCCAGAAAGAGCAAAAGCACAAACTGCATAAACACCGAGCTAATGATCTGAGCCCGATAAGTGATTAGAATCCTCAGGTCAAATTGGTGAACTCTGCAGATGCTCATCTCTTAGCTCAAACTTTCAGCAGCTCATAGACTCAACATCCAAAACACCATCAGCTGCAAGCCTCTTTTAGCCAATCTCCCATGACATCATATTTTGGTATCTATAGTGCATTACCACTGCATCCTTACACGTGTCAACTCCATCCATACCTTTATCATGGTTATCACTAGTGACATAAAAAATATGGGAAAATGCTTCAAAAAATGAGCAGACACAAGTGGCACAGGTATATTTTGTTATTTTTGGTAAAGCAACACAAGCAAATTCTCTACAGGTCTTACTATTTATGTTTCCCTTCTGTTTGTCCTATAATGTGGCTATTTGCGTTGTTTCTCTCACAGGTTGCAATAGAAGCACCTGAGTGTCATGCTCCTTCTGAAGCTGCAGAAGCTTTGATTTCTCTGAGCCTGGGACTACATCTTCTCTTTGTATTCTCTTATCCTACTGATTTCATATAATGCCAAAGTTGTGAACAGAGTACTCAATGGCAGGTAATCTATATGCATCCAACACCACAAGTATCAGTTACTTTTACATACTCTATTTCTCATAACAGATTGTTCTGATGGTTCTTAGCAAGCATCAGGGGTGGGATTGAAGAATATGATGAGTGTTTAATTGTGAAAATGACAAATCAAGTAGTCCTAAAATAAAGAGGCTGAAAAGAGACTTTTCCAAGCCTGTGTGGCTGCTACAGCTAACACTAGCTGTTCTGCCTCAGAGCACTTCAGGATATAACAGATTTTGTTTTAGTGTTAGATGCTTGAAGTTTTTCTATAGGGTGCAGTCATTGCTGTTTCATGGGTTAGGGACTGAATCTGGGCTTCTTAATCACAAATTCAGTAATCTAAGCAGCACTCTAAAATCATGTAATGAGTAATAGAAAAAATTTCATGAATGCCCTGTGCCTTAAGATAGAGATCTTTATGTGGGGCAAGATAAAGAAATGATGGTTTCCCTCCCTACCAAACTGGCAAGGCCACTGCAGTGCTGCATTGCTGCTGTGCAGGCAGGCACAGCACTAGTAGCACTTGAGCTGGATGCTGCATTGAGCAGCCACATCTTCAGATATTTGTGAGGAGGAAGGGAATTTGGCATGTATGAAGGGAGAAGCTGTTCCAGCTAGGAGGGGCAGTCTGCAAAGCTAGATGAGGAGACAAAGAAAGCAGTCAGATAGGAAGTGAAGGAAAACTAGGGTGCAAGGGAGGGGTGTAGAAGTGGGAAAGAGAGGACACAGCCAGCTGTAGCTGCAGCCCACTCTATCCAAGCAGCCCACGGGAATGTGCGACCATACAAACTTCCAAGGGACGACTGAGGGAAAGGATCCATCACACAAGCAAGCCGCACACTGCTGGAACCCATGAGCTGCACTACTTCACTCAAAGTGGTACTTCTGCTTCAGCCCACACATCTGCGTGCTATTGATGAAGACTTCTATTCTCTATTAAGTCATAGCAGGCCTCAGCTTTAATAATACCCGGCCTGAACTCCTGCCCTTTTAAGCTGAGCTGTCAGGACGGGGCTGCAGTAATGCGAACCAGAGCCGACATGGAAGTGACAGGGCACAATGGCCCCATTATCCAGAGCACTTGCACTTGTTCCACACTGGGGGAAAATCCCCTGAACGATGTCAAGACCTTTTAAATGTCAGGCTTTCCCAGCTCTGGGTACTTGTGCCTTAAAGCTCCTAAAAGAACAGCAGAATCTGGACTGCAAAGAGTCACTGCAGGCTGTTTACAGAGGAAAGCCAGCAGAGGAAAACAAAAAGAAGAAAAATGTGCCTGAGAAAAGAGATTTTTGCATCAATCTGTGAGATTTTGCTGGGTAATTAACTCAGAAATCATAGAATTGTTGAAAACAGTTGATCTGAGGCTTCCTTGGGAGAGGGGGAACAGATTGAAAGTAGTGGTGTTGAGGAGTATTTATTAACAAGTCTCTTTTAAATTGAAGGGCAAATAGCCAATGAAATCTGACTTGTGAATTTAATAAGGTTTTGCCAGCATATGGTACCACTCAGGGGACATGAAAAAGATATTTTTGTTACATATGTACGTGTGACTGGCAAGGAAGATGCAATGAGAAGACTGAAGCAAAAATAGATGTTTCTTGTAAATATATTTGAGCACAGGAAATGAAGCAACAAAGAATCTGTCCAAACATCAATTAGTGATAATACTAATTCTTGAGAATTTTGAGCTGCACTACTTGCAGTGTGAATGCGCTATACTCCCTGTAGAAGAAATAGGAATATGCAAACTAGCAAACAAGAAAGGAATAGAACCTTTTTTTTTATAAGTCATTTGTGCAAAATATTATTAATTGCAGGTCAAGACTTTGGGGAAAAATAATTATTCACAATAAAGTGATTTACTATGTATGGACTCATCCAATGTCCATGCTCCAAAACTCCTGCAGACTTCACAGGTGCCCACCCCCAAACTGTTGCAGCTATTTCTTCTTCAATCAGAGTCCACAATTTTAAAAACTTAACTGAGAGTCACAGAAAACTCATGAACTGCAAATAGAGAGGAATGAGAAACAAGATGTCCCATGTGAACTTGGAAATATTCCTAGCATTCCCATTCTACCCTTGGAAAGATTTCAATGGGCTTTGACTCAAGCCTGTGAATATGGGGATGGTATTAAGAAGAACTGAAATTTTCAGCAAATGAGTTCTTTTGCACTAATTTCCTAGGAGAATATTACACTTCCAGAGTGCTAGAAGATCCTTGTGCTAGGTACTTCACTTTTCGTAACAGAAGTAAATTCCTTGAAAGTAAAGAATCTTTTATTTACTACCCATCTCATGCTGTGGACACTTACACTCCCTTGGCAGAGTACAGGACTGTTTTAATTGAAGAACTCTGCCCAGGTGAGAGAGATATTGACAAAAGTAGTGCAATGTTTGGGCATTATTCTAGTTCTTCCAATAGATACTGTATTTCTCTATTAACAATTCAAAAATGTCACACGTAAACCCATGACACCTACAGGTAAAATGATGTAGTATTTTGTGCTGTCACATGTGTCTTTGCTCCTTCTATCTGGTGTGAACTCACATGGAACCAGATGGGATTCAGACTTCTCTAGCTCTGCTGAATGAGGATACCTATGTCACATGGGAGAAAAATTATAAAAATTTTAAGTTGAACATGGTACCATTCTTTCATGATCTGATAGCTTTTAATTTTGAATCAAAGATGGAAAGGTAAAGGGAAGGAAACCTAGAAGCTGTGACTCTTCCATGTCTGAAGCAAACTCTGCTGGTCTGACAGCTTTTTGCCTTCCAAAAGCAGCCATGGTGTTTGACCAAAAATTCAGCCCACATAAAATTACAGAACCAAAAGAAAACCCTCATGAATTACTGTTCACAAAATATGTCTATTATAATCATGTTTTAAAGTACTCAGATCATTCTTAAAGACTAAGAAAAAGAAAGAAAGGCAAAAAAAAATGGAAAAAAAAATAAAATCAAGCTTTTCTTGGGCAAAATATCTTTAAGTAGTCTTGCACCCAACAGAGACTATTCAAGAGTTCTCTTTAGCTTTTTAGAGGTTCCGAGTAATTCTTATGAGTTCATTTGCATTGCTTTATTTATATTTTTTTATTTTCTTCTCTTTAATAAAATTTGGATGCAATTTCAGAGTCTGATGTGACTGCTGGTAGCTTTTACCTTATGGTCCCTTGTCTTTGTTCTTACATTTGATCTTTTACTTTACCAAAGGTGCTACATTTGATGATCAAATATCTGAGTAGGGTGACCATCCATTATTCTACAGCTTTTCAGGCTGGCATTCACTTAAAAAACTCCAGGGTGAAAGACAGAAAGGTGATCCTTTCTTTACAGTGCTCCTAGCAAATAAGTGTTAATTTAGTTTGAAGATCTCATTATTTAAGTCAAGACCTACTTTTAGTTCTAGGCACATACATGCAAAATGTTCTTAGCAATGTCTTATGATTCTTGTAGATGTCCACTAAGAGGCCATCAGTCTACTAAAAAAATGTATTCATTATTCACTAATATTCAGTGAGATTCATCACCTGTCTGCTGTATTACCTCCACGCTGTTCCTTGTACTGAGCCAAGCTTTGAATTTCCAATTGCTTTTACAAAACATGGGTCACAGTATTAATTTCAGCCTCTTGTTGGGCCAAGTGTAGCCTGTAAAAGAACCAGTTTGAGCAAACCCTAATGACTGAGTGAAAAAAATCAAATGATCACTTTGCAATACCAACTTGATATTCACTGTTGCGAAGAATAGTCCTGCTTGGACCACGTCACACACACAAAAAGGCACCAATACAGTAAAAAAGAATTTGCTTAAAAATCACAGTAAATACTAACAGAACGTTGGGTTTGTGTGTAATGACCCAGCTGTCACTATTGCCATGGCTGCAAATTCTGCCTGCCTGCTGGGCTGCAGAATGATGTTGTATCCGTGGGATATCAAGAGCCTGATATTGCCGCTAATCGGCATAGCTGGGAGCAGGATGGGTACAGCAGAGCGTGGCCTCCCCCCCAGCTGGGCTCCCACTGCTCCCACAGCAGAGCTGGAAACACATCAGGAGGAGGAGAGGCATCTTTGGGAAGGCATGTGGATTGTGAGGGCTTGGGGTCTGCTGAAATCCTGTCAGAGCCCTTCCTGTGAGTTCCATACCCAAAAGCTGTGGGAGCAGCTGGGGCAGCTGTTGGAGGGTGAAGCTGAGTGCCCAGGGCCTCACGCTCTGCTGCACCACTCCTCACAGGGCTCATTCTTCAAGAGTATCAGTAGCTGGTGTTTTTTTACAGGTGTGACACAGCATCTCCAGTGCAACACACCCTGTAGTGTGAAATTCAGCTGTGGCTAAGAACTGGGGGACAGACAACTGCAACTCCTTCATCTCCTTTCTCGTCTTTTCTCATGGTGCTTTCCTTTTGCTGAAATTGCAGGCTTTTGCTAGGGTGTGGCAGAAGCTAATTTGCTAAACCAGCAACCTTAAGTTTCAAACAAATCTTGAAATATCTCAATTTATAAACTTAAAGTGAATAGGGAAAGGAGAAGCCTGAGGAGAGAGTAAACAAAAATGCCTGGTTTGATAGTCATTATGAAAACACCCCATAAATACTTAAAACACAGCTTGGGCAGCTGTCCCCCCAAGACAGTTACATACTTGCTGCTCTAAATAAAATAAAATCTACTTTTTTTTTTTCTTTTAAAGAATATGCTTCTGTAACACTTATAACACTAGAGCAGAGCTAGCCTTAGTGTGGGAGTGCCAGGTCTTCATCGCTTTTGACTCTTCCTGGCTAAAAAAAAAAAAAAAAAAAAAAAAAAAAAAAAAAAANGTAAAAATCTTCTTGGAAGGTAACTTTAAAACTGAGCATGTTGAATACCTGCTGACAGGAAACTTTAAATTCCCACTGGCACATGTGGGAGCCCAAAGTGCTCACTTGTCCATCCAATTAGTGGGTGGAGGAAAAAAAGTGAAAGAAACTGTGCTACTTCAAGTTCTTCAATCGAACTTAACAACCCAATTCAGCACTACAATATTTGTAATCAGTGAAAACAATAAGTATTTTTTATTGAACATTTCTGAATAATGAATAAATTTAAGAAATTTGTAATCTGTTTTTCTGAGAAGAAAAGCAGGCTAAATTAATTGAATAAATTATTCATTGTAAATTGTGGGCTCAGGTCTACTACTGTGCCCTTGTATATATACATTAATTTTCTGGCATCTCTGCTGAGCTTGCTAACAAGGATACCAATTAGTAACAATGGCACTGGTGATTTTATTTTAGCTTTACTTGTCTCTGCATTTCCTGGTTTTGTCGGGTACCAAAAGCAGGTCTTACTATAAGCACATAGATTTTTCCAGCTCAAACAAAATAAGAAAATACTCCCATCTAAAAAAATAATAGCAAATGGACAACTTGTCTGAGCTTTAAAGCTTGATTCTTCAGTAAGAAGTCTGAATTCATTTTAGCAATTGCCCAGACTTTGGTAGAAGAATGGGGAATAAGCCTTCCAGTGCTCACAGTTGTTGCTTATCTCTAGTTAAGAAACAGAAAATAGACAACTGACCCCAGTAACAGAGAGACCTGAAACTTAAGTTATGTAAAATAAATCTTATTTTATAGCAAATACTTATACTTGTGTAGTGATTTGGAAAAATACATGTTGCACATCTGACTTGGGTAAACAAGGTAAAGTCAGTCAAAGAAGAATCCATCTGGGGATTCACAAGAGACTCACTGGCGTGGGACTCAGGGAAGAAAGTACAATACAAAGGATTCAGCCAAGCCCATAGGGGGCTTTTAAATGAAATTCAAGTAACTCAAAAGTTTGAGGCAACAGTGAACCTAGAATTCTAGGGTGGAATAATTTGATCAGGTTTTATATGCCTACAATATAGGTCTCTGTCAGGGACAGCCCACTGTGGCTGCTTTTACAGCACAGCTTTTAGTGCAGTTCCTCCCAATTCAGGTGCCTGCATAGGCTGAGGTGAACTCCTGTCCAGCCTCTTTCTCTCCATGGATTGCACAGTGAAGAAGGGTGGTCACCAGCTCAGGTGAAGTCAGCCACAATGTAGATGTCTGGCTGACCACAGCCACTTCTGCCCCAGGGTGAAATTGGAGATGGATGAGGAACTGTTGTGTTAACATCTGCGAACAGATGCTGAATATGAATTGGCCATTCTTGGAAAACAGTGTCACTTCTTTTAGGAAAACAATGATGAAATGTACAAAGAATGAGCAAGATAGGTAAAGGCTCAGTACCTACTGCCTTCCTCTAAAACCAACATTTATTAAAAACAACCAAGATATTTTCTTACACTAGGACTATGGACAGATTTCTTGCCATATGATGCAAGACTCTGAGATAACCAAAGTTTACACAAACTGGAAGAATTTAATATGGCAGCTATTCAGATTACAGATGACCCAGGTGGCGCACAGATCTTAAATATATCTCTGCCATTGCTATTTTTCACAAATCTTGCTTCCTGTCTGTATATCCCTTTGCAGTCAGCTGGAATAGCATCTCTGGAAAACTCAGAATTTCTGAAGAGCAATTAATCTTTTTGTTAAGGGTTAAAGTAGCAACAAAGTAGCACTATAAAACGAGAACAAAACTTCCTTATTAATGAAACTCTTGATTCTCAAAACAAAAACCTTTGCTAGGGATATGTTGTTATTTGGCTCCTATTACTCTGACTTTCCTCAAGGTCTTGAGACTGACTGTCTCTTTAGAGAGAAAGGGGAACTTGGAGATGTGGTAGCACATGTGCACATTCTGTTCACTCTCAGGTAGAAGTAAGCATGAAGGTTCATCTGAGTCTGAGGAATCACTGGTTTTGAGAGAAAACCCTACTGTCACATTGTTAAATAGGGCTGAGAACTTGGCTGTGTGACCACCTGGGCTTGGTATCATCCAGGGATTTTCCATCAATCCATACTGTCTATCAAGCCACTTCTGGGATTAATTGCTATATGATTCTGCTTAGCCCTGGGGAATCACACTGGCAGACAATTGTTGTAAGGGGAATGGAATGGAAAATGATCTTGAAGTTCTTTTCTATCAAATGCTTTGCATGGATGGACACACTCCATATAGTGTGTTGACTATGGGGGGGGTGTATGCACAAAAGGGGCATTCCAAAGACCTACAGAGATAGAAGGAGATTGCTTTATTTTCTGTAGTGCATAACATGTGATTTCCTGGATCATTATTCAGCTAGGTTTCTGTGGCTATGAAAAAATTAAAGAGAACCAGTATGCCTCAGTAAAGGGTGAACGCCAGGTTGTCTTTGTTTCCTGCTTACAAAATCTCTTATTTCCTTTTTAGATGCCCCCAGTGACAGCAGAGCTGAAACTGTCACAGTTTACATCACTCAGACAAGCTGTTATGAGCCAAAAGAATGCTGATTCTTTCCTACATTTGTGTTGATTTTCAGTATAATTAATCCCTGTGGTCTAAACGGCATGGGACTGGATTTTGTTACTTCTTTTTAAATTTAGCACCTACCCTTGCTGAAAAATCATAGTCTTATTTTAGTTTCCTTTAATTTGGCAGTCCAAGGAAATACTGGAGATGGTATTCTGCATACAACATGGCTTATCATTCATCTATATGAATCTTGTTCCAAAGAATAGTAAACATCACAGTTTTTACTGTATGAGAAGTAATAAATATTACAAAACCAGAGGATTATCATTCTGCAGATTATCTGGAACAAAACAAACAATTTCAAATTCACTTTATCCACTTGTAATTATTCTTTCAGGCTTTTAAATCTTACTCATCTCTTCACCCAGCTATTTGTCATATACTAAACTCATTGGCAAATAACTAACAGGAACTAAAGAAGCAATATTTATATGTTTCACTAATTATAACTATAAGAGAGGGAGAGAGCAGCTAATTAAAGGACAATGAGATCTATGAAAGACTTTAGGACAATGAAAAGGGACAATGCTTACAAATTGATGAATAAGTGGAACCCTACATTTACAAGATTTTCCCATTTTTGTAATCACAAAGCAATAGTTCTTTTTTCCACCTAAATATGAAACTTGCAGAACCCTAATTCTAATAGACTTAGTGAGAAATTATTTTTTTAAATATAAAGCATTAATTTAATAACATAATCATAAAATCATTAAGGTTGGAAAAGGCCTCCAAGATCGTGGAGTCCAACCTTTAACTAAACACCATGTCAACAAAACCATGGTACTATGTGCCACATCCACTCATTTTTATAACACTTCCAGGGATGGGGACTCTACCACTTCCCTGGGCAGGCTGTCCCAATGCTTGAAAACCCTTTCAGTGAAAAAGTCTTCTGATGTCCAACCTAAACCTCCCCCTGCACAGCTTGAACCTATGTCTTTGATTATCCTAGAGGGTTCCTTCCAGCTCAGGATGTTCATTTGCTGGGGAGACTGCTCAGTGTTGGATCAGTTCAGTGTTGTGTTTGGTGCATGTGGCTTGGGGAAAGCAAGTAATACAGTCTGATCTGAGAGGTTAAAGGCATCCACCCATTGGGAACCTGAACTAAATGTGCCCTGTTATACCAAGGAAGGACAAATTGAACTAGTGTCTGCAGGAGATATTCAGCAGCTTTGGGAAAAGCAAACCATTTTAATTCTCCTGCCTAAGTATGTTTGGGAGCTTAAAATAGGTTTCCATAACCTGGCCAAGATGTCTGAAAACACATACAAGGTTTCTAGCACTGTCCATCCAGAATCAGCAGTTCCTGACCTTTGAAAGTCTCCAAAATTTCCATCTTTCCCTTGCTGCTGAATTTTAATTTGTCTGCCTTATCTGTGACATGTATGCAGAGATATTGTCCTTTGTCAACCTGTTGCATTTCAGGGCTCTATCTTGAAAATAATTTGTGTGATTTTGTACCCTTCCACCAAAGCACTGGAAAACAAGAAGTAGCATTTGTAAAACATGACCTGATACTGCTGGAAACTACACAGAACACTAGTCCTACAATCCCCTCCCCAGTGACCTCATTCAGCAAGACAGCTGCCCAAGTAGCTGCTGTGACTCCATTGCAACCATTTCTACTCTAAATTCTGTGTGTATTGAAAACCTGACCCATGGCAGGTTTCACTGCTGCTACCAGTGTCCACACACTGTGTGAATGCCTACTAAAAGAGGACAGCACATCAGATTCCCATAGCTCATATCAACACAGAGGCAGAAGTTTCACTGCAGCCACCAAGAGGAGGGAACTCCTGCTATAAGGAACAAGCACACCCAGCCGTGTTACCAGCACAGTGTACATGTGTCTGAGAATAACCTTAGCCTACACAAATGAGGTTTTGCACTGTTTCAGTCAATGGCAGAAGGAAAAGAATATTTGTTTCTGCAGAATTAAAATAAAGGCAAAAAAAGCTACCTTGACAATATAAACATGACGTTTCATTTTGTTTCATTTATTTAGGCCTTGCTAGCCTATCTTAAAAAGGCATAATTTTCTAAGCAAAATTGTTTGCATTACCTTTCTTTCCTTGGCTTGTAGCACTTTCTGATCACAGTATGAATGTGTCTATTGCTTTGGTCAGGACAAAAAGAACTACCAAAAAATAACATCAATAACACCACTGGTTTAGCTGTGACTGCTCCCATCAAAATTTCTTCAAACATGCATCTCCTGGGGGAAGTTCAGGAGGGGTGCAGTGCCAAACACGCTGCTGACAGTATCACAACCTTAGTACTATTTTCTGAGATATAACCCCACAGTTTTGATTCAACTGCCACTTTTTGTTTGTTTGTTTGTTTTGCAAAGAACTTGCAAAACTCCTTCTCTCTTTTGGAAAAAAACCCAGGTAATCAGATGTATAGGCAACCAAATACTAGATATGGTTGAGAAGCCATATAGTTCTCAACTAGCCAGGTTGAGAACACTTCAACAGCCACACTCAGTGGTCTCATCCTTGTCTATCTCAAAACCAGTATACAAGTGCCAAAAAAAAAGAAATCACAAATATCCCAGCAAAAAATAAAGGTAAAACAACAGGCCAAGAAAGACATTCTAGT
This sequence comes from Peucedramus taeniatus, assembly GCA_013400575.1. Taxonomy (NCBI): domain Eukaryota; kingdom Metazoa; phylum Chordata; class Aves; order Passeriformes; family Fringillidae; genus Peucedramus; species Peucedramus taeniatus. The sequence continues at coordinate 17,168 of WBNO01005969.1, forward strand.
TTTCACTGCTAAGGCACACCAGTGGTTCTCCTGAGAACATAGACCTGTTCCTAAACATTGTGTTGGAAAGTGTGACCATTTCCATTAACATATTCAGATTAATGAGAGAGAAAAGAAAAGAAGATTTTTCCAGTCAAGGAAGGACACAGCCCTGATTATTAGAATTTGTCAGTTTCTGGTTGCTACGTTTTTAATTGACTACTTGCACTAGGGCATGAAGAAGATTTTGTGGATATTTCTGAAGTATATATGACAGCTTGCTATTCAAAAATTCTGAGTGCAAGGGGGATTTTTTTCTTTTTAGAAAGACACATTAGAAAAGTTTCTGAGGCCACAGAACAGGACTTTTTTTTTTTTTTTCTCCAACCATATTATGGCTCTAACTTCACTACCTGAATAACTGTTCTAGTTTATGCTATTTATAAGCCTCGTTGTTCGTTGCATTACTTTAGCACAAGTTGCCTTGACAAAAGCAGTGAGGGAATTATTCTGAGAAGTTGTTAGCAGAACCACCCAAGTGTGGAAAATATATTAAATAAAAACATTATTGAAATAAATATACAAGATGGAAAGCTACAATAGTGCCTACCTCACTGACAGGTTAATAGCTCAGTGTTTAAAGGCAGAAAAACAAGAGTGGGCAAGAACAGCTGATGGGTTGCAAGATGCCATATTGAACCTTTCTGTGCCCTGGACTCACTTAACTCCTGTTTCCAGGCTGTACAAAATGATGCATTGCCTTCTGAAGAAAGTGATTACTTTTCACGTACAACACCGGCAGCCTAGGAACTCAAGCCTCTTATCTTGGCCATATAACGTTTTGAGTCCTATAGCCTTCCAGGTTTATGGGTCTTAGCTCTACCATCAAGCCATACCATGAATTTACTCTGTTTAATTTTGGTCCCCAGCATTCCAAAAGCTTCCTGCGTCACTGCTTGTAAATGAGTGCATGCATTTGTCTCCACAGCGTTGGCACTGGAGAAAAAACATCTAGCTTGTTTTGTGTGCAGCTTTTGTGCCAATTTGTATCTTGACCTCCCCCTAAGAAACATAGATACAACATAGAAACATAGGGAAGGAGTTTGGTCTAAACACCAATAATGAAATGTCCTAGAAATAAGCCTGAGAGTATTTCCTGAGATGTGCAAGGTTTGCTGATGTTCTTACTCAATTCTGGCAAAAATTGACCCAAGTACAACCTATGCTGTAAAAGGGATATGTAATAACACTAATATATTAGGGGTTTTTTTTTCTATTTTTTTTTCTTTTTAGGGCAGTTAATATTGTCATTCATAGCACTCAAAGGGCTCTGTAAAAGACTCAGTTTCAAAGTCTTTATCTAGTGAGTTGAGGTGTACAGGCAGAGTCTAAAAGGAGGCTAAATACTAACCTCAAAACAGGCAGCATATCTGAAAGCAGTAATGATGGAAGAATAAAGCAGAATATGAATTTGAATCTACTTTCCCAACACTGCAGAACCCAACTTCAAATGAATATTTTCTTTAAAGGTATCCAAAAGTTTTATGGGTGGGCAGAGCAATTTCTTGTCCAGACTAGGTAAAAGCTGACAGCTCGCAGGCTTAGAACATCTACTTGCAGGAGAACAAAAAAGAACTAGAAGGCTCTTACCAGCAATGACTTTGCAATGACCTCTGCAGATGTGCAGGTCAATATGGTTCAATATCACAGTCTCTAATGGATTCTGTTGTTTCAAACCAAGAGCTGTAAAGACATTTGTTATTTGGTTGAGAGCCTCAGTACCTAATTCTCCCAAAAATGGTAAATAGCAAAATTTACAGGTCTACATGAAACATCTTGAAGTTATCCAAATCTGACCCAAATTAGGTGAGAAAGAAACATAACTTGGTGTAAATATACCAGCAGTAATGGCATTAAAGAAAAAAAAGAAACACTCTAACAACCAAAAAAGCCCAAGTCCAATCAAATTAAAATATTAGGTATGGGGAAAAAATACCAGACCTTACACTCATAGAGATGGCATTGGTTCTGTAAAATTAATTAATTATTTGAACAGAGGAAAATTGCATATTAAGACATACGGATAGACTGTGAGGGGACTAAAAGGGAGAGACTGAACTGGGTATTTCACCATTGAACTTCTTTCCCAATAATAACAGCAGAAAAAATGCAGGTTTCCAGAGCACCAACCATATTGTTAATTAGCAGTATAATTTATTCTGCCTTTTATGATGGCTTAATTTGCTCTGGCTGACAGGACAAGAAAACAGGAAGGGCATTTGGAAACCTTATGAAAAATAACCACAGTTTTAGGGCAATTGTACTTGAAAAATGTACAACTGCTGATGGATTAAAACACACACACACACAACTTCTATAAACATTTGAAGAATAATAGATGGAAGCAAAATAGGTAATAAAAGAGTGAAAGATTTTGTTTATAGACTTGACTGGTTGACTAGGGTATAATTATAGGACCTGCTTCCAATCCATCCTATGTAGAATAATTGGTGTGTACAGGAGAGAGATTTTCTCATAATAAATGGATCTCCTCATGATGGAGCAGAATGATATTGGTGTGAATACACTAGAATGACAGCATAATTTAACAGCAGTGATGCTGGAGGATGGACGTTATTAACTTCAGCATTTCTGAATGTTCTACTCATGGGCAGTCTTACTTTCACACAGAAGGTGTACAAGGTAAAAGGAGTGGCAGTCTTATAGATCAGAAGCTCTAAGGGAATTAATTAGATTGCACTAATCTTTCAGCTGTACCACTGCCAAGTTGTTCTAGGTGATGCAGAAAGAAATGTGTCCAGAAAAACTGTTCACTTTTGTTTGGAGAGCAACCTTAAATTTGGAGAACGCCCTTACTTGCTCTCCCCCCAGAGCCAAGCCAACCAAGGCAGCTGAGAGTAACAGAGAGTGCAAACACCCCTCATGTTGTTCTGCTCCCCCACCTTGGGACTGTGTGTCCCCTGCCAAGCCCAGGGTTGCTCTGTCTAGTACCACCAGCTATCAATCACAGGGAGCTACTCTGCTCCCCTCTAGCACACTTCAAGTTCCTGTGGCAAATGAGCTGTGAGGAGAAAAGCCTGGCTACAGAAGAGGCAGTGAAGTTGATTACAGGCCTTGAGTAAAATGATCTTCATCCATAGCCTTAGGGGATTTTTTAAAATTTCCTCTGTGGTTCTGAAGGGTTGTGTTCAATCCACTTGCTTCTGTCAGCCTTGACCTGGTGTTTATGGAGATCCTTGATGAATTTGGTATTTCAAACAGAATTAGAGCAGTACTGATATGCTCTGAGTTAGTAGTAACTCAGCATTTACCATTATATGTTGAGAATATTCTCATGGACAGGCTTTGTGAAAAGCTATTCCCACTGACCCCACCCACACTCCTACAAATCCCTTGGGTAGTGAGGACCTGGAAATGGTTCTTCCAGTTAAGGAGAGTGGCAGATCAGATTTCAGTACTGCCATCACTACAAGGTGTTTTTTTCCTGGAAACAGTGAGTAAGGCTAATGAAAATTGGATCAGACTGTTAGATCTGGGCAGTCCAACAGTGAACAGAACCCTGGACTAGGAGTTACTGTAATGTGCTGGGTTGTACAGCATACTGGGTAGCCCTCTTGGTTTTTCAGCTTCCTGCTGTATGACAAAGTCAATTTTGCCTCTCTTTCTTAGGTGTTGCAGACCAAAGAAATAGGCACCATCCTTATTATATTAAATGGAAAGTCAGCAGACACAAAGACTAAAAGAAATCCAAAAATTCAATGTTCAGCAGTGTGTGATAAATAGTACTACTGTTACAACTACTGACAATTAGTTGCTGAGCTGAGATTTGCAAATACTTACTTCAGGGTGATATACTATCATCTATGCCTATGAGAAGTGGAAACAAATAGCAGGATATCTCTGGGGAAAGCCATTTAAAAATATAAGCTGTACAGAAGAAAATATGATGAATTATTTATGTGACACATAAAAATGTTCAGACATAATTTATTTATTTTTGTTAAATATCTGTTAATTTCATTTTAGAGGTCTTCATCCCCTGCTTCCAATGCTGGGTTGACAAATCCTCTAATGGTTGACACAGATCAAAGCTATAACTTATATTTTAGTTAAGTATTTCAAGATACTTGCTCTAATTTAAATTTATTAAGAATAATTAAAAGTGTATGTCAAAAGCTGGAGGACATAAAACACACCACAGCTCAGTCACAAGCCTTGCCAAAAGTTAAATAGAAACATCCTCTTTCACCAGTTTTCCAAGGAATAGGAGCCAAATCTATCTCTGGAGCAAATGCACTGAAGTCAATAAGGTGGCACAGGGAATACATTTGGCCAATGCCACCTGGCATATGGCCATCTAGGGAGCATTCTGATTTATTGACAGTTTGGCCACATTACTGTCTTCAGTCTCTCAAGTGCATCATTTCTATTCTGTAGGAAACCTTTCTCCACTGTGCTATCCCACTCACACCAGCAGAAAACCAGCAGGGCATGATGGACCACAAAGCCCTGCAGAAAGTAAAGCAAATAAGATTTTAGTCAGGGGATCTTCTCTTTTCCCTGCATCCCACTGTTTTTATTTCCTTGTTTGAAAAAAACCCCAAATTTATATTGACATGAGTGGTAGCTTCAGGCAAACTCTTGGCTCTGGTCTATAAGAAGGTCAGGTATATGGGTTGAATATGTCACCTTGCAGCCCAATCTTTGCTGCAGAAATGCCAGAACTGCTCACGGTGCAGCTCCTGAACCACAGTAGCTTACAGTGTGCCATACTAAGACAACACAAAATCAGTAATCATTCAGTGCACTGACAAGTGGCAGGGATAGCTGACACAGCACACAGTGTAACAAAGGAGATTCCCAAGACAGCGCTTCCTTATTTTAGAACAGTGTTTGCTGCCTTGTTAACCTTAAACATCACTTAACCTTAAACACTCCTCCCTGAAGGGAAACACCCAGATCATTTCCTTCCAAGGTATTTGTCTTTTTCCATGAATTCTGCTCTGTGGTTGGCTGGAGGGGGTGCATGCCACCAAATGGCTTTCAGGAATGGCCACAAACAAGGATGCTTCACCTCATGCTCACACATACAGTAGGCAGCCAAGCCACAAAAGCTTTTGTAGCAATGAGCAGCAGGCAAGCCCAGTCTCAAGGAGAGTCTCAGTCCAACTCATAACATACTTTTGGCTATGCACCAAAAATCACTCCTAAAGCTTACTCTCTTTTTAGAAACAGGTTAATTAGGAAAGTATTTTATAAACTCAGGTCAACAAAATGGGTCAGAAATAGGTTTGCAGGTAGCCTAAGGTGGATTTTACCTGGCTGATGCTTAAGCATATTATGACATCTTAACTTTCCACAAGAAACAAACTCCTTATTTAAAGTTTCTCCTTTTCACTGTAGACTGTGTTTCCGAAGTAGATAAAAGTCCATAACACATGAGTAAACTCTTTGTTACGTGAAAACTGTTTTTAGCTGTCTTTGAGTCACATGAATGTGGGTGAGAGAGAAAAGGACTTATGTTCGGAAAAGCTTCACCAAGAAATATTCTTGATGCAAAAGCCTACATATTAGCCTTTCCCAGGAAAGAGAATATGAAGTTCAATCTAATGAAAAGTAGATAGACACCAAAAAATTAAGGATGAAGTGAGTTAAAACTGTAAAAATCACACATTGAACTATTTTTGTATAGGTTATCCTCTTCCTTGCCTCAGTATCTTCTATAGTTGATCTTGGAGTAATCTGCAACATTGCCAAACAACTTTGCCAATGGTGTTTGCAGTGAAGATGCCCAAAGATTGCCTCTGAAAAACTGTATATATATGTTGTCATCGATACCTGTTCTCATCTCTTTCTTCCCACACCACCTCTAATAAGAGAAACAAACTTGAAAGAGTTATGGATAAAAAATGAGAAACCTAGAGCAACACATAAATACTACAGGAACTGCAAAAAGAGATAGCAGCTGACTCTCCACTGCTTCACAATCTATATAGTCATTTCAATCTATGCAACAAGATCTGAAAATCCAGCTGTGCTCTTTCAATTACACTGTCATCAATAATAAAAAATCTGCATTCAGGATTTATCTTGTAGTTTTGTTGTCAATACATGAAACAGCAATGTATAGCTTGTTTTGCCCTTCTATCAAGCATTCATAACATGCAAAATCTGAAGCACAGGCTCAAAGAAGAAATATTTTTCAAACGAAAAGCACCTTTTAAAACAACTTTTTGAGTTGGAAGTTGTTTGTTTTGTCCTTTTTGTGTTTCAATTGTTTAGATAAGCAAAAAAGACAACCGGCTGTAACAATTACTGTAAGTACTACTGGTAAAGGAAGTCCATGAGTATTGCTGTACATGCAAAACCAACCACGGCAGTGGGAGTCCTGGTTACAGCTCATGAAAGATTTTGATTAACTGTGAGGCACATTTCCCAAATACATATTATCAGAGTTCTGCAGAAGAAATGCACAAACATCATGGCTCAAACAAAGGGCTAACAGGAATGCACCAGCAGGTGGGAAAGCAGAAAAGACAACTGGCTGTAAATATGCCAAGGTACAGAGAGTGACTTGGGAAAGAAATGAACCTGTAGCATGATTCAGATTAAATGGCCTGAATATAACAGAAGCTGCCTAAAAAAGAAACATCTACTGGAAGCTACAGAAAGAGAAGTTATTTGCACAGCCAACTGAAAAGGTTAAGCAAATAGCAGTTGTGTCAACGAGTGCCATCGAGTTAAGACCCAAGAGAGGATGGCAGGGTTAACTTCTGCTAAAGGGCAGGAGGATGTGGGCTGGGGCAGGTAACCACAGTGGACATGAGGCAGCTACACTGACCTACCATTGTGTATCTCCATGACCCAGAATCATAGGTTTCAACTGCAGTATGATCATTGTAGGAAGGTGCAAACTCAGTGATAACCAGGGAGGGTTGATCATATTCATCCTCAGTCCCTCTGTCGGGCCACTCCAGGGCACATCCTCCTCTTTAAATTACACACTGAGGAAAAAAGCGTGTCCTCACTGTGATGTAAACATGGGTGGTCCACAAGACTCCTGTGCAGCCTTGCAGTTTCTCTCCAGCTTTGGTTTGAGGGAGCAATATCCTCCAGATATAAATACCTTCCTCTCTCCAAAGTTGAAGGAACTGCCTTAATAATGTACTAGCTTCATCTGGTTATGAAAATTCAGGTCATATTTTGTGACCCTGGTTAGTCATTAAATACCATGTCAGGCAGATCCCACTTCTTTGAAGTGCTTTTTGCCCCTCTGATTTCCTCTGCAGTTGTAGGAATATATGGCAAATCTCGAGTTTCACCTGCATGTTCCCTGTATGCAGTTGTCATGCTCTACGTTAATATTCTTTCACTGAGTAGAATGACATGTAAGAGTCAGTTATTATTAATGAAAACTGCCATTGAGCATCCCTAATCAAAGAGAGTCACAGTAAATCACCTAATGATCGTAAAGGATGAAGAGAGATTTTCCCAGAGAGATGCAATAAACTTAAAAAGAATTGAACAGAAAGGGGAAAGCAGAAATAATCAAAATTGTATTTGTTTTGAAGGGAGAACCATTTCAATCATGTTGATTGAACAGTGGATTTCAAGAGAATTATGTCGTGCATGATAGTCAGCCTGATAGAATAGTCTTGTAATATTCCACTTAACTTATAATATTTGATGTTATAAGAGCATCTGGAAATTTTAAATTGACAAAGTTGTTTGGAAGGTCACATACTAGCTGAAATGCTAAATATAAATATATTATAAACCAATGAATGGAAATAAACTTTAAAATCCATCTAATAGCTCTTTTTTGAGCACTATAAATATCCTGTGGTTCTCAGTTGGGGGTTTGAAAAACAGCTGATCCACAATTTACTGAATTTTACCTACAATTTCTCATAAGGAAGCTTCACTGCTTGCAAGAGACACAAATTCATTTGAAGTTTTCTTTAAAAATAAACCTGACAGTTGAAGTTAACAGGGTGGGAACTTTGTAAACAAATAAAGGAGTTTACTGGAATTACAGATTCTTTGTGTTTCAAGATTAAGTACAAAACTGTCTCTGCTTAAGATAACATTGGATTTTTAAACAGAATGTAGAGAAAATTGAGATGATGTCTTTAAAAATATCAGGGCTTTATCAGTCTTTGTCTTCTATGAAAATTCAGGAAGTTGCCAGGGTACTGCATGAAAGGAATATGCTAACCCCTGCTTTTTCTCTTGTGATATTTCTGTGATACTTGAGAAAGGCAGCTTCCTTAGGATAGCTTAATGACTAGGGAACAGCAAAGTAGTACAGAAAGTTCTGGATGATTTTGGCATTATAGATCATGCAGGCAAGGCAGAATGCTCCCTGGGCAGTTTATGTTTTTAGATTTAGAAATGCAACTTCTAGGCAAGTTTTCAAAATATAAATAGCAAGTAAAATAAACATCTTAAAAGAACTTAAGCCTTGCTACTCTTCTAGAAAACTATTAATTGAAGGGGAAAAAAGACCCAGGATATTCCTTCTCAATGAGTTCATCCTCGTATCCTGCACTGTTTTTGGAACTGTCTCCTCAGACTCTTGGGCCTACAGGTTCCCATCCCTGTTGGGCCTCTCAAAGACACTTCAGGTTGCTTGTAGGACAATACTTTGCCTGAATCCTCAGTACTGCAGGAATGGGTGCAACTTCCTACTCTTCCTCCTCCGCAAATCCAGGGGATCCTTGAAAGTGCAGGGTACTCAGCATTGCATTATGAGCGATACATCCTCGTGAGAGAAAAATGTTTTCCTCTCCATCACTGTTTTTTATTCCTTAAGTCTTTAAATCTCTCTGTTTAGTGGGGCCTGCACTGTAGCACTGTAGGGCAGAGCCCAAGCTTCTGGCTGAATCATGAAATCCAAAATAACACTAGTCAGCATGGAAATTGAAGCTTTGGTGTGCTGTGTTCCCACCTCACCCACACTGTTGGGTTGATGCATCACCCAGGGCAAGCTCAGCTCTCTGCGTGTATGAAATGAAGCAGACAACAACATGTATCCATCTCACAGGGGTGATTAATTAATGAGCACTTATAAAGCATTTTGGGAAGCTTGGATGTACCCTGCTCTCTAAAACAAATTTGGGGGAATGTGTTATTTTGCTTTCCAGGCTATTTAAGTTTCACTTCCCTTCAGTATTACATGGCACCATACCGAAAATATGAGCCCTGAGATAGGGAAGAGTCAGTTTAGCAGCCCCTTCTATAGAATCCATCATGACACACAGCTTCTCTTTCCTCTACCAGTAGGAGTATATTTTATGAATTCATCACACACTCATTCTTTTGTTGCTGTTACTTGGTAGCTTTTTTAAATATATTGAGAATTTATGAAGATAAAAAAATAAATTACTTATCAACTACTTATAAATCTCACAGGCAAGGAAACACTTTTACAGGTCTAGGCAAAATACACTGGTACAGATAAGAAAATTTAGGTGTATCTACAAAGATGTCGTTAAAATAAAATAAAAAGGAAAGCCTCAAGAAACTTCAATCTCAATACCTCTCACAGAATATCCTACTGCACAATCATTACAGTTCCCTCATGCACAGGTAAGAAAGGAGACCTTTGAGTAAGATACATTGTCCATGAACTCTTCACAGACGATCAGTAAAAGTTATTTAGCACAGATGTTGCTGTAATTGTGAGATACTGGGAAAATCAATGTTTAATGGCAGGCTCCCAACTCCGCCCTGGCAATGCTCTTGAGTTAACATCACCAGGCTAGAATTTAAAACATGTAGAACAAAATTGGCTGAGATAAATCCTCCAAAGTTGTTATCATCATTCAAAATATCCCATGTTGTTTTGATCTCCAAGTCATCCAGAGATAAATAGATCATGAATTGTATCCATGTACTTCTAACCTTTACCATCCACTGCCAGTTTAAGGACGATGATTTTGTGATGTGAATACATATGACATTATTCTTTGGGTAGGAAACATCTTTTTGCTGTGTTCATACATTAGGTATCACAGTGCATGTTTTTTCAATATGGGGAATTATCTTAAATGTTAAGTCCCAGACAGCCATTATTAATGAAACACATGATCGTAATGCTTCTGCAAAAGGTGAGTGCAGAAGCAAACACAGAGAAATAAGGGTAAAATTGTAAAATCTGCTAAAACATTGCCAGTGTAGCATTCTACTCATACCAATTCTGCATAAAGGATGAAGATGTTTATAACACAGGTGACATAATTAATTCTTTGTTTTATTTAATCTAAATAGAAGAACGCCCTCAATGCTATCCAAGTGAATTTGTTTCACCTCTCATTGTCATACATGGTCTCACTGTTGTTCTTGCCTAAACAATATACATGTAGAAGAGATATATACAGGAAATATAATTTTATAACCTTAGTGACATTCCTATATGGCATAGAGGAGTCTTACCAAAAATTCACAGATGTACACACCACACAAAGGGGTAAAATGTAATTTGTAGGCATGATTGGCTGACCTGCACCCATCTGTATATTCAAACCAGGATAGGAACTCCATCTGCTGCAGATGCTAGCTACAGGGGTTTTGCAATATCAGCTTGCAAGGTAGGGAGGCATCTAGAGTACACCTAAAGGGCAGGCTAGAAGAGAAAGTTACAAGGGTAGTTGAGTTGCACCCCAGGGCTTTAAGTGGATCAGCCATCCAGCTGCAGAACTGCATGACATATTCCATCTGAATTAACAACACTTAAAACCTGCATAATCAGGAGAGCACTGAGAGGAAATGTCCTCTGCAAAGGTTCACTTTTTTTTGGTGTTCACATTCAGAAAAATCCTGTTTATTACAGAGGGACTAGGATCCTGATCTCTCTGCTCCTTTATCCCCTTGTGTTCCCTGTATAGAAAAGTTAAATATGTGTGACCTGTCTGTCTGACCTTAATTCTGCTGAATCCCTCCCCCTTTTGCTCCCTGTTCCCAGTGAATTAAAGAGCATGCTGGAAAACTGCTGGTGTATTGACTAGGTTTTCTATCTGCTGCCTGGAAAGCTTGTGGCTTTACCTATTGCAACAAAGATGGTCTCTGCTGTCACATGCACATGGAGGTACACAGGGCGAAAAGGAGAAAAGAGAGACAGACTTGAAGAAGTGCTTCAGCTATCAAATCAGCAGCTGCAGTACTGAACCTCATGGGCCCCCACTCTACAGAGTGCACCACGATGTTTTTACATCCAAGAACTTGAGTACCTTCCAATGCACTACGGCACAAAGTGACTAATGTCTGCCAGGTGCTTTGCATTTTCTCTCTCGCACCCACGCCCACGCACACATGCACAGACTGCGTGACTTCAGAAAAAACCAAACCTGTCAAGCCAGGATGTCTAAAAGCTGAGTAAAAAAGAACTTGGGCACATCTTGATTGGTAACCAGACTTTATGGATTAATGAAGCAGCCACTGTGACTCTATAGACACATAACATGTTTTGCACACTTTTTGGGGCGGTCTAAGACTTTTCTAAAGGTGAGATGAAACTCCAGACTCTTTCTGCTACAGGGAAGGTTACACTCCTCAGTAGATAACAGTCATTGGTATAAAATGCAGTAAAAAGACATATAAGGAAAACATGCCAGTAATACAATGCTTTGCACGTGGAAACCCCATTAATTCCCACAATTAATGTCTTATTCCAAAAGGTACTTTTCTGACCTTTGGGAAGTGTTCAAGAACTAAGATATATTTCAGCAGGCACAGTTTTTTTACAATCTGGATGTCACAGAAATAGCTGGGTAAATTAGGGCAACAATTTACAATTAGGAAAATGTTAGTTGCTGACCTCTTCCCTTATGGAACTATTTGTATGGATAGATATAACTTGTCCATTTTTGGAGTAACAGATTAACCAATGATGCACTTTCAAAAACTCATCCAACCTTGCCAGAATGTCTCCTCTTACAAATAAGCTGCTCACAATCTTAAAACTCTGGAAGAAAACACATATTTTTGAACAGTAATTTTCCTTTGTCACAACTAGACCTCAGTGGAATGGGTTCACGCAAAGTTCTTCGAATGTTTTAGGGTGCTCACATTCAGTAGTATTCAAAAGAAAGGGAAAAAATTATTTCTGAAGCAGTGAAAAGAAAAAAAAACCACTTCAGATCTTTTAGCTGCTCTCACACACTGAGCAGTGCCTTAGCAGCTGCCAGGATGAAAGCTTAGCACAAGTTCCTAAAGGGGCAAGCGGCTACACAGTGTGACTGCTGATTATGCCTTCCCCAGACAGCCTCCAAATGGAAACCTTATTAAAACAGGATTAGGCTGAGGCTGCATTCCATGGGTCTCCCTAGGGCTGAGTTTATGTGTAAAAGCTGTAGTTCATGGCAGGAGTAAACCGTAGACTGAGGTACACACCGTGCAGCCTTCACCCTGACCTTTAATCAGAAAAATTCCAGCTAGAACATTTAGTTTGGAAATATGGATGCCTACCACCAGATACCCACTGGTATTTTTTACTATTTGCTTTCTTTCTGCAGTTGACTTGTCCAAGCTGGACTCATGCTGCCCAACATGCACACCCATCCCAGTGGCTGTAGCTGCAGGACTGTGAGGATTGGCACCACTCACAGCAGTGTCCCCACTGGTGCCAGGGGCCTTGCAGGGCCTGCAGTTAGCACAAGCAGCCATGCCACAGCATAAGCAAATGAAAAGACCCCACAAAGCTCTGTCCTGACTGAAATATATTGAACTTGTTAATAAGTAGGCTTCCACTTCTGATGTCCGCGAATGTCTCCAATAAATGGAATGTCTCCTTGCTTTTAGGTTAAAACTGAATCCTTGGCAATGGGGGGATTTTACAAAGTTTCTAGTTTCTCAGAGAAACCCATTAAGTTAAAACACAACCCTTGCAAAGAAAGAAACAACCCCACACAATTGGAATTTCCCTACTTCTAGTACACCCAAGTATATTGTAGGGAACAACAAGATTTTACAAAATGTTTTCTTTCCTTCTGTCCCAAATGAAACAAAAAGATTGAGGGAAAGAAGGTAGAAGAGAAAAAAAATACTTTCTTTCCCCCCCCTCCCCAAATTCAGGAAGAGTTCTTTATTTGGGAGGGAGAAGAAAAAAATGACAATGCCAAATCCCATGAAATTAAAGGACGCTGTTATCTTAATTGAGATGGTGGGTAGGACTGTGATGATGCTTCTGTCCTCTATTATTAAAGAGAGTTTTGGGAAGCTGCTTCTACATACTGCTTCTGAGGAAGGAGCCCTATTGCCCACAAGACTCCAAAATTTTTTTAAATATCTTCTATTTGAATCCGAATTCTGGCAAGGCTCAAATGCACTTCTCTTTCAGAACTTGATAGAGATATATCCTGAGATTCACAAAAACACATAATCTCTATATGTGGAAATGACCTTGTATATTTTCTTTTCCTGTAGAATTATGCCATATGTTTAATTTTTCTCAAGTCTCTTTTTGAATATTTCAAGGGATAAAGTTTTACTACATCCCTTGGGATATTGTTAGACTCATAAATGTCAATGTCAGGAAGTTTTTTGAAGGCATACCACCTGAACTTTCACTTGAGTTGACTTCATTCCTCCCTCTACTGTGACAAGAAATTCTTTAAATCATGGATACACTCTTCAATGTTTGTTTGTTCTCCATCTTCAAGTCTGCCATTGCCAAAGCAAATTGCAGCTATTCACCCCAAATTTACATCATAGAGTAATCCCTCCAGTCCCCTCAATCTTCTCAGTGATTTATTTTTATTAGTTTGTTGTTAGTAGTGGGCAGGGAGGTTATATGTCCTTCAGCTGTTGTCTTTTTGAACAGATCCAGTCCCTACAATTACAGCATAGTATTTCAGAGTTTCAACTCTTTTCCAAAAATAAACAAACCAACATATTTTTTCCCTTCTGTGTGTTAAATTTAATTGCACTTGCAACTGCTAGTGAGAAGCCAGATTGACAATTTTTTTTTTTTTTTTAATTTTTTTTTTTAATACACTGCTCATTCGCAGGCACAAACTATTTTGCTAACTTTTGCACTATGAAATACAGAACTCTTCACTGCTGATGTGACTGAGCTCAGACCAAAAGGTTCAAAATGTCATTTCTAACCACTGCAGACTTCTCTGATGTTCCTTATGCCGAGGGGCAAAGCAACCATTACAATTTTCTACCTGCTGTGTGCACTGCTCTGATAGGAACAAACCCTGCCTCCTGACCCATAACAGAAGTCATATCAAAACCACATCCCAAACAGACATACGGATATGTTCACTTTGGAGTTTGATCCTTAAAAAGAAAACATCCAGTCCGAACTGAACAATTGCTTTGCTCAAAACCCATAGACTTTCTATTTTACATTCCTGAAACAATGCTAGAAATTCCTTCCCACTATTAACCTCATGCATGGTTCCATATGTTCTGCAAGAGTGCAAATACTGCAAAGTTTAGCAAGTTCACTTACAAAATCCAGAATGACATTAAATGTGCAAAGACACTGGAGTAAAAAGGTGATTTGTGTACCTGAGCTTCAATACTTCTAAACGAGTAAACCACAATATCTTTGAACCTTTTAAAATATTGTAAGTATTCTGTGAGGAAAATGGAAGCACCTGAGTGAACACAATTACACCAGTTAAACATGTAACTTCATAGAAACTCGAAAACTCAAGGAAAGAAAGGAAAGTTCAATCAACTGTTCATTTTATTCAATAATTGGTCTAGAAGCAAGCCATAGGTATCCATATGTGCATTCCTATAAAAAACATCCTCATATCTTTGGTCTGCTTTTATTATCATGTATTCTGTTTTGGAAAGACACTATCAGATTCCCTCTTCCCAAAACAATCACAGCATCAAAAAAGTAATTTTATAATAAGATGCACTTTCCTCTTTGCTAAAGCCAGACATGACATTTTGAAGATGTTGCTGAGTAGGGTTGGTCTGGGAAGTAAAAGATATCATGATCAACTCTGTATGATGGTGAAAGAGGGAGAGGAAAAAAAAATAGACATCAAAAGCAGCTTGCCTAAATTTCAGCAGCACATCCCATCCCATCCCATCC
>WBNO01005971.1:0-28413 GCA_013400575.1 Peucedramus taeniatus
CACTGATAATTTTTAATGGAGTCTGGAGATATGACAATGTGCTATTTCTTCCTGCTTTGACACTTTATGTATTTTATTAAGTGTTAGCTTCAGAGCCATGCTCAATGCCCATACTAATTTCACTAGAAGTTTATGGAGCATTTAATAGAATTTCAGAAATCGTTGTGAAAATATTCAGGTAAGAGAGAAGGAATGGTTATGTATTCTTTAAATTTTTATCAAGCTCTTTCTTAACTACTTACCAAAAAGTGAGATCCTATGTCTAACAAGAGCAGCTAGTTTGCAGAACAGGCTAAAGTAGAGAAGAACAGAGAAAGCAAAACAAGACAGAGATGAAAGATTTATTTAGAATATGAGGTAAAGAATAGTAGGAATATGAAAAAGAAAACACAACATCGTTCCCGGAAAACGTACTTTGAGTGATACATAATGGTAACAGTCAACTGCATTAAGCAGAGTAACATTTTGAAGCTCCTGAGATCTTTCATTTTCTATATTTCACCACTTCAGAAGCGTCTTGGAATCTAAAACTTTCTTTTGACAGTGGTTTTCAACAATTGCATACTAAATGGCTGAGTCATTCTTTATGGCTATTATTTCTGAATAAGATTTTTTTTTTTTTATGGACAAGAAAAAATGAGAAACATTTTAGTGTTTTACTTGGTATTCTGCAGGAAATGAGTGTTAAAAATCTTCATAGTACTTAAAATAATTTGCAAGGATGTCCTTTGTAAATAAATAAATCTGTGTTTACCCTCTGATGATGATAATATGAATCCTAAATATATACACACTAGAATATTCTGGCATGTATAGAAGATACTTGCAGCTAACCTACCTGTCAAAATAGTAGAATAATTAAGAGAATATAGCACCAATACCCTAAAGATTAAAGGGATTACTTTAACAAAGATAGCTGACAGACTTGCATATCATTTGGGCCATACTTTACAAATGGAATTAGGGCATAAGAAAATGAAGCATATACCTTAGGACTTGGTATGGTCTCATACTAACCCCAGATTTTTATTGTTATCTTCACAATGGTAAGGAGACACTATACTTCCTATAAGATGAAAATGGCAGATAGTCACTTCTCTCAGTGAAGGATGCATAAAGAATTATAAGATATTTCTGCAGTTATACTAGCAGGTACATGTGCTAGACATCTAACTTATTCATGTGCCTTTGGAAAGCCACATTTAGGGCCCTAGAATGCATCCTTCTACCTTCATAAGACCTGACTGACTTTGGAGAAGTAACAGGAGTACTCAGAGAGGAAGGATGAAATTGAAATGAAAAGAAGTGACACATCCATCCTCCTGAGCCTGAGCTGTCTCTCCCAGCTCCTGGAGGATTGTCTTGCAGGTTTGTAAATATCTGAGCGCTGAGTAAAGGAGAATCTTGCGGACTTACCACTCTTACACACAACTGCTCTATAAGGACTGCCACCCACAAAGAAGATGGAAACAAAGGGTAAAAATAATTTAGAGAAATGCGAAAATATGTTGAGAGATAAACTGAAGAATGGAATCTAGGAAGCTGAGTCCTAGGCCTGATCTTGTGTAATAACACGTAACCTCTACTTTCAAATTTTCTATCTACTTTCCACTGGAAAAAGCAGTTAACTCTGGTCAACACAGTGAAGGAAAGTCAAAGAAATCTGAGAAACTGACAGCTAAACTAAGAAAGCATGAGAGTAAAGCAGATTGAAATACTATGATACAAAATTTCAAAAGAAAGTAACTGGCAGCACACCTCAAGGGGAAGAAAAACACCTGGCAATTTATTAAATTAAATTCATAGTTAAAACACAAATATTTAATATTCTTTTTAATCACAAGAAAGAGAAATTCCTATTTTCATATAGGCATCACAGTCTAAATTAAAAGGCATTTATTTTTAACAGAATTTTCTAGAAATGGCAGATTTCATCCAAATAGTAAAGACATGCAAAAATTAATAAATTCCAGTAATATTTGTGCAGGGGCAGAAGTAATTTTGCATAGAATCAGTATTTCCCCCTAAAAAGCTGCCTGGTGGTATTTTTAACACGTTTCTGGTAGCTGAAAATTTAAATAAGTATGAGACCATTTAAATGAACCAGCAGAAGAAGGAGCTTTAACCAGGAACTGCCTTCAGCAAAACAGAACCCCATAAGAAACTAAGTAATTCCACTGCTCACAGAATAGTTTATTAATATTTTGATGTTATCAGCTACAATTACATATTGTAAAACAAATAGTCATTGTTATTACATATACTTAACTCTTTAATTGTGTGTGTATGTATGTATATATATATATATAATAAAGAATACCAAGATGAGGAATTTTATTCACTCACTGCCATTCTCACACAGAATAAAATATTCACTTTCCAGGTGAGGAAGGTAAGCTTTTGAACTATCTGTCTTTCTCTACAATCTAAGACCGTTGGTTATCTGAATAAAACCCTACTATGGATATATAGGTTTCTTTTACTTACCTTGCTACCATTTCCTTTTCCTTATTTGATGCATATCCACTGCTACTGAGGGTTTTTGATGGAGAAGACAGGAAGTAGAGGCAGTGATTTGTAAAGTATTGATCAACTAATGGTAAAAGAACCTAGGAAATAGAGACACAAAATGTATTTTTTACAGAGCACAATGGTAAATGTAGCAGTAATGCTCTGATTGGTCAAAGTTCATTAAAAGAATTTTAGTTCTTTAACAACTGTATTTTTTATTTCAAACACAAACTCATGTAAATTAAAACCTGAAGTCTTAAAATTTTATTCAAAATTACATAAATAATAAACAGACTTCCACAGAGATATTTGTTTTGGATCTATATACTGCATAGGAGTATTTCTTTCTGCTAATTAGATGATATGCACTTCAGTGATATCTTGTGGTAAAAAAAGATTAAATTTATATATTCAATGAGAGAATTTAATAACATGTAATGAATCATCTGCCTTTTAAATTTTTTGTTCCTTCTCCTACAGAAAGAGATATTGAAGTATTTTGAAATATCTGAATCCAGCAATATACTGAGATGTTTTTGAAGACATGTCAAAATATTTGATAACAGTCTGATTAGTTATCATAAACAAATGGAAAGACATATTTCTATTATATGAAAAGCAGTCTAACAGTACAAATTTACAGATTCTGTGTAGTGCAACACATATAAACATGAAATAATCACTCACTTTAGCAAAGAATTTTATTTCTTGGTCATGTGGAGATTTTTCCGTTTTCCCACTGGTTACAATGGCTTCTGCAAGGATATAATCAAGGCAGACACAAATAAGAAGCTGTCTAATAATAAATAACACAACAGATCTTTCAGATAGACTTGAAAAATTCGTTTTACTCAAATAAAAATAAAGGAGTAGAAACGTTTTAGCTAGTTACAAATGCTCAATAATTTAGTCTGAAAATTAAGAGACATGATTTAAGTTTCCTAAATGCAATAAAAATAGTGATCACTAAAAATGTAAATCTATCACTCAAATATTTAAATTACAATAATTATAACTGTTTTAAAAATAAAATCTGCAACTTACCTAAATGTGCAATAAACTCTTGAGCAGAATCAACATATTTTAAAATTTTCTTCAGAAACTTAAAGGCAAACCTCTTTTCCATGGATGAGGCATCCAACTCCATGTCATTCAGGCCCCTGTTTTGAAAAGGATTAAGAGAAGTAGCATTGATAATGACAGTAGTACAAATTATGACAGTACTATGAAGCATTTCATCCTTTATTTTTTTATTATGGTAAATTTTCATGAAAAGGAGATAATGAGCATGGTAACTTAATTATCAACTATCTAGGAAGAATAGAGAAAAATGAACTGACTTTAATAAGAGTTACAACAGCTTTAAATTAAATTATCCAAAATACACATATTTTAGGATAAGAACTTTAGACTGCTATCTTATTGCACCAAAAAATGCCATCATGCATCTGAACCTAACAAAACTTTGCATTGGTTACTCAATTTCTGCTGCTGGCACATTTACATTCCAAGTGTTTGGGAAGTCAGCAGTTGCATCTTTACAAAGTCAGCCTAAGTACTACCCTTCATTTTATTAATCACTGTTGAACTTCATTTTGTCCTTTAATTTTATAAAGGAACAAAGCCAAAATTACTTCAGCTACTAAATGAAAACCTAAATGTAAATAACAAACTATTATATTATTAAAGTATTTGAAAAATTTCAACAGAATACAATAATTTCTAAAGAGGTATATATTGTTGATTCTTTAAGATAAATTCATATACATGGTTGTTGATGCAAGATATTAAGGAGGAATAAAAATACATGTGGTTGTCTGGGCCTAGATTTAAAATACTGGAGTAGGTTCAAGGATTCAAATCACATAATGACCCTGAAGACCCTATAATATTTGGCTGCCCTCACCCTGAAAAAATAATGGTAAAGTATTTTCCTATATCTAACTGGAATTTTCCTTGTAACAACTTATTACTTTTGAGGAGTTAGTGTTTGACATCATTTTCTCTATAACCTTGCATGAAGTAGCTGAAGACAGACATAAATCCTATTGTAGCCTTCTGTTTTAAAACTGAAAAAAATTCAACCACTCCTCAGAGCCTCTCCTGGCATGACATCGGCATCCATCCACAGAGCATCTCAGTGGCCTCCCAACTTGAGAGACTTTGTTCTCAATGTTCTCAATGTCTTCCTTAGTGCTGGAGAACTAAAAATGGGACAACATATCCTGAGAGAATCTCATGATCCATCAACCTGCAGAACACATTCGCTGAAAAAGCCTGGTACACAGCTTTCATCATCACAGGGACAC
The DNA here is from genome assembly GCA_013400575.1 of Peucedramus taeniatus. NCBI lineage: Eukaryota > Metazoa > Chordata > Aves > Passeriformes > Fringillidae > Peucedramus > Peucedramus taeniatus. The sequence continues at coordinate 4,821 of WBNO01005971.1, forward strand.
ATTCCTGATTCATGTTCAACTTACACAATTCAAAGAGCTTTTCTGCACATATGCTCTCAGCTCACCTGTTCTTGAGATTATTCCATCCCAGGTATAGGACTTTGCATTTACCTTTGCTCAACCTCATAAGATTTCTGTTAGCCCATTTCTCCAGACTATCAAAGCTCCTCTGAAGGGTAGCCAAACTCTCCAATTCATTTCTAAGGGTTCATTCCATCAATTTGCAAACAATGTTCTTGGCATCCAGGACAAGAACAGGGATTCTTTTTTGGTTACCCTTTTGAAGTCTCTAATTCTATACATTTTTAAATTTATTCTGTTTTCAAACATACTTGCTTTCACAAGTCATTAGTTCTTTCATCTTCATTTTCTTGAGGTTCTCTTGTACTTTAGTTTGCAACTTCTTCATAGTCAAAAGAACTCCAATATCAAAAGAACTAAACTCTGATTGAGATCTTCTATTGGTAGATAGTGGGTTACACCTGGGACATCTAACTGGTTTATGGAAGTAACAAAGGAAGTAACTGAGTGACATGAAGGAAAACCTCAGGTCAATCATAAATGGCTACTTCACCTGTTTCTATATAGCCTCTTCAAATAGTAGCAGATAGGAAGACTCAGCCCTTATCAGCTAAGAGAAAATAACCTGGCCAAAGGACATGCAGACTACAGAGGAGCTGAACAGTGTGTCAGAAGCAGGGAAGAAGGGAGGAACTGGTTGTTGGTGGCACTAAGGCAAAAGAAAGAAAATAACAAGAAAAAAGGAAATTTTCTGGACTTGCTGCTGGGGTATAAGAAAATGATAATTTGTACTGAGAGTCCTCACCACTGGTATGGGAGCAAATTAGGGAGGTAAAATGGAATATTAGATTTGCGGTTTAAAAACAGCTATGAGAGAAATCCAAGCAAAAAAAAAGTACTTCTGGGAGAAGGTTGATGCAGCAGAAATTTTAACAACGAAAAAAATTAATAATAAAATATATGCTCTTGACCATATCAGAACACAATTAAGAGGAAAGAAATTGTTATAGTCTAGGAGAACACAGCCAGAGAACCAAGGAAGATGTTTCAATCCCATTTTAAACACAAACTTAGTAGGACTCTTACCTCCCATCTTAATTTAATTTGTGAAAAAAAAAAAAATCTATTTTAAGAGTTCTAGTTTACATACTTTGATGACTCTCTATTAATTTATCACATGTGCAATCAAATTATTTAGTATGAATTAACAGCTATGTATGCTTGAGAGGCATCTTCTGTTACCTCACTTTCACAAAGGAGACTGAGCACTTATCTGTATTTTCAGTGAGGTCACTGTAAATATTTTCTTTTTGAGTTTATAAGAAGTCCTGGTTCCTTAGAGATTACACATACTTTCCTAAATATTGGAAGATGTTGATAGGTCTGTGAAGTATAAAAAACAATACCCAAAGACCTTGCAGAGATTTAAAGATGTGTAACAAAATACTATGTTGTTTCTAATACATACTTGAGTAAGGCCTGAGAGACTTATCTGTATGTCATAAACACACAAAGTGTTTCAAAAATGTTCTCAGCAAAGAGCAAAAAACCCAAAACCAGAGGCAGATGGTATATGTGAAGTACACATGCTGTTCCGCCTATACATTTCCAATTATAAACAATTCCTATGTTTTAATGATTAGTCCAACATTTTCAAGAATGACATCTTGAAATGTGATAATTGCAATGAGTACTTCAAAAGATTTTATATATATGTATACACATATATTCATCTGAAGAAAACACTGAAAAAAGGATAATCTTGATTCATCCTGATACAATCACAGCAAACTCTTTGCCTGTATCAATGAAGAGCTTGAACATACTTTTTCAAGTTGATTTGTCCCATGATATAACACAGAAAAAATTGATTTCCTGACCCAAACACACGCAGCTGTAAAATTTGAGCATTTCCACTGGTGTTTCAGAAGATCATTCATTTGCACTAAGTAGACCACCTTTTCTTATTCAATGCCTCTGAAGCAACTATGGAGGTTATAAAAATATTTAGTGGCATACCTACATCTTGGGTTCAGGCTGAGAGCCTACATGTGTGGCAGGAGGGACTTTTTCTCTGTAGTAATACAGAAATGTATTTAGAACTGTTTTCTCGTCTCTTAGAAATACTATTAATTCTTGAAGTGAACAAAGTTACATTTTGAAGATATTAAAAATGGATTTCTATAAATTTCTGAGTACACTTTCAACAGAGTCAAAGACTTGAAAGGTAGAAATAAATGAAAACAGGAAGGATCTGACTCTATGTGTGTACGGAAAAATTTGTTCATTAATACAATTTAGTTCATAAAAATGCTTAATGCCAGAAAATTGACACTTCCTATGTGTACAGGTGTTTCACATACAATAAAAGAGGAGAGTTATAGTATAGTAATTCACAATTCCATCATATAGAGCCACATACTACAGCAAGTAGTCCTCACAGACCAGATTACTTTGAGACACAGCAATTCAAGTTACAGTAAAACTAAGGATATCTATGCTTTTGCTAGAATAGAAGTTACTGCCCATGAAGTAGAGCCACTTTGTCCTATTACTTTACAGAACTCAAAGCAATATTTTTTTCAAAAACTGGATTAAAAAGCAGTTTTACATAGATATGTTTCAGTATCAGACCTTAGATTAATTTTCCCATGATCCTTACTGACACTGCAGGATGCTAACTTAGACACTTTAATTATCCTCTTGTTTAATTACCCTATGTTGCATTTTGTATTTACTATGATCACATATTTATTAAAAATGTTGCCTGAACATGCTGTTTTAGAAGAGTCTTTCTGAACATAAAAATAAGTCTGATTCACAGAAGACATGCTGAACAGTAATTATGTTAATAGCTGCCAGTCTGCAGTGAGATAAAATTAACATGCTGGTTTGGGCACTGAATGCAAGCAAGCATCTGAAAAAATGTGCAACTTACCGAGATATGATTATACCATTGACTTGAAGGAATTTAAACAGCTCTTGTGCCTTTTCACGGTCCCGTGATTTCTCCTTGGCTGTCAATGTGTCATAAGGCACCAGTAAAGGATGACTACCTCCACCTTTAGTAAGTTGAAAGAACTGTAAGTTTTTCTACTCTAAGATTTCTTCTGCTTCATGTACAAAAGGAACTATTCATTTTAAATTGAATACACTATCATCTTTTAGATTGTTTCTTCTCCTTCATTCCTGTCTTTTTTGGTGTGGTTTGCAGGATTTTGGCTTACCTTTGCTTTCCAACTCCATTTTCTTCTTTTTGGCCCATATATTATGGTAGTTTTCTGCCATTACCTCAACCATTCCCTACATTAGCATCAGAAAAAAAACAAGATGTAAGATTAGGTGACAATTAAAAATTCTGTAACGCTACGTAATTTCAGTCTTAAGTCTGCATTCTTGTGATAAAGAAACATCATAGTTAAGTGGAATTTCTATATTCAGCTGTTCTTTGAAGTCAGCACAAGCACAGGACACACATATTATAACATGCTATTGACAGACCCTTCCCTAGCTTCATGCTTAACTTCTTCTGGGAACTCAGGAAGCACCAATGGCATGAACAGCAGAAATGTCATCTTTCACTATGTAAATAGCATGCAGCCTTTTCTACAACAGCTTACCATAACTACAGTCACAAATACACTCATAAAACCTAACAAAATTCAACTCTTTAATAATAATGAAAACAAGTACATCCATTCCTTTCAGCATAATATATGCAAAACACAAACACGAACCTGAAGCTCTCTAGAAAGTGCCACATTAGAGAGATCAAGTGGTGCTGGGCTATACCCATTTCCCTGCAGGGGAAAAGAAAATTATTTTCAGATAAAATAATTTCAGATAAAAGAACCAAATATTCAACAACAACATCTCTGTTATTGACTTGATTAGCCTAACACCATTCCCAATTTTATACTTTCTTGTAGGAGCTGTTCGCCTATTTTGCAATGTACTGAAGGCACTGGATGATCAAGAGAATGGGTTGGAAGCATGCAGGTTGCTGCAGATACTTAGATCTCTCTATTCACAATAGGTGGCAAGCTGCAAAGAACTAAGCTTTTAGCCTAGGAGGAAACATCCATGAGACATACAAGATGTGCCTTCAAAACATGACAGAACCATGTGGGAACAGTCTGAGTGAGGCCTGTGCTAAGGATGAGACAACACAACAGAAAGATAAATTATTTTCTTGAGGAATTTAAAGACTAAGAAAAAGCAGGAATGCAATATATGACACAATCTTCGACTGGTTTAAGTGAGAAAGCTCCAGTTCAAAAACCTGTTAGAGGTGCATGTTAAATGTGAATGGTTACATATAAATCAGTGATTTCAAACATGATTTCAAGTTAATTATGTGCTGAAAACCTCTACTCTGTCATGTCTTTATCATGCATCTTCTTGGCAAAAAAGGCCCAACTGCAGAACAAGTTCAACTGGCTGGAAGCAGAGAATCCAGAGACAGCAGAATTTCCTGTAAGGGAGTGAGGTTTGCTGAAGAGATAAGAAATGCTGAGGTATTGTGTTGTAATGAGTGCTCAGGGGCCCCTTTTGGTAAGCAAATACTGGTCCTGGAGGAGGAACCCAACACAGGCTTAAGATGCCAGGTACTGATGCTCACAGATCAGTGCTGGTGCCAGTGTACAGAAGGAATTGGCTTGTGACACAGCTTTGCACACTCCTTCCAGGACTTGTGCCCAATGCCCTGCTTATTAACTCTCACTATATTTATGTACAAATGTGTGCAATTCACCTTGAGGGGTACAATAACAATTGCCCAACACTTGTCATAATTTTAAACAGCTTTCCTCCTCCAAGACATATTGACCAGCAGTCTCAACATGTGATTACAAAAATCCACAAACGGAAAACATAATCTATTATCACCTGAAAATTTTGCCTGTAGATTTAAAAAAAACTGTATCAAATGTGCAATCTAATTTGTCAGTCATAATTATAATCTTAACAAAAGCCCATGTTAGGTTCTTCTGTTTGACCAAAAAAGAAAATTGCTCAATTTATTTTTTAAAAAATAAAATACTTCATATGCTTTGTCTGTCTTCTTTGAATGAATATATTAAAAGGCTTTTCAGTTATTTTCAGAAAATTGGTATCTATGATCTCTTATAGCTTCACTGTCTTAAAAGCTTTTTGGAATCCCCTCTTCAGTGTGGCACAGTGTTTATTATAGTGACATGACTTCCAGTCTTAGAACTCCACCATTACAAGTTTATTTTCACTAAAAGAATATAAAATTGACATAATTGCTTATAATTTATTAGTAAATTAATTAACAGGCCTTTTGTTTTCTAAAATTAAGGTATTCTACCTGGCTAGTCTGAGATATGCTACGAAGCTTTTCATTTTCACGCTGATGTATTATTGCTTCTCCTCCCTCCTTGGTCCTTTCTAGGCTCCATCCCAAGGCCAACATGGTTTTCAATGATTCTCTGGCAGGCCAACGATAGATTTCCTTTTCCTTTGAAGAAAAGAATGCAAAATTTTGTCTGTATTTAATAAGTAGCAAAAGCACAATAAAAATATTCTGTCCTTCTCCACTAAGTGCCACGTACCACAACATTATAGAAAATTTGTATGTTATATGAGAACACAAAAAATAATTCTTTTTACATGACAGAAAAGCTTTGAAATACCTACAATTTAAAAAAAATATTCTTAGTGGCATTTATTGCTGGGATAAGTGTTAGAAAGCAAAAGCACTGCAATGAGCCCTGGAGCACTAATGTAGATTGAACCGGAAACTTATTCATGAATTCCACCAGCACAAAATAATTTTTAAAAAATTAGGGTACTGTGAGTTCTATAAATTAGTTAAACAAGTATATATTTTCAAATGCATCAAGCACTCAAGACCTTTTTTTAGTCGTCTTATATTTATATCCACTCACAGATACAGAAGGTTACTGAACTATACACCTCTTCATATAAACACAGTTACCAATAAAAAAATAGGCAACAGCCCATACTCCAACACTCCCTTGAAAAGTAAAAGTGTTAGAAAAAGTCTGAAAATTTGTGGCAAAATTCTGAGTATGCCATGTTAAGAATTTTCAAATCAATTAAATAACAGTACTACAGGTTGTATCATAAACCAGATGCTCAAAATGACAGCTTTTAGGGATAGACCTGATTTTTATGTTCAAAAGTTCTAATTTCAGACAATTCAGAAAATTCTCTTTGAACTTCCTAAATATCAACCAACAATGCTTTGGCTCCTCTCCGAAAATTCACAAGCAATTTACAAACCTTAGGAAACTCAACCTCTTTAATCCCTCTTGATTCTTGTCATGTCTATTTTCTGAACAGGAAATGTGTGGTGAAGAGGGACATATGTAACTGACTTGTGTCTCCCAGTGAATCATTACAAAAATAAGTAACAGAATTCAAATTCACTTCACTGTTCTGACAACTAGAAGACATTTGTGCCTAGTCAAGAAATTCAAAATACTTTAAATGTTTTACTGCATTTTCAACTGAATCATCTCCTACGTGTTTTTTACATTTTCTACCATCTTTCTGGAAGACAAAATTTCCTTCATTTATGTTCAATTACATTAAGGTTCAGGAGTTTCTGCCAGTCATTTCTCATCCATGGAAGCCTGAAAAAACTGTGCTGCTGATACTTTTCAATTCAAATTTGCCCAAGCCTATGAAGAAACAATTAACATTATGCCTAATGGAAGTAAATTATATAAGACTCAGTGTAAGATCAGCTAAAAACCACTTCAGCATAAAGTTGTACCTATTAACTGTAAAAATTCTTGTTGGTTCCTCTGCCTGACATTTAACAAAATACATTTGAAATGGATTTTTAAAAGCACACAAATCAATCCACTTCGTATTTATCCAGCTAAAATTTCCTTCATTACCTTTTCAGATAAAGTTTTGAAAGGCCTTATTAATGGGTGAGTCTTCATATTTTCATCCAGTGAAACACCGTATTTCCATCCACTATTAGTCTGAAAAAGAAAAAAACCCACTGCAAACTCCACTGAAATAAGATGAGGACGGCATTGATGAGTGAGAAAATCAGCCAGTCTCCTTTGTCACATTAAGCTGCTAACCCACTGCAAGAGCTGCTCAGAGCCACAGGAGAGGAGCCTGCATCCATCTGTGGGCACACAGGAACAAAACACGGCCGAGACAGAAGGGATGCCACCTGTGAGCAGTGGGTCTCATGATCCCAGTCCTGAGCCTAACTTACACTGGCCCCTTTCAAGTGGACTCATGCATTGAGACAGCACTGATTGTCCCAAAATATAATAAATATACTGTCCCAGTTCTTTGGGAGGCTAAAGCCAGAAGCACAGAGAAGAATATGCAACATTAACAGATCAAGAACTGAAGAATGTAAATAATGAATCCTTTACCTTTAACAATAGTGACTGAAATTTATGGTTTGAAATTATTCTGTGTATATTTACATATGCATATGTATGTGCACCTTCCTCAACAGATTTCCATACATAGCCCCCCCTGAACAAGAGAAATATTTTATACAACTCTTTTATAAAATTGCTATTAATTTGTTATTAATTTTTACAATAAATTATTGAAGAATTCATTGTCTTTTATTGTAGCTTTTTAGAAATAATGAAATAGAAACACAACATAGTGACAGAGTATTTGGAAAATTATAGAGAAATTCAATACATAAAAGGCTTCTTAAAGCTAAAAAGAAAGAAAATCTACAACTGCATTTCTAAAATAAAAAATTACATTAGGCTGTACTTTCTTTGATCATAGAGCTGCTGCAGTAAAATTGAATCTCTGACTCCCAGTCAAAAAGAACCATTACCAGGCAAAGTGATGTTTAAAGAGCTATATATTCTAACCTAAAAAAAAATTTAAAAAAACCCAAAGAACAAATAAAAAAAACCCTAACCCAAACCTAATTCCCCTTTTTCAGTCCCCTCAAGTCTCTCCTAATAAGTTCTTTGAAAAAGTAACAAACTGCAATGCGTTTTCTTAATCAAGGTTTCTTCCACATATCCCAAAATAAATATGTAGACATCCATACAATCTGAACAAGGGTCTATCAGTCAAACTGTCCAGTTTCAATTTCAATATTCACCCTAGGAATTATAGTCCTGGGCAACTGCCAGTCTTAAAACAACTCCTACCTTTTCAAAGGTCCATTTATCATGGGAATGTTCAGCATACTTGCTCACAATATACTCCAACTTCTCAGGAAGGACAAGGCTGTAAGCAAAGAGGGCTATGGTCATTCAATTATAAGTTACTGAAGTCTGACTTAGTGTGTGAATGTCAGCAAAACATAGCACTAATCAAAAATGCTTCACCTTCAAATGAAGGCAAAGCATTTGGCATGGCAATTCCCTATTCTTTGAAAGAAATGCCACAAAAAAGGCATAGCTATAATGGCATTTGCAGAAAACCTTTAAGAACATAACAGTCACACCTCTTAGCAACTGAAATCACAAAGAAACAAAAACCTGCTTCACCATAATCTGCAGGTAATTTTGTTGCTAATCTTTAATACAGAATAACATTAACATGGATGTTTCACAATGCATAATGATGGAAGGATAAGACTTGAATAGCAAGACTGTGCTATTGATCCTCAGTTCTTGAATATAAAGTCTGTATTTTAAAAGCACAAGATTACTATGAAAGCCAAATCTCTATTTAATCATCCTACACTCTCTGCTTATTTTGCCATATCATGTTTCTACAGATCAATTCTCAAAATTAAGTGAAGGTTATATAAAAATTGGGCTACAGACCAATTGTATCACCAGATTTTTGTGATGTGGTAATTGTCATAAGCACATACAAAATAATGATGGCTTCTTATTTATCTATCCCAAACATTTGAACTATCAGGCAATAGGGTACATAATAAATATAGAATTTAGTATTTTCTCTGCAGACATAAGATGGAAATATTTAACATCTGTTCAGAGCTGAGAAGAATACGGTTTATGTCTGGTAAACAGGAAAGGTTTCAGTGAAGTATTTGACAGAAAGAAGCAAAAATAATCCCTGTACTACTTCTGAAAGTCCTAATACATTAACATGTCAGTCACCAGCCAACTCTCCCTACAGAAGATAAAAAAAAGTTCATAAGGAACAGTATAAAAATATTTAAGGGAAGGAAACCACTATGAATTACATGACTCACTTTGATGTGCTGACAGGTTTGGGATCGAAATTTCCTTCTGGATCCACTGAAGTCTGCTTTTCCAAAGTTGACATAATTCGTGTATCTAAATAATCAGGGGGCAAGGCACCAGCTATAGCACTTAGACAAGGCAAAGCCATTCGAAAGAGCTCTGGATCATACTTCTGCAGGAGAGATAGGAACTGGTTGGAAAATCCAATAGAAAAACATGCAAAATGTTAGTGAAATCCAAGCAGCCATAGCCATGTACAAATATTAGATGACACAAACAAACAGTAAGTCACGTCTAAAACTCAAGCATAGAGCAAAATTATTGTTGCATGACATCTATATTCCATTAGATCAACATGTTATATTCTTAAGACTACTCAGATTGATGTAAGAGTGTGCTGACACTTTGTATGTATATGCAATACAAGTTCAACTTGAGCTTTCTTTGGGCCATGAAGGCCTGTACAGGGAAGATCAAGGTTTGTTTGCCCAATTACAGAGCATGATCATCTGTAAAACACTGCATTAGTTCTAAAATTACTAATTCCTGCAGAATTAGCAGAAGCTATAGTCATTTTGCTTCTCTTTCACCCTGAGCTGTTTCATTTTAAAATATGCTCATTAAAAGAAATTGTGTTTTATTGTAGCAAAGTAATTTTATTATTTTTAATAACATCAAACCTGTTAGTAGCTTAGAATAAAAAAGAATGGTGGAGAATATTGTAGGTCAGCAGATCAGATTCACACAACTCTTCTTTCACTGGGCTAACTACCATTTACAGAAAAATAAAAATGTTGTTACAGTCATCACTATTGGCAAAACATTTCATGTTAATTTATCTGTTAAGATCTAAGATGTACTAATTGGAAACATTTGATTGCATCAGGCACTCCTGACACTCTCTGCACTTGTAAAAGAACTAAGAGAGGAGTAAATGTTACTAAAATCAAATACAAATAAAGCTTTAAAAGCCATTTCAGAATAATGCAGAGACCATCTTTATTTCCATATTATAAATCATAATGCCTAGAGGAGCAATCATCTAAATCTGTTGCTTAGAAAAAAAAACATAAATTCAGTGAGACACAATGAATATGCTTTTTTATTGTCCTAAAGTAAAAAAATATTTTTGATTGGGCTAAATTTTGATCCCAAGCAAGCACAAGAAATGTTTACTCAGGAAAATATTTCTCATATCAGAAATGCAACTTTTTCTTAGTGAGAGAAAAGCTGAGTAAGTTAAAAAATCTCAATATCACATTTTGCAATAGAAAAATAGAAAAGTGTTTATTTCATATTATATTGCATCATATCTCTTCTCCTGGGCAACAGCTAGAAAACTAAAGGAATACAAATATATATTTGAAGACAGGCAACGTAAATTTATTCTGCATATACCAACAATTTGATAAGCACGTATTAATATTTATTAAAATTAATTTTATGTCAGTAAAAAGTAATTTAAAATGTTTAGTAGAGCCAAGATAGGAGAGCAGACAACACTGACATGTTAGTGCAGTGAGAACTAAACATTACATGTGTGTGTGTGTGTGTGTGTGTGTGTGTATATATATATATACACACACCTATCTCCTCATTAGTAGTGTAAAAAGCTTATGAGTGTAACAAGCAAAGAGGTGACATTTCATCAGCTTGGAGAAAATCTTTCAAGATTCAGTATTCAATTTTTCACTTCATTAAAAGCATTCATTGCTGTATCTCCCATATTAGATGAAACAACCGTTAAAACAGAAACTTTCTCATCTTGGCACAGCAAATCATCACTGTAATGCTTTTATACCCACCCCATAATGTAATGTGGATTGCAGCCATTACCTTATGAGACAAGGAATCAAATATTCCCCAGAAAAGCTTTTCAGTTAAATGTAACTCTTCTTCTGCAGCAATTCCATAGCTTCCCATTCCTGAAGGCAGACAGTAATATTTCCAGCACTGCTCATAGTGATTTGTCAGAAGCTAGATTTTCAAGAAATATAAATGCACGTGAAACATTGCTATTTAACAAAATAGAAAACTGTTCTATTAAACAGTTGCAGGAGTAGTATTATTTGTGTCTATCTCTTCACTTCCAATGGCTCAGAATAATGGTCTTTTTTTCTTCCTTTTCTTTTTTGAAGAGCAGCAGAGCCCATATTGTGTAAGTATAAAGCCTGTATTATCTCCAGCTCCTGCTGTGGGAATCTCTATGATTACAGAGAGTAGCAAAATTCCAGAATTGTTGTCATAAGAGTACAGACTTGCTCACAGGATAAAAACAGAGATAATGAAATGGGTATAAGGCAGGACATGATAGGTTCTGATGAAAAGTTTTACAAATTCAAATTGATTTAACTCCTGTCATTTGTAGCTGATGGCTTCAGTGTTATTCAAAACACTGCAGAAGACACCTGCACACCCTCTTGGCTGTGACTGCTCAAATCTGGAAAAACTGACAGAAAAAACTATTATACAAGAAACCTGTACAGTAAAAGAGCTAGTATATATGATGATTGCACTTTCCATGTAATTTCAAATTTATACCAGTTTCTTCTGTAGAATTAAAAATTCCTATCCCACGGAAATTAAAAAAATCTCTTTTAGTATCCGACTAGAATCTAGACATTTTAGTTTTTATTGCAATTCTGTGTAAGGAAGGAAAATAATAATTAAAAACCAGACCAAACACTATCTCTACACTACACTTTTAATCAAAAAATAATGATGCTCCAGAGTAAGTTTGTGAATATGGCAGCTCTGCTTTAATAGGATAAAATTTCAATTCTTTCACAAAAAGATGCAGACCTTTCATCAGGCTGTTTTATCCCAACAAAAAAGTGAAACAAACCTGACAGAATAGTTCTAACTAAGAATTATTTATCATTCAGGAATTGTAATTCTGTTTTTACAGAACAAAAGGATAGATAAAACTTCAGCTGCAGAATACTCAAAAATAAAAGGTGAATTTTCTTCCCTGAATCCTGTCTCTTAGGTTTGGCTCAGAATTAATTCCCGGACTGCACACCCCACCATGAGTTATTATAGTTCATGTAGCAGAAGAAGAAATCTCAAGGTAACACTGACATTTAGATTGATACATTCAAATACTCTTTTGCTGAAGCAACGGGAAAGTCAACAGTTTCCTCTACAAAATATCACCTTACTCTTACTCAATAATCACCTTACTCTTTGCATTAGGCATGATTTCAAAAATTTTGCAAACATTACATTTAATTTGAAAGACTACAAAACAATAACATTATTTTCAATCCAGAAGTAATTTTACATTGCTTTACTCTTCCCATTCTGATTTTAAAAACAAGGCAACAACATATTCTTTTGAAGTTTTATGCTGAATGTACGCACAAAAAATAAAGTATTTACCTTGAGAGGCATTTTACAGTATTCATTGAGCAGGGGCACATCAAAAACCAGCCTTCTCAACAGCTGTTGCAGCATAGAGGGACGCAAATGGCTGTAATTTTAAAAAATAGATGTTACCAGCAAAATTCATACAGTTCAGTGTAAATGAAATAAAAATTGAAGTCAATTTACATATTGGGAGACAAGACACTCATTAAGAGTCTTTTGAAAAAACAACACTAAGGAATTTCACTATCTACCTACGGAAGGATATAGCACAGAACATTGTGCTACTTCTGAACTCTCTTAAGTGAACAGATAAATCTAAATTTCAGTTCCTGAGATAACACTAGTCATTTATTTCATGCAAGAATAAAATAGTCTTAGGTTTGCACTGCCGGCAAAGAAAGAAGTTGTTAAAATACCTATCCTGCACAAAAGAAATTAATTTGCACACAGGCATGATACATACTGGCAAATAGCAAGCAGGCATTCCTCAATAGCATCTCTCTGAGCTTTCGTGAGGGACCGTCCCTTGGATAACCTGTATATTGTGTGAAGCATGGAGTCAACCAGAGAGGCGTGGTGCTCTGTTCCAGAAAAGAGGGGGGCACATCTCTTGAGTAAGGGAAACACAGCTGAGCAAATGTATCTATTTAGTGCAAGAGCTGCCTCTGTGGTACTGAGAGAAACCTGTGTGAAGGAGTAAATGAGAGTTAGTGTTGCACTGGATAAAGGTCACTGAATATGAAGGCTACAAAATATAACAATGTAATAGTCCTTGAGTCTCCTAAGTGGCTGGGTGCTAATGATGTTTCAAGTCTATGAGGACTGAAGTAATTTCTTTTTCGAATGGAAAAAATTCAAGCCATCCATTTATGTTCCATCTCTTGCACCCCTGCACTCTGAACAAATAGCAGCAGAAAAGAATATGTAGCTTCTATCCTGAAACAGGTTAGAAAACCCTACTAAGCTTTAAATAACATTTGGCATCTCAATTTCTTTATACACCTGGATTTTCAGTGTAGTTACTGACAACAAACATGAAATAAAAGCAATCATTAGGCCTATTGCAGTATACTCAATGTACTTCTAGTATTCCTGTACAGCCTGTATCAAAAGATTTTAAACTACTTTTGCACTTCATAAGGTGCTACTGAATGCTTAAATCAGACTTATGCACTATAAATTAATAGTAAGTGAATTAATATTGATTTTGCTTTATAGTGAGCCTATAATACCTTTTTTAAAGGCTGTTTTAACTTGAAATACCAGATTTTTACTCTTACAGAGCCACTATATCCAGCCACTACACCTAAACTCAATAGTGAAATACGTACTGTATCCAAAGAAGCAGAAGCTCTTAAATCTGGTAAAAATCCAACTTCCAATAGGTGAAGGAGGAAGCTTTGGTCCTTAATACCATAGACACGGTCCAAGAAGAGTACCATGGGTGCTTTATGATCAGGGCAGAAACTGGCAGACATGTCTGGCTCATTTACTGTGCCATCTACACAAATATACAATGCACTTTTTAATAGCAGATAACTGATAAAACAAGAAACACCAAGGCAATGAAAGACATTATAATTAAATTTAATACATAAAATCACATACTTAAAGAAAAAAACATTTTCAGTTTTGTTCTATGCTGAAAAAGAATAATTTACAATAGTAAGCTTTCATTATTTAAAACCCCCTATTAACTGCAATTTAATTATATTTCACTCTTAAATGAAAGCTTAGAAACGAATGGTAAAATATTCTACAAATGACTGGATAATGTGGAAATACAAAGGGACTGAGCCGAAGCTTAAATATTTTACATAAAGAGGTAGCGTCTCCAGAGCCACTGCTGGAGACAAAGTATTGGCCCACTGATGTGATCCTTTAAAGCACTTACATTCTTACATTCTTACATTCTCTGCTCTACAGGAGCAAATATCTGTGCCACCGGAGCAGCTCTAATTGATGCAGATCTAATTAAAATTTGAACAGTACTCTGCTTACATTCAACTAACAAAACTGCTCTATTTTTCATCTGAAGGTTAATGTGGCAAAAGACTTTCATAAAAGATTAATGGTCTAATAAAAGTATTGAAGTTACCTTTGTTAACTGTGGACAACTTTAGTGGTATACTTATAATCCCCACCAAATCTTCAGTTGGAACTAAGGATCGAAGAATTGACCTGATTCGAATAGCTTCCCCTTTTCCACTTTGAATAAGCTGTTAGAAAAATAAATCAATTAATAAATTTAGTATTGAGGGACATAAGAAAGTTTTCCTCAAAATATTTCTATTAATATGATTTTTTTCAAACAGTGGAAGAAAATGTACAGAGATTCAATTTATCCAAGAATGAAGTTGCCAAATTTAGCTGTTCCTACATTTGTATCTGGTCTTATTTTTATATAAATGATTTCACAATATTATGAATTACCAATAATGCAAAAAAGTCCACATTGGTAAGATTCCTAAATCAACTAGATATGGTGATGAAGCCAAAACGTGTGAAATGTTCCATGTTACCTAGAGAACCCATGGTGACAAGTTTTGAGCTTGCTTTTTTACACTACAAATGGATGCAGAGCTGTGTGATGTGTCCATGCATTTTTCTAGTATTTCTACACTGCAAAAATCTTCAAAAGGCATTTTAAAAAATGAGGTGAGCAATTCCTTTCAACTTCTAGCAGAAAAGGTATTCATACCCTGTGTCTGAAAATCTCTACCAGTAATTTTCATAACATGAAACTACTGTGTCTGGCAATATAGAGCTACATATAGCTAATAAACTTAATAGCTTTTGTAAGTGTAAGTAGGAAGGCTGCAAGCCAAACCTCTTACTCTTATTGTATTGAGATAAATAGAGGATTTTAAGCTACTAAAGTATTTTAAGCACCAACAAGCAACACTCAGTCTAATTAAAACCAAGTCTTGCACGTGGCTGTTACAGGCCTTACAGTTTAAACAGTTATTTTACAAATTTTTCCACGTATTCACAAGGTGTGGGCACCATGTTTCATCAAGGCACACAAAAAGCAGCCCTCTATCACATTCTTACAAAATTATTTTATGGCTTTCAAGAGAATAATAAAGGGTCAATTTCAGAAGTTATTATACTGGTCAATTAATTGTGCAACACTTGTAGTTCATATTCCATACTCATGTAAAAATTACCAAAATTTTAGATAAATAAAAAAGCATAAGGGAATCAAAATACCATGGTTCTTTATAAACAGCTTGCATCTACTTAGATACAGCAAGAAGCTGTAAAATCTGCCTTCTGAAAGGAGGAAGGCTTTGAATAGAGAAAGCTTTAGTTAGACATGTACAATTATGTTTATAAATCTCCTTACATTTTCTGAGCAAGTGGTAAAATGAACTTACATGCATTTCTGGTGCACAGCGTCCAAGTAAATCTATGAGAGCTGAATAAAATGACATGATTGCATTTCCCATGTGCACAGTCTCCTCTTCCTCCTCTTCCTCATCACTAAAAAGTTAAAAATAACAGTGAGGAGTTTTGCTCATCTAAGTTTGATAGCTCTTCTCTGGAGCTAGAGACATAATCCAGAGACTATTCACCAGACATACTCATGCCTTTGGCTCCAGACTAAAGGGTTTTTGTCCCTAGGGTAAGCATGCAGGCTGACTGTAATAACGACATCACATGAGCCTTCTACCTACCTTCCTCTTTCACTTTAGCTTCATTCCACAGCAATCTTCTCATCTGTTCTGTCCTTCAGGCTTTTTCTCTCTGTAACTCTTATTCCACTTTTATCTAGCTAATGCTTCATGAATACCATATGACAACTGCTTGTGGATGTGAATCTCTAATTCTCTCCATTTGTATAATGCCTTACACAACAGGGTCTATTATCCACGTACTGCAAGCATGATTGAACCAGCTATTAAATGGTCATTTGCCAAACAAGCATTCACATTTACTTACCCTTCTCTTTTGTATGTCTGGGAAGGAAGGTCACGACTAGGATTCTCTGAGATCCTGATAGCTTCCTGCATAGCAGCCAGCAAACCATTTCCTCCTTCTCCCCTAAGGTCTGGCCCGAAGCACTCTGGCCGTCGAATGAGGAGCTTGACAACAACACTTGCATTTTCCTCAACACTTTCACCTGAGGACCAAAAAGCACTACAATATTTTCTCCTGAAAGCTATTATTAAGTCAGAAAAAAACTTCATTTTCTCCTAATTGTTACAAAATACAAAACAAGTCCTCATTGTGAGGCACCAGAGCTGAGATTCCCCTGCAGCCCATGGTGCAGACCATGGTGAGGCAGCTGTGCCCCTGCAGCCCATGGAGGAGACCCCACGGAGGAGACCTGCACTGCAGCAGGGGGATGCCTGAGAGGAGGCTGTGAACCCGTGGGACACCTGTGCTGGAGCAGGCTCCTGGCAGAGTCACCTGCAGACCTATGGAGAGTGGAGCCCACACTGGAGCAGGTTTCCTGGTAGGACTTGTGGGGAACTCACACTGGAGCAGCATATTCTGGAAGGACTCCACCCCATGGAAAAGTGCCCCACATTGCAGCAGTTTGTGGAGAATTTTTGCCCATGGGATGGGCTCATATTGGAGAAGGTTGTGGAGGATTGTCTCCCATGGGAGGGACCATACGCTGGAGCGTGGGAAAGACTTTTCTCCCAGAGAAGTGGCAGGAATATATTGATGTAACCCCCACTCCTGGTCTTCCCGTGCCAAGGAATTCCTAACATGATTTGCTACCATGGCTACAGGTTAATCTACTCAATTGTGTGATTTGCAAAAAAAAATTAAGGAAAAAAAATACAGCTAACTATGATGATTAAAAATAATAAGCATACAGCAATAGTCTTGTGTTTATAGTGAGAAGAGTATGCATTAAACTCTCTTCAGATTCAATATATTTTTATGGCTAGGAAATTAATTTAAAGAAAACCTCTTGATGGAATCTGGATGCCAAGAAATTAGACTTACTGTTAGCAAAAACTGCAAATCGTAAGAATGACAGGTAACGTTCACCCTCTATTGGGTTCCATCCAATGTCTGGATATCCTTTAGCCAGCAATACTGGACAGCTCTGCAGGCCACAACCTGCCAGGTAGGTAACAACCTGCAATAGAGAAGTAAGAATTTATTCAGATGCTTAGAAATACATTTCTAAAAGGAGCTATAAACCAGAATGAGCACAGGGGGTTTTTTTCAAGATTTTTTATATTCTGGGCATTTAACCTAGGACTCTAACAACATAGCTCATTATTTTATCAGTCATCGGGGTTTTTTAATCAAAAAAGGCTAGCACTTTGTTTCTGAAGTTACCTAATTATATGATGACACAAAAATACAACACAAACAAATGTGGAATGTGAAAAGTAGAACAAAATCTTGGATAATCCAGATCTTTTTGACAGTACATACACAACAACTAAAATACTGAACAGCTTTAAAATCACATCAATAACCATGTATGGTTTATTTGCTACAATAGCAAAATAATCCTTGCATCAAAAGTTTATACAGTGTAATTCTAATTTTAATGGATATAAAAACCATCAACATTTTTCAGAAGAATGATAAATATCAATAAACAGTTTTAAGAGTCTGAACCCAGAAAGACTAAAAAAATTTGGTAGTACAAAAATTTCTGACACAACATTTCTTATCAAAAGGAGTATCTTTAACTAAAGGAAATTGTTGAGAAATTATGATGAATTTCTTTATAGTAAACTGAATTTCAGAAATATATACAGAATAATCTCCTCATTCATCTAAAAGGAAATTTGCAGATAACTGTGCATTTCAAATAAAATAAAAAATCATGTTTGTGCAAAGGAAAACACATGAGCATAGTTATAGCACTTAAAACAGGTAATGACCATGAAGAATCTTCCATGAACTTATAAAAAAAGATACAAATTATAAATTCTTAAAATGGCAGGCAGCCAAAATAGATGGCAAAATGGAGATAGATGAAGAGATTATACTTAGACACTATCCAGTGTCCTCAGAGAGAAAAATCATTAATTTTGGAAGAATTATATGTCACCTGATACAGGATGCAAATCGCCTTCAAAAGGCTGCAACAGTGGAAAAATGCGCTGATGTGGAAAATTTGCTTATTGCAGTACAAAGTAAGGAAGTTACTCTGAGGAAAAAGAGCACTCTGAGGAAAAAGTATATAATTCCTAACAGAACTTCATAGTTTTCAAGCATTTATTCAGAAGATATAAGTGAATACATTCTTGCAGGGGTCTAGAAATGCAGCTCATGAAAAATGTGAGAACACCGGTAGAATAAATCTCTTTCTTCTAAGATTTTACAATGTTATCACCAAACCATATAGTTTTAATCTATTCAGTTTACTATAGTAAGGGATAGATTTCTTGTGCAATCGTCTACCATCCTCACAGTCACACATTTGCAGTAAAAAGAGTTTTGTCCAAAGCAGTGACGCAGAGTCCCCAGGAGGTGCAAAGGAGAGCTGCTTCATTGCAAAAACCAGGGCTTTTAAAGCAGTTAGCCCAGTATCAGGTACATCCTTTTAAATCATAACAAACATAATCCAACCAGCCACCATACAACACAATGTGAACACATAATGGTTACATAACTTGTTTTTCTACCTCTAATTCAGCTGAGTCACTTTCCCATAGTCCTCCTTTACTTAGCCAAAGTAGCAGGCTGAGCCATGATTCTATAAGGGTAATTAGACCCTTTTTTAAATAAGGCTTTACGTTATATGCAACAGAGTTTAAATTTGTAATGGCAAAAGTTCAAAATTGAAGTTGTCTATGTGTAATTTATTTGCTTTCCACATAGTTTTTACAGTATAATCTTTAGTCACAAAGAAATGCTGTATTACTCTGTGAATAAGGTGTCTGTCACATCCATCACTTGATATCCTGAGCAGTTTTTTCTAGTTATTTAGTATATAGATTTGTTTACTGAATAAACTCCACCTATGGCACTAGATGAAGTTTCTGTCTTACCATAGATAATACATTGCAGCCAATGCATTATGATTCTTACAGCTAAAATAATTAATGAATTTGAAAAGGCTGATCTGAGGCACATACAGACTGATCTTTTCAGCATAAAATACTGTTTATGTTACAGCTCATATCTGTTACTCTTTGAACATTCTGGATTTGTACAATGGCAAGTATTTCAGTAAGCAAAGCCAAGTATTTCAAGGTAAGCAATCAGTAAACGAAAAAAGTGGTCATCACTGAAATTTAGTTTAAGTGACTGCCTCTACAGTAGTTTCCATGGAAATATAAGATAGTCACTGGTAGTGTTCCAGTCACTAATGTTGTGTCCCAAGGACTGATATCAATACCATTCAATTTTTTATTAATGACAGGACAGAGTGCACTCAGCAATTTTGCAGGTGATAGAGAATTGCTAATTCTTCTCAATGGCATATTGCCTAGTAAGCATATTGCTGTGCTGTCTCACACCCTTTCCATTCATATTCTTGTCTGTCTTCCCCCAGCTATTGCTGTAATATGCCCATTTATTCCAATTTCACAACTTTTCATCTCCCACACCCTGCACTAATCACAAACAGTCCCACGAGTTCCACTCTCATCACATTAGGGGCTCATCCTGCACAGAGATTGTCCCTGTGCTAAGCTATCATTTAGGTGTTTAACTACTCTCCCCATTTCTATTAAACCCTGCTTTCTGTTTTCTGTACCCCAATGCTCTGCTAGCACATCTAACTTCCTTTATCTGTTTTTCTCCTCTTCTGACTGCGCACTTCCATCTCTAAATCTCTTTTCCTCCTGTGATGTACAAATAACTTTCATGTCATTTTGTACATTTTAGCACATTTTCCAGCTCGTCCTGCCTCTCCTCACATTCCCCTTTATTCCTAACCATTGCCAATGACTTGAATTCTGGATTCAGTTTCCCATTTACCCTATCCTTCAAATCCTGTTTCACCTTTCATCTTGAAATACCTGTCCTTCCATTCTCTTAGCTCTAACCTCCATCCCCATAAAGCTCTATTATTTAAGCCAAAAGATCTGTGTCTTTTTTTTAACATTCTCCTCTTAATTCTCAATTTTTTCCTCCCCAAACTGATATTTCTGTTTCATGTATTTTTTCTTGTCATCCTTTCTACCCGATAACAATAGTGAAAGGAGGCAGAAGATAGAAATAAATCTCTTTTGCTCTGACTCCCAATAAGCATAAAGCAAAATCAGGGAAAATACTGCTCAGTCAACCTTACCTTGAAACAACATGTACCTAGAGTGGGTTTTTCTGAGGACAACACATTCAAAAACTATTATGATCAAATTTGCCCTTTTAAACCCTTTTAGCACAAGTACATCACTCAATAAATGGGTAAATAGGTCAGAGTGGCCACCTTATCAAGATCTGGCTCCTCCAATGCAAGTGCAAGCTCATTGTTGTCCATCACAGAGGCTGCTGCCACATCGAGTGGTGTTGAACCCCTCATTGAAGGAAATGCTGCAGAAAAAAGTTAATACATAATAATTAAATGGAGTTTGCAGTTGTTACATTCATGCAGCAGAGGGCAGCAATCACGCTGGAATCTAGAACACAAATATATTCATAGAACATTTTAGGGCAGTTCTTCATCCAAGAACATAGTCAACTGTTTTTAATAATGTGGAAATGCTGAAATTTTTTCTGGCTTCACATCCATATCTGTAAGCATACTCAAACGCCAACAGTTAACTACATAATTCTGTGCAGCCTTACCAAGTCAAGATTTTAAAACATGCCTATCTTTAGCAAAAATAGACATTTCAAGCTTCAATTACCTGTTTTCTTTCTTTAATATTTTCCAATTCTCTGTGTTTATTATGGCCAAATGCACACGTGAACAGCTAAATCACTGAAATCACATGCTATCTTGCCTTGACATATCTCATTATTATAGCCATGTATCTCGCCAATAAATTTTCCCTTGTGCTACAAAATCTAATGCACATGCATTAAAAAATATGGTCAGTGTTCAAAAGAAAAATATGAAATTTACTTCAGTAAATTTCTTTTTACTTCAGTAGAGGCAAGGAAACTTCAACCAGATGAAACAGGCAAGTACCATAAGGACTCAATTTAATCTTAGATTTCAAACCACAACTATTTTGAACAGAAAAATGTCATACCATGTGATTAATACTAATTTTTTCAAGGTGTTTAAAAACACAGATTCAGACTATTCTGTTCTTAATACAATTCATGGACACATTAGCATGGAACAAAAGTGAAAAAAAAAGAAAAACAATAATTAAAGGCGAAACCACAAGGTGGTTTAAGCATGTTTCAGCCTGCTATACAAATTAGACAGCAGTCTTGTGATATCACAGTTGCTCCTACTCTTGCTTTTAGGTGTTGCAGCTACATGGCATACCCAGTCCAACACTGCTGTTTTCCAGTAAGTAGCTGAGATGCTCAAACATGGCCTTTTGGTTCTGCCGGCTAATGCGACAGAAGTAGCACAGGAACCGACAACAGCTTGCCACCATCTTAGGAAAAGCGATCTGCTGAAGAGGAAAGTTGACAAAGCAGTGAAATATGTTAATTACCAATCTGTTCCAGTTCTTCTTCCTGCACTCCTAACAAGGAAAGTATAGTGAAGTTACCAAGGTGATAAGCAACTGACAGTTACTTTGGTTCTAACTTAAGAAAGGACCCACATTTCCTTTTAACTTTCACATTCATTAGGCCATTAAAGTGTTGAAAAATCATTTTTCAGAGAACTATAGGTGACATACCAATTTGAACTGACAAGTTTTTACCTTCCCAGCATTCCTTCAGAGACAATACATGTCTCAATAAAGCCTCATGACTAACCATTTATTCCAAGAAGCTGGAGATCAAGCTTAATCTGCTGCCACAACCTAAAAAATGCCCAATCCCTAAGCCACAGACTACATTTCATCATTGCTCATTCCATCTCTTGAAGCTACAACACTGAACAGAAAGCAATATTCATGAGGTACATATTGTCTACATACAATTCATAAAGACAGAGACATAAAATAGGTTCTTTTGCGTGGCCAAGCACATTTAACGGCACAACACCAGGTTACTAAGCTGTTTTGTAAGTCTGCATTTCCTTTGATGGATATCATGGTAATTTCTGTGAAGAAATTTTCTACAAAAATTTCTTTTTGTAGCTCTGTGTTATTAAAGTTTTCTCGGAAAATGTTTTTAATAAAATTAGAAGGCATTGGGGGGTGTCATTGTTTTGGGTTTCAGGGGGGTTTTTATCATCTTTGGGTCTATGTACAAGTTCTGGTATCTATAAATTAGGAAAGTAATAATAATTTTATAATTAATTGTAACTTGCCTTGAAATGCACAGAAATACTAAAACTGGTATGTGAATACTTTGTAAAACTGCAATGGTATAGGCACATTAAATCTATTAGCATTTAAGAGAATTATACGAGCAATAAGACTAAAGAGGCAGAGAGGTGCAGCTGCATATAGAAGCCAATCAAGCTATGAAAAATTGAAAGACAGAGAAAAGATAAGCAAAAGGTAGAATATTGGGCTGAAAATTGTTCCAAATACACATGAAAAATGAGTGGGCAGGTGAAAGGATATTAGACAAGGAATACTGGGATCAGAGGAGACCCCCCTTTTTGGGGTGGAGGCAACAGGATAAAAACATCAGCCATGAGCAAAGAGAAGAAAGAAAATATGAGCACTTCACTTCTCACTTTCTTCAGGAGTGAAAATTTTCTGTTAGACTTCTCAAAATTTTTGCCACTCTGCCTTTAAAATAACATGCATTTATATTCCAGCATAGCACAGAGAAAAGGGAGAACACAACACTGCAAGAAAATTTTTGCTCAATTCAAGTACATGAATTTGAGCACTAAAATATAAACCGGGTTTAGTCTCTTATTNACACTTCATTTAAGATGAAGAGGTAAATTTTCCTACCTCTAATAAATGCAGTTAAAGTATATATTTAATTTAAAAACAAAACATTTTACAATCCTATTAAAAGATAAATGAAACATCACAGGTTTTAAAAATTAAGACTAGGCTACTGGGCTTCTCCCTCTA
>WBNO01005972.1:0-21622 GCA_013400575.1 Peucedramus taeniatus
TTAGAAAATTTTCCATCACAAAGAGGATGTGGAGTCCTCTGCAACCAAGCAAATTCCCAAGCAATCTCATCTGAGTGGCATTTACAGGTTAACTGAGCAGAATTGTCATACTCTGAATAAGATGTTATAATTTTTCTAGGTCAGAACTATTTTGAAGGGAAAATCCCAATAAATGATAATATCTCCAGAGCCTTAGGAGATAATAACCACAACTGTTCTGGTTATTTCTTGAGTAATTACATAAAACAAGAACAGTTCTTACTCCTGCTCTGGACTAGGTAGCTTTGTACCTATTGTTACTTGAATTCCAATAAAATTCTAATTTCTAGTATCCAAAGATGTCCTGTAAAGTGCGAGAATGAGCAATTGTAGGTAGTTGAACTGATATTTCAGACTTTTTACTTGTTTCTTTTTTTGGTTGTGGTATTTTAAAGTGGAGAATATCCCCTGAGATTATAATTAATAATCTCAGCATTGATGTCTAGAGCTGTTCAAGTGATAGATAAAGCAGTAGATAAATAAATCAATATATTGATTTATATTGAATAAGTCAATAAATCAATAAATTAGAAATACCTCAGGTATTAAAACCACATCCCACAGACTCCCATCTATTACTGCCCTGGATTTTTTTGGGGGGGAATATCTGCATAACTTTATCCATGAGAAACCCTCCACCCTAACAGTAAGTTACACAAATCCTGTTTTACACTAAGTTTGGAATATTTGAGAGGGCTTTTTTCACTCTCAGGTTTCCAAAATCCCCATCAGGAATCTGCTGCGGGCTCCACTCCGAGCATTAAAAATAAGTTTAGCACCCAGCCCAGCAACTCCAGTGACCTGCAGAGATCTGCTGGGAGTGACAGCATTTCTCCTGCCCGGCCTTGGGAAGTGCCATAAAAAGCAGGGAGGGTTGGAAATGAAAATCCGTGATTGATGGTGCTCGCGAGGGCCGTAGACCCAGAATTGCTCCAGTGTTCATAAACCGAGGACATTCCACTCAACAGCTCCGAGGGAAGGTGTCCCTTTGACACCTTGGCTGTCCTCCAGCTTCAGCTCCAGCAGGACCTCACACGGGGCCATGGAGAAGGGAAAGAAACACGGGATAACCTGAGCCTGAGGCTGTGGCGTGGCAGGACCTGGAGGAATGAGGAGTGGGGATTATTCTGGGAGAATGACTCGTTTCCACTCCTTTCCTTGTGTACAGAGCATATTTGTGAGCTGGATGCTGTTGGGAATGTGAGATTAAAGTCCTGCAGTGGAGACCTTAAAGGCTTTGGTTAAGCCCAGCACTAACAGACCACAGCAACACTGAAGGAATCTCCTCCAGCCTCCCCCACTGGGGTTGGTTCAGTGCTGAACTGAAGGAAAAAAAAAAAAACAAAATGTTGTTTTTCTTAATTTATTCTGTTATTGCCTGTCTTGGATCCCCTGGCAGGGGCAGAAGTCAAATCCTGTCAGGGGTACTAATTGGGATAATAATAACTAAAAAATTACTGCTCATCAGAGAGCAGAACTTCCCCCCAGATTTTTCACCTATTCCAAATCCTGGATTTTACATAAAACCTGATGTGGGTTTTTGGCTATTTTTCTCCTTGGAAATTTCCTAGGGACAACTGAAGACACACAAATAATTCCAGCTGTGATGGACCATGATGAGTGGTGAAAAGGAAGGAAACAGAAGATACCATATTTGGTCTTTGCAGAAGATTTTGCAGTGGGGCTTCTTTTTTTTTTTTTTTTCCTAAACATGGTTCATGTGTTTTAAGGAAACATTTGTGAACCTGGACTTGATCCTCCTAAAGCTGCAGGATATAGGAATTGTATCAGAGTGTAAAGGAGATCAGAGGGTGCAGTGAGTGAGTCATGGTCTTATCAGCACCAGGAGATCTCAGGAAAAGGTGATTTTGTGTGGCACATCCTTGTGATGGTGGGTGTACTTTGTCAGGGATGATTTTAGGAATGGAATTGTAGAAAAGTTGGAAGGGATCTTAGAAATCCCCCAGTGCTGTATTTTTACTTTTGAATGTTTGTATTTGAAGGGGAAGGGTGTGGAGAGATCCTGAAAGAAGTCCAAAAATATGAGCAGGAATGGCTCACGAGGCACAGCTGCCATCAAGGGCTCTTCTGCTTCTCCATTGTCCAGAGTGGCTCCAAACTTCTCCTGTCTTTGATCCCACTGCAATTCCCAGGTACATCTTCACCCAGAGAGAGCACAAAGTATGTTAATGAAGTAATTAATGTCCTTCTCTGATCACTTTATGTGCAGCTCAGCACAGGCTCAGCAATGTTACTGAGGATGATGGGAAGAGTGAGGTGGAACCTTTGCTTTAATCCCTATTTATCCCACACTTCCCATAAAATGTGGAATTTAAGAAATTACTCTCAAGAATCGGCTCTAAGTCTAGCCTTAGCCTTTCTTTCAGATTTGTTGTTTTGCTGCTTTGTTAGATTTGTGTTGCTGATCACACCCAGTGTCACTGAGCTGGGATCCAACTGGGAATTCCAGGGTTGGATCTGGCCCCTAAGAGAATTCCCTCTAACTTGCATTTGCCTTGGAAGGATGGCTGTGAAAGCAATTCATGAAGTCCACCAGATAAACAAATTCTGTTATTTGCCTGGATCACACCTGGCCAGAAAAGCTCAATGTTTGTTTTTTTTCCATCTGTGAAGATTCTGAGAAAGGGTCCCAGTATTGACAACCAAGCGGTGCCACCTAAGAAGCTGGATCCTCTTTCATTGTGGAAAATAGAAAATATCCCTCTCCTGTTTTTCTTCCAGTTTGGAGCAGCCTGTTTTGGTTGCAGTGGCCAAAGGCTCTGGAGTGTTGGTGGTGACTGACGTGAAACAAATTTGTGGTCTCAGCCCATTTCCCAGTACACTCAGGGGCTGTGTCATCCTTAACATCTTTAATTGTCCAGGGATTGAGTGGAGAAGCCAAACCCTGCTCTGGTGCAGGGGTTAATTAATGGTGTTCTGCAGAGCAGACACAGTGGTTGGGAAGTGGGAAGAGGCACAGTGCTCTGACCCTGATTAAGTGTGGATTTGTGGAGAAAGCCATCCCCATTTCTGAACCTCGAGGAAAACCAAAGCAAACCAAATAAAGGAAAGCAGAGAGAATCACAGAATCATTTTCAGCTGGAAAAGAGCTCCAAGATCATTGAGTCCAACCACTCCCCCAGCACTGCCAAGGCCATGACTAAACCCTGTCCCCAAGTGCCGAATCCACACATATTTTAAATACCTCCAGGAATGGCAGCTCAACCACTTCCCTGGGCAGCCTGTTCCAGTGCCTGACAATCCCTTCAGGGAAAACATTTTCCCTAATAGCCAACCTAAGCCACCCCTGGCCCAGCCTGAGGCCGTTCCCTCTCCTCCTGTCCCTGTTCCCTGGGAGCAGAGCCCGACCCCCCCGGCTGTCCCCTCCTGTCAGGAATTGTGCAGAGCCACAAGGTCCCCCCTGAGCCTCCTTTTCTCCAGGCTGAGCCCCTTCCCAGCTCCCTCAGCCTCTCCAGACCCTTCCTCAGCTCTGTTCCCTTCTCTGGACGCACTCCAGCCCTTCAATGTCCTAAATAATTTCCTTTTCTCCTTCTCCCATCCCATGGCTGGGAAAAGGTGAAATGTAGCTGTTCAAACCCGATTTTGGTTTTCACCCCAGTCTGGGGTGTTTTATCCTCATCTAAATTTGCCCTAGATTTACCTGCTAGGACAGCTGAGGTTGGATTCTATCCTCTGGTTCTTTGTGTGGGTGGTGTAGTTAATGGTTTATGTCCTCAGGCTGCTCATGGATTGTTGTTGGGTTTTAGGGAAACCATAGTGCCAGTTTTGGGCTTCTTTTTTCTATCTCTATCAAGGTAGAGATTGAAGCTCTCAAGACAGGATTTTGTGTTCAGGCTTAGATGTTTATTATTTCTTATCTATGTTACAGTCTCAGAGCAGTGAGTTCTGCAGTATTTTACTAGCAAGGCACAAAATGGCCAACTATCTCTTGTTACAAGGACTATTAAGGCTAAACTACCCAATTAAGAAATGACACCTCAATTATTTTCACTTTTAGCACAGTAACTAATCACTAAAAGACCACAATGCTGACTTTTCTGTCCAATTACACAAAACCACCCAAACCCATGGAGAAGAAGGAGGAAGGTGAAGAAGGTGAAGAAGAAGGACCAGCTTCTGCCTCAAAACCTCCATCTTGCTTTATATCTATTACTGTATTCTAAACCCTTAAACTCTAAGTTTTCCAACCTGTGATATTCCACACTTCTATTCAAACTCCACACCCACAATCCCAGTTCTCTCATTCCATTTTGGAAGCTTCTCCACGGCCTCAGGTCAATGCAGTGTTCTCTTGGGGGTCAGTGCCTGGCAGCACAGAAAGTCCGAAATTCTCAGCAGCCAGAACTCCAACACCATAGGATTTAGATGATGGAATCAATGGTTTGGGTTGGAAAGGACCTTAGAGGTCATCTTGTTCCATTCCCTACCATGGCCAGTGACACCTCCCACTCTTCCAGGGTGCTCCAAGCCTTGTCCAACCTGGCCTTGGACACTTCCAGGGATCCAGGGGCAGCCACAACCTCAGTTCCAGGTGCAGATGATGTTTGCATTGTTGAATTCATCTTGGAAGGCTTTGCACCCCTCAACCTACAGCTTTGTAAAAACAGAGGTTGGGAACATCTTTCTTTTAGCCCAGATTTTCCCAGGAGCTTTTCCAAACAATTAAATTAGAAGTCAATGTTAGTAATAATCCTGCTCACCCATTTATCATTTGATTTATAACAAAGATACAGAATTTAGGGCATTGAAGAGACTTTAAGCCTCCTTCTGAGAAGTCAGTTGTCTTGCCTCAGTTTCTCCAGTGTGAATGAAAAGTCTGTCATTCCTGGTTTTCTAATATCCATGATTTTATGGGCCTTTGCTTTATTATTCTTAGCAGCTTGCCTGCTGTGCCAGAAGTGTTTCAGGCCTCCACAATTCATGGTGACAAATACATCGTGGGCAAGAGCACTAAAATTCCAGCAATTCAGCTGACTCCTGTGTCCTGTCCCATTATTTCCAATTTTAGGAATTATTTCTGTGCTGTTTAGCACTTTTATAATAAGTTGATTCCACTGGGGGCCAAAGGCTCCCAGCCAGTGTTTGCCAGTGGAAGAGAAGGGACACAGTTTGACCAGGTCAAAATCAAACCCAGGGCTCAGCCCAAAATAGAGTCGTATCTATTTTGAGAATTTGATTTCTAGTTTTAATTAAAGAAACCTTCAGATGGTCAAGGAGACCTGTGGCTTTGCAGCCAGTACAGGAGGTTCTTGGTCCAGGGGTTGCAGATCTGACCCCTCCTCTGTGGCACAGTGGAGGGATGGGGATGCTTTCAGGGAGAGGTCATCCACACATCCCGAGGGAGCCGGGTTTGTGGGCTGGCCGGGAGGGGGAGGAGGATTTTTGGGATGCTGTCATGAAGGGAGATGGGACGGTGTCACCGAGGGAGGGTGACAAGCTCTTTGTGACACGCACGAGGAGGGCAAAGTGATTTGTCAGAGCTTTGGGACAAGGGGGAGTTGAGAGGGACCCTTTGTGTGGTTTAACGTTGGTGTTCCAGCCCGGAGGATATTCCACTTGGGAGGGAACCCAGCGGCTTTAGGAATGTCCTGTGACAGAGCCCACGAGTCATCTGCTGCTCCTGGAATGGTCCTGGCACCCCTGGCTGCAGCTGCTGCTGGGTTTGGAACACTCGTTCCCGCAGGGACACAATCCCTGGTCAGCCTGGAGAGGCTGTGCTGTGTCACTGCCTGTGGGGACAGTCGGGGTGACAAACAGCCAAAGGCTGAGGATTTTTTTGGGAGAGAAATAATGCAAAGAAGCAGGACTGGAAATGGGGAGGCTGAGGATTTTTTGGGAAATAACCCATGGAAGCAGTGCTGGAGAGCCTGAGGATTTGATGGGAGAGAAGGAGCCCATGGAAGCAGCACTGGAAAGGGGAGGATGAGAATTTTTTGGGAGGGAAATAACCCATAGAAGCAGTGCTGGAAAAGGTAGCATGAGGATTTTTTTGGGAAATAACCCATGTAAGCAGCACTGGAGAGTCTGAGGATTTGATGGGAGGGAAATAACCCATGGAAGCAGTGCTGGAAAGGGGAGCCTGAGGATTTTTGGGGCAATAACCCATGGAAGCAGGGCTGGAAAGGGGAGTCTGAGGATTTAATAGAAGGAAATAATCCATGGAAGCAGCACTGAAAAGGGGAACCCAAGGATTTTTCTGGGAGGGAAATAACCCATGGAAGCAGTGCTGGAAAGGGGAGGCTGAGGATTTTTTGGGGAGGGAAAGAGCCCATGGAAGCAGCGCTGAAAAGGGAAGGCTGAAGATTTTTTGGGAGGGAAATAACCCATGGAAGCAGTGCTGGAGAACCTGAGGATTTGATGTGAAGGAAAGAGCCCATGGAAGCAGCATTGGAAAGGGGAGGATGAGGATTTTTTGGGAGGGAAATAACCCATGGAAGCAGTTCTGGAGAGCCTGAGGAGCTGTGGCAGGGCTGCCGTGCCTCTGCCAGATGTGGCTGGGATGGATACAGGGGCATCCAGCTGTTGCTCTGCTCAGGAATGCTCCCTCCAGCTGTTCCTCCTCACTGGCACGGACAAGCCCAGCCCTCACCCTCCAAATGGATCAATATTCCCAGCCTCCAACTCCCATTCCTCAGAGCCCCTTGACCAAGGTGGCAGTGGGGAAATTAGCTGGGTGGATGTTTTGTTTAGTGATGAGGATATATTTGTGTAATGACATGTTCAGGTCTCAAATAATGAGCTCAGATTTTTCTCCCCCCCCCCCCCCCCCCNGCTTTCCAGGGAATGCTGGCAGGTTTGGCTCTGTGCATCATACCACAAAAATCTCACTCCTCCAGAAGAAGGCTAATACACGGAGGAGCTTTCTACCAGGCTGATGTATCCCACATGCTTTCTATCTCAGCTTGGATTTCTTCAGGCCAGACAAAAGGATCAAAGACAGGGAGGGGCAGGGCTGGGGGGAGCTTTAATCCTTGCAGACGTGGAGAGCAGGGCAGTGGAGCAGGGCTAGAAAGGCTCAGACATAGCCAAATTTAAGAACTGGTATTTATGAGCTGTGCCTAGAAATTGCCTCTGAGGATTGCAGAGCAGCTGGTGTCCCTTTCAGCTGACATTTGTACGGCTGGAGCACGGCACAGGCATGAGCAGGGAAGACAAATCATGGATGGAATTGGTGGATGCAGGAGCAGGAAATCGGTGTTGTGTGGTCCAGGTTGCCTTTTTATGGGTTTGTGTTGTGTTATCTGCATGGAGCTAAGGCAGGTATTAATCCCAAGGCTGAAATGCTGCTGGGATGGGAGTAAATTTAAATGTCTTCAGCTAAATCAATCTTCAAGGGACACCAGAGAGGGCCTGCTAAGGGTGTTCACCTTTCAGCAGGTGAATAGCTGAGGTTCTGCCATTCCTCTCCAGCTCTGAGGGTGTCCTGCAATCAACTCTCCATTTGGATGAGTTACCTGGGAAGGAACATGAGTGGAATTCCAGCAATAGAAAGAAGGATGTCTGCAGGAGGAGCTACCCAAGAGTAGTAATTTAAAATATATTCCAACTGACAAATATTTGAAGGATTTTTCCAAACATAACTCACAAGGGCTGCTGTGCTTATTAAATGCTTGTTAAGAAACTGCACAGTGCCTTGTCTCTCAGTTTTGACTGAGAATCATTAACACCCACTCAGTAACATTTCACATTCCAGGCTCTGGATTTTAAGGCAGTTTAATGTATTCAGGAGACTCCAGGAAAGAAGAGAAGCTGGTGACAAATGAGCATCATCCTGGTGACACACATGCCCATCTCCCATAACTGCCCCCAGCGATGAAATTCTTTTTCCTGGCCTCTCAGAAAACCAAAAAACCCAGGTTTTATGCTGAGGTGCCCTGTGAGGGTGAAGGATTCAGCAAGGCACTGTTGTCCCCAAGCAATCAATGAGGTGACATTGCCAACAGGGGTTGGAAAAGACATTATTTCCTTTAAATGTGGTGGATCAGGAGTGTCACTGCTGCCCACAAATGGCCAGTAGCTCTCAGACTGGAGTCTGTGTCTTTATGTGACAAAGGATTGTATCCCATGGATGCACTGGATCATCTCCATGTTAGGATATCATTCCTGAGTCAATAAAGGCACCCACATCTCCAAAATATAACCATCCCATCTCTAAAACTGCCACCAAACATCAAAATGGATGTCCCAAAGGTGGGAAACCTGGGTCACACCACGGCCAGACTTTGGTGGGGTTTTGTCTTGCCTGGACAGCTCTGGAGGGCACTCAACAGATCCATGGGGGTTGTGTTGTGACCTTTGGGCTCAGGATCTCTTCATTCCCTGGCCCTGAGAGTGATGATCCCTTTCCATGGCCCATGGCCACATTCTCCCTTGCTGGGACACCCCGGATCCAGACAGGATAAGAAATGACAGCACACATGGAGAAAAGTCCTGCAGATCTCCTGAGCTTTGGGCTGCCTCTTCCTTCCCCATCCCCTCACAACAGGCATCCCTCCACTCCCTATTTATATTTATATTTATATTTATATTTATATCTATATTTATATTTATATTTATATTTATATTATTATTTATTGTTATGCTTATNGTTTATGCTTATGTTTATACTTATACCTTATATATTTATAGTTATGTTTATATGTATATTTACAATATTTTATATTTATATTTATATTATTAATATTTGTATATGCATTTATATTTATATTATTTATAGTTATGTTTATGCTTATGTTTATACTTATACCTTATATATTTATAGTTATGTTTATATGTATATTTATAGTATTTTATATTTATATTTATGTTATTCATATTTGTATATGCATTTATATTTATATATTTTTTAAATTTTTTTATTTTATTTTAATTTTTATTTGCTTTAAAAAATATTTTCCTTTATTTATATTTATATTTCATTTGTGCCACTTTTACTGTGGACACGAAGTTCTCTGGACCCCAAATCAGACTAGCCAAGTCCAAGAAGACAAAGCCAGACTTATGTTGACAGCAAGGAAAGAGGGAAAGATGGAGAGAAGGAAAGAGGGAAAGAGTGAAAGAGGGAAAGAGGGAAAGAGGGAAAGAGTGAAAGAGGGAAAGACGGAAAGAAGGAAAGAGGGAAAGATGTCCTGCTCCGCCTCCTCCCCATCAGCCCAGCCCAGGTTTTAACCGTTCCTTGCCGCTTTGTTTTCCTGCAGGAAGAGCTGGAGAGCTCCACACACATTTTTGTTCCCTCTGCCCCTGCCTGGGCTGGCAGGAGGGGTTGCTAAGCACTCATTGTGAGTGTTTGTACACACTCACACCAGGTTACCGCGAAAATTTGGGAACGACTCACCCTGGAGGTGACGTTTTCATGGCTACAAGGTGACTCCCTGAGCAGTTTTCCAAGGGTGTAGGGAAATTTTCACTCTTTGCAAACATCTATAGGATTTTATTTTTTTCAGACAATGCCAGTATTTTTGTTGTTCTTACAGCCTGCCCCATGACAAGACATCAGCAGGGATAGGGAAAAATCCTGCTTGGAGTGAAAGTGGGAATAAGCTGTGCTTTCAAGCGCTGCACATCATTAAAGAAATTAATTTGCATCACCCAGGGACAGGGAGGGGGCATGGAGTAAGTTTATCCCTGCCATTTGTTTGGAAATTGGGAGCGGATGCAAACCAAGCCCCTCTCTGGGGTGCTCTCAGCCTGGAAGAAACCAAAACCCCCACCCATCCAAACCTGACTCCAGTGTTGCTTTCCAGGGGTGTCTCACCAGGTCTGGAAAATCCTAATTCCAGTGTCTTTAAGGGCTGGACTGGGAGATGGGAAGGGATTCTTAAAACACAGGAGGCTCCTGGATCCATGACAGGAGTGAGTGTGAGAGTGGTTCAGGGGAAGTCTTAAGCAGCAGGAGGGCAGAGAAACAGCCCTGGTGCTGTATCCTGATCTTGCTGCAGTGGATTTACAGCTGGTTCCTTTCCTGGAATGAAAAGATTAGGATCGCTGGAGCTGCGTGTGCGTCTTCCAGCGAGGAGAAGTAGGTATGCAGCAGCTGTAAAAATAAAGAGCCCTCTCAGGCTGTCGTAGTAAAAAGGTTTGGAAGCTGTTGAAAGTGGGGTGGGGTGGGAAAATCCTCAAATTTCCTACCTTTTCTTTTCTTTTTTTTTTTTCTTTTTTTTTTTCTTTTTTGGGTATTGTGAATTTCAGCCTGTGAGTTTTGAACTTGGTTTGAAAGAACAGAAAGAGATTTACATGAAATTGGGGGGAAAGGCGTAAAATCACAAAAAGGCTTCTAAACTAACTTGAACACTCACATATATTGGTTTATTTTTGTCTTTTTTGTCTCATTTTGCTGCCTTTCCCAAAAGCCCTGCTGGTGTTGGAGGGCCTGGCTGCAAGGAATCAAGGCCACAAAACCTGATGAGAGGAATTCCAGAGCAGCTTGACAAGACTGCACTGTGTGCTTGGTTATGTGGTTGGTTCAGCTTGTATCCATGATTTGGGAGCTGAAAACCCAGGGAATCATGGAGGGACAATGCAGGTGTGTCTTGGTTTGAAAAGACAGGTGTCTGCTAAGGAAGGCAGGAGCCTCCCCTGAAATGGAAAACATAAACCCCCTCCCTCCAGATTATTATAATTTTGAAATCAAGAGGCTCTCAGGTAAAGATATGGGAGTAGGAATAACAGTTCTTTATTAGGGAAGAAAATAAAAAATAAAATAAACAATGCAGTAATACAAAACAACACTGCCAGTGTGAGAGCAGGAGCTGAGCCCCTGTGGGTCAGGGTGTGGCACAGTCCCATTCCATGGTGGCTGCTCCTCCTGCAGTGCCAGGGGTGGCTCTGGTGGATCCTGGACAAGGGTGGAGTTTTCCTCTGAAGCTCCAGGGGTGCTGGAGATGGGCCTGGGCTTCCTCTGGGAATGCAGTGCAGAAGAAAGCTGCTCCTCTGGGAATGCAGTGGGCAAAGGCTGCTGTGCTGTTCCCAGGCTCAGATTGGATCCAGGTAGGAATGCTTGGCTCCTCCCCTGGGCAGAGCATCTCCCCATGGGATGATGGAATTTTCTCAGCCATGCAGGGACACTCAGTGGCCATGGACAGAAGAGATCGCCTGGAGGGAGGATTGGCTGTGGGAGAGA
The DNA here is from genome assembly GCA_013400575.1 of Peucedramus taeniatus. Classification (NCBI taxonomy): domain Eukaryota; kingdom Metazoa; phylum Chordata; class Aves; order Passeriformes; family Fringillidae; genus Peucedramus; species Peucedramus taeniatus. The sequence goes on from WBNO01005972.1 coordinate 11,180, forward strand.
TAAAGAAAACTGCCCAATGAACAGAAGAGAACTGCCCCATCAGATAGGAATAGAATACACACCTCCATTTCCAACCTAAGGCAAGGTGACCAGGGATTATCCACCTGTGTCTGAACTTGTGGTTTCCACTGAAGGAAACAGAATGGAATCATGGAATCATTAAGGTTGGCAGAACCCTCCAAGATCATCACCCAGCAGTGCCAAGCCCACCACTAGTCTATGTCCCCAGATGCCACATCCACTTTTGGACACTTACAGGGTTGGCTTTTGTCTCCCAGTGGTGAGACATGACACTGGGATAAATGAGACCCCTTTCTTCTGGATCTGGATGACTGGCACCACCACAAACTTTCCTCCCAGTCCAGATCCAGAATCAGAGGATTCCTCTTACCTGGGGAGGTCCCCACCCCATGAGCTCCAGGAAATGGGGTGGTGCCTCCAAAGCTGCCAAGGAATGCAGGTTTTCTAGGGATAACCAACCCATGATGGTGTCCATCATTAATTTGGTGATTTTTTTCTGGTGCAATTAGGCTTTTCTGGAACTGAACCCCNCCCCCCCACCTAAATGCAAATGCTTAATTCCAAGCCCCCAAATTTCCTAATTTGATACCAAAACGTGGGAGGAACTACAGGGAAAACAGAGTGGACTGAAATGGTTTCTTCTCAGAGATCAGTTTATTAAAAAACCCCTCTTGCCTGCCAGTAAGTGAAATTTATCAATGTCTTTACAGACTGAGGTTAAATTATTTATTGTGAACTTACCAGCTTGCTTATTCTGCCTAATTTTGAGTCCTCTGGGCCTCTTCTACCTCTTTGTTCACCTCTGGATGTGCTCTCTTGCTCAGGTGGATGTGGTAATTCCTTCCAGGAAGGTGCTCCTCAGTTCCGAGCTCCCTGAGGCTCCACATGGGCAGGAGGACACCACAACATGTGGTTTTCTCCCTCTCATCTTTGTTCCATTTATTTTCTGGGAATGGAGGCTGATATCCTGACTCAAATACACATCCAGAACCTCTCCTGATTCCCAAAGTGCCATCTTCTACAGGAAAAATATTTCTAATAACACTTAGGGAAAGCTGCCCTTGGAAAGTTTCTTCCTAACTTGTGTCAACAAGAAGTCAGTTTATTTTGGGAATTTCCATGCCGTCCTAAAAGTCCATGTTAAAATTCCTTATTAATATTCTTGCAATGTTATTAATCAACATTTCTTTTAAATACACAAGGACAATACTGGAGTTTGCAGAATTATTTGTTGTGCAAAGTCTTTTTCCCCCCCCCCCGCTGCTTTGTAACTTTTCACAGCCCCTCACAGAATTTGTTGAGCAACCCCTGAGATTCAAGGCTGGTTTGGACTCAGTCCTAGAAAACAAGCCAAGTAGGATAAATAAAATAAAACATCTGGAAGTCTAGCCATCAGAATATCATCAGATATCCTCTGATTCTGAGGGTATCTTGTGTATGGAAGGTAATAATCTGAAGCATTGGGCTGTTCATAACGCATAACTCTCTGAAAGAATGTGGAATGAGACACGAAATAATGTTGATCTGTGTTGATTGTCTCGAAAATTTACTGTGGAAAATCATGAGGTCTGTAATGAATAGTTGGATCGCTCAAACAAATGTCTGTGCCAATAAAACCTAAACATATATTTAAAAAACAAAGATAACAGAAGTCAGTCTCACTGAGCCGAGATGGAGGGAACAATGTGAAGGATAAACACTGTTGAAAGGGGGAAAAAGGCAAATAAGGTTCTAATTAGGGGGAGGGACTGAATAGATTACACAGAAGAAGATAAAAGCAAGGAAACCTAATTGGAAACACAGCAGTGTGGTATCAAACAATCCAAAATATGTTATCTGGGACAAATGGGGGTTTGGATCTTTCCACAGCGAGGAAAAAGGTTGATGCTCTGGAGTTTAGGAGACAGGAAGCAGAGAGAAGAAAAAAATTAGTCAGGACTAAAATCCCATTTCCCAAATTGAGAAAGGCCATGCAACCCTTCCTCCATGTGGAAAACTGAAATTTCTTCCTCAGTCCTCATGGAAAAACAAGAGCATGGAGTGATGTTCAATGTCCAAGGTGTTCATCAAAGATCTTCTGTTTCTTCAGTTCTGGTGGAAGCAGAATCCAAAGTTCAGCCTGACCACTTCTCCCACACCATCTCTGGCCCAGGAACAAAGAATATTTCCCTGAATGTATTAACTATGATATTAACTATGGACTTCATGGTGTGGCAGCAGGAAAGATCAGTGGGTGTTGGTTAAAATAGGATGGAGAAAGACTTGATGTTCAGTTTGGGATGGTGCCTGAATAGACACCTCACAAAGGGCTTTGAGGCTCCTTTTGGGATCCAACCCCAAACCCAGATTCTGGGGAAGGATGGACAACTGAAGGAGCAAGAAATTACTCTCCTGAGATGATGGCACCCATGTTTATCTTATGTGCTGCACCTGGAGGCTGGAATATGTTTGTTCTCTGGAATATGTTTGCTTTCTGGAATATGCTTTGTTCAATCCCCCAGTACTCTGTGGAATTTTCCTCCGTGGTATCCTTGTTGTCTGCTCCAGAATAAAAAGCACAAAAAAGTGGTCCATTTCCCCCCAGACTCTTTATATTTAAAGAGAATGGAAGGTACTAGATCTTGGGAAACTCTCTGGTTAATATTGACTGCCTTTCCCCACTTTGTGACTCCCAGGCTGTGATTTCCTTGAATTAAGGCTCCAACTTTGGGTTTTGCTCCATTGAGAGTGAGCAGAGGTACATGAGACCTGCAGGTGCCCCAGTCCCACAGCAGTGGGTTCTTCCTTTGAAGGGACATGCACAGCTTTGGGAAGTTGTTTTGTAAAGAAAGAAAATCCCATTTCCAAACAGCTCCAGGCAGGATTGGTTTGGATGCGCGGCAGCGCTCGGCAAATTCCCCCCTTGCCAAGGATGCTCCTTATGGATTTGGCTGCTCCCTTTCCAACCAGCACTGCCAGCAGTGCCAGCTCCTCAGGAATTTCCAACACAGGCATATTTGTGGTCATTTCTCCTCGTTTCACAGGGCCTTGCTCAGCAGTACTTGGAACACGTTGGCCTCGTGGATTTCTGGCAGGAGGCTGGAGAGCTGTGATCCCTCTAGGAACACTCTGTCTGTCTGTCTGTCTGTCAATTCTATCTGTATTTTGAACAAGCTCAGCTGTGCCTGGGGTGGGCAATCTGCCTTTCCTTCTCAGGGATATCCATCCAAAGGTCCATCCCCTCTCTGAGAAGCAGCTGCCCTGGTTTTCCTGATTTTACTTTTAGTTTAGTAAACAGGACCATGGGATCATCTTTGCCATGAGTCCCCTTCAACCTGCTCCATAGATAACTTAGTTTGCTCCTGGAGGGAAGCTGCATTTTAAATATTTTAAAAAGTAAATATATTCAAAATTTTGAATGTGGTTTTCTCTGCTCTGCTATTCATAGCAGAAGTGTCACAGATGCTTTTCACTCTTTCCCCCCTCTTCCTTTTCCCCCCTAAATCTTGATGAATAAACAGAGAAAAAAAAAGACACTCTTAGCCTTCTCTACTGTGTTTTTGAGGGTCAGTGAATAATTAAAACTTCCCAGCACAGTTCACAGCACCTTTGGGTTTGTAAAAGGATCTGATTAATAATGTGGAAATAAATGTTCACTGTTCTGTTTGCCCCATGATGGCACCAAGTGACCCAACCACTCCAGAACTGACAAAAAAACCCAACGAGCCAATGGTGAAACATCTCTAAATAAGGAGAGAAAAGACGGATTCTAAAAATGAACGATGTCTCATCTCGGCATGTGGGAAAATTTTGAGGTTATTGCTGGGGGCCAAATATAAAAAGCAGCTCTCCATATGTTCTCTTGATGGATTTGAAGCAGGGGACCGCGCTGTGGTTGAGGTTTGCAGCTCAGATATGGAGTGATACAGTCACAGAAAAATTTGGCACGGCAGCCGAAGGTCGGGAACGGCGGCGCAGACACAAATGGAAAGTTGGGAGGCAGGACAAAGGTTAGGAAGTAGCAAAGGGATCAAACAGCCTCAGGAGCAAGACCCGAACACAACGTCTGCAGTGACTCATCCGTGCGCCACTCCCGGCAGGATATGGGATGGAGTTTGTTTTTTAGATGGGATATTAGGAAAAATTTATCCAAGGAAAGGGTGGTCAAGCATTGGATCAGGCTGCCCAGGGGAGTGGTGGAATCACTGTCCTTGGAAGAGTTAAAAAATTTCAGGACAATAAATGATTTATTGATGGATGTGGCAGTAGTGAGGCAATGGTTGGGCTTGGTGATCTGAGTGGTCCTGTCCAACCTTCCTGATTCCATGGTTGTCCCCTCACAGTTCAGCCCCTCCAAGATGAGTTTTCCTGGATTCCTGGTGGGAATCCTTCTTTTCTCTCCTTATTTTGGTTTGCCAGGTTCTCTCCAAGTCCCTGCACATGGGAACCTCAATCACCTGCACTGATTTTCTCCCTTCCAAGACAGTTTTCCCTGGAAACCAGACCATAAGATGGGGAAATTCAGATCAGAGGAGGCTTCAGCCCACCTTGTCCAACCTCTTGCTCAAAGCAGGGTCAGAGATGAGGAGAACTCACGGCCAGTGAGAGATTGGGTGGATGAGCTCTCAGACCCAGTTTTTGTGAAAGAACAATGAAAAAGGACACAGGAAAAGATTTCTCATCTGACATTGAGGGATGGCCTTTCATGAGCCAAGCAGGGTGACATGCCACTTGTCACCCCCAGCCCTGGGACAAGCAATGATGTCAGGCTGGCAGAATTCCTTTGAGCCTCTGGAAAAGCCACTAATTTCAAAATGACCCAAAGCTGTGAAGAAGAGCCCTTGTTTCTCTTGTTCCAGGGATTCTGAATTCAGCATTGCTCATCATTTACAGGGAATGGAATCAAAAGAGGGAATTCTGAGAGCAGAATGACTGATCCTGAGCTAAATCAAAGAACAGAGCTGGTGCTGAAGACAACACTGGGTAAGTCTGGCTGCTCTAGGAAGTGTTTTCAAGGTCTCCCCTGCTACAAAATTACTTTTTTGTGTGGCTTGTTGCACCATCTGAAGTGTGCAATGGCACTATCCTCATTCTCTGGGTGAAAACTGGGGTTGGTATAAAGGAAAGAGGAGGTGTAATGTTCATTTCAGTCAATATTACCCATCTAAAATTAGATATCTTATATATATATTTTTTTTTCCTTTAGAGGGCAAATTATCTGATTCCACAGGATCCTGTCATAAATTAATCCATGTCAGAGGATCATTCTGAGGATTAGGAATGGAAGAGGGGTGAATCAAAGTGAGCTAAATACTTAATTTCAGAATATTACCTCTGATCTGCAAACCTGTTTTGCTGAGAATCCTTTTTCCAACATTAAAGCAGTAATTTACTGAGCAATAACAATGACAGAAACCTCCAAATTAGTTAATTATTAGTCCTTGGACACTCCAGATTCTGATATAAACTAATTTTCCCCTTTGAAGCCTGTAATTTTTATTCTCTGCTCTTGATCACAGGCTTCTCACTGGGAGCAGATGAGGCTTCAGGATTAGTTACCAGGCTTAGTGTGATGGGTGCCCTTAATGACTCCTGCTCAGTGATTTTTCCAACTTTGCTAACTCCCCTTGACGTCCTGACCTGCTTCTCCCAGATCCACGAAGCTGCCACGTCTCCTTGGATGTCTGTCTTTGCAGAGAGCCCTAAGAATTCCCTCAGGCTGAGTTATCAGCTGGTTTTCATCTCTTTTCGATTTTTTTCTTATTAATTTTTTTTTTTTCCCCCGTCGCCCCGCTTCCCTGGGCTTTTGTTTAGATCCAGAAAAATCAATAAATATCCCGGCAAAAGGCATTCCTGGAAGGTTGGGATGCATGGAGCCACACGAGCCATTAAAAGTGTCTGCAGGGCACAGTTCCCAGGCCGTGCATGTGGGGGTGGGATTTCTCTCATTTTAATATCAGATGTCTGCAAATTATTGAAGTCTGTGCAAGTCACTCAATTCTGCCTTTACAGCCTCCAGACACTCCTTCCCTCCCTGGCCTCCAGGTTCAATTTCATTCAAGGGCTCTAGAAACCTGTTTAAAACAAAAATAAAAGCAAAGCCAACCAACCAAAACACCCAAAATGGGTTTTCCTTCGCAGCAGGTAGAATATGAAGGCTGTCAGACAGGGCTGTCTCTGACCATCTCAGGGATTTTTAAAATCTATTTTACTTCCAGCTGCTCTCTCCTCTCCTCTCCAAATTTTCCCCACCAGAGACTCTCTTAACCCCAGCCCATTACAGCTGACTTAAAGCCCTGCAAGTCAAATAAAGAGCAGCCACATTTTCAGCAAAGTAGGGTCAGTTCTGGTTTAGTTCAAAATGGAAAGCCAGGTGCTTTAAGTGCACTTTGCAAGAGGGGGTTAAGTTACAAAAATAAACTTCCTCACACTGGCACAAGCTCGTGGAGAAGGAGCAAAAGAAAAATTATGCTCATCCAATTCTATACAGCTTGGCAGGAGATGGGAAAAGCAGAGCAGGGTTTCTAGGAAAGCTGAAGAAAAGTCACTGCTTAGAAAGCTGATCTGGTGAATTTTGCTCTTTACCTTTTTTTTTCTTTTTCTTTTTTTTTTTTTCCTGGATTCTCACAAAACCACACAGGCCAGGAGGGATTGACTTCAGTGTCTGCCACAGTGCACCAGTCCAGAAAGAAGCTTTGTGCAGATGATTTTGTGTGTTGAGTGTTTCTGTGGCTCTGTTTGAAGAAATAACAAGAAAGTCCCAAAGTGCAAAATCCTCTTAGAAGTTCCAGCCATGTGGAAAGCCACACACAGCTCATGTCTTTATCTATACTGGCAGTTAAAAAAAACATTTAAATTATGACCTTAAAATGAGAGTCAGGTCTCTCCAGATCCCTTGGAAAGACAAGGATTGGATTTGGAGGTGTGAAACTCATCCCATTCCACTTTTCTCTCAAGCTCTTGTCATCCTGCAAAGCATCTGGACCTTCTCCAGGTGTCCATGGTCCTGGTTATCCAGGAGCACTCATCCAGGCCTCTGCTCCTGCTTCTCCAAGGGATTTGGTGCACACTGATAAAGAGGGTTGGGATCCTTGTGGGGTTTTGCTTTGCATCCCTGAGCGCTGGATGATGGGGCTGGGAATTTTCCTCTGGTACAGGCATTAACTGTGATCCTCTGGAATGGGTGAAATCAAGGAGGACAAGGATTCCTTGAGCATTTCTTCCTTCATGACCCCATCAGCAGAATGGAAACTGACAGAGAATTAATTTATGGATATTTGATATTCAGAAAAAAGTACTGAATAAATCAATAAATGCTGATGTTTAAAGATAGCTCTGCACAAAAATAAAACTGTTGGTGTTTTGGTTTTCAGGAGCATCTCAGATGGTGTTGGACACCTTTGTTTGGGAAAGGGAATAAAGGCCTTCCATCACCCATAACCAGCTTGGAGAAAAGGAAAATGGCTCTCCCTTTAAAAAAGCTGAAAGTTTAAAATTGTTTCAACATTTTGAAGATCTGACCATGCCCTCAATGCCACAGGGAGGATGGAGCAGTAATCATGATTTTTTCATTGCATATTCCACATAATGAAGGAAAAACAAGGTAAGAGCACATGGATACAACCAAAATGAGGAAATCCAGGGACTGGAGGAGTTGTTGTCCCAGTCTTTACCTGGAAGGATTTTTAGGTATCCCTCACTCTGGAAGACAAGTAAATAGGAGGAAACACCAGGCTTCTTTTAAAAAGAAAATAAATTCCTAATCCTCAGAGGTGAAGAAGAAACCCTAAAAAGGCAAAATGGAAAAATTTCCAGTACGAGAAGGCAAATAAAGAGCCTACATTTATTTTTGCAGAAGTCTGATGAAGTTTAAGTCCATAATAAGCCTGGGGTGGGAGGGGGGAAAGCAGTGAGAGGGGCTGACTCATGTTTTTTGAATGTTTGGGGTTAGCACCAGTGTGTTTGGCGAATTCTTCTGTGTACTTAATACGTGTGAAGGAAATTATAATTGGTCCATAGATGATTTGTTAACTAAAAATAGGGGCTAAAGCTGTAAAAATATTTGTAACATAAAATTTCAGCAGCTCTTCATCATTCTTTAGTGCTTTTCCCCAAACACGTTGCGAACTATGGGGTCTCTAAACACCTCTCCAGGGTAATTTATTGGAGAGCTGATGGCAAAGCTGAAGATGAATTTCAGCACTTGGGGTGGGTTCTGCCAAGGCAGCTGAACCAGACGAGGACCTACCAAGGAAATGGAGCAACTGCTTCTCCATCACAACATGGAATTCCCTCGCTGACCTCGGTGCTGTCACCCTGCCAGCACCTTTTGGGCTGTTTGGGATTTGTATTTCTGAGTGAGGGTGCAGCAGCTGAGGTTTGGCTGTCTGAACAATCTCCCCTCGGTGGTTGAAAACGTCCCCAAAGCCATAAACTCATCCTAGGATTTGCCAATCATTTGCTGTCATCTTTCCAGTCTAATTTTTCATGTTGTTTCCATATTTTTAACAACTTTCTGCCCATGTTCGGCCACTTCTTCCTTTGAAAAAAATAGCAAGACACCTTTTTGGACACTCCTTTTTCATGCAGCTGAAACAGGAATGTTCCTAGATGTCCTCAGCAAACTTTGCATGAGAGAGGAGCCCTGGGTGAGTCAGCCCTGTGTGGTCTCACTCATTACGTGGCACGTCACCTCATTTTTTTGGGTACACGTAGGGAAAGTCACAGGGTGAAGCTGGAAGTGATTGAAAGTCCAGTTGAACTTGGTGGAAAAATTCCTCTCTTGACCTTCCCAAGCTTTGGCTGCTTTCCAGGCTCATGATGTTCACACCTCCTTAATGCAACCCCCTGCACTTGAGTCATGTCGAGCTGGGGCAGGGGAAATGTCAGGTAATGTGGCCTCAGCAGCCACCCCGGAGGGGACTCAGCCTTTCCCAGCTCTGCCCCACTCCAGCCTGGAGTTTATGACATGCTCCTTGTCCCAGTGCATCCCAAATGAGCAGCAGATTTTGCTCTCCATGCAACGGGAGCTGCCCCCAACACCTCGGCCTTGACCTCAGCCTTGATCCCAGTCCTCTCCATGAGCTCTTCCCCCTTCCCAGACATCCCCCCCTCCTCTTCCTCTCCCCAGTCCCATGACAGCGCCGTGGCCAGCTCCAAAAATCTGTCAGCTGGAGTTCCTACTCCCTGAAATTATGGGAGATGTTTTGTGGGATGGCCGAGGCCTGCTCAGTGTTACCTCCCTGTCACTTCTCGTTTGCCCTTTATTAATGGACGGATGAACTTGAGCAAATCTCACAAATTCCTCTGTTTTCCTCTTTTTGCCCTCCCATCTCATCTCTCTTTTGCTGCTCTGCACCTCTCAACCAACCCCTTCTCTCCCACCAAACCCAAGTCAAAAATCAAGATTAAAACCAGTGTCCCTTAAGCAGTTTTCATGTGTGTGAAAACAACCTCAACACCAAGGTTATTTCTTGTTGCAGAAAGAGTGGAGACCTTGGGAGGGAATTTATCTGGCAATGGGAGCACCCTGCTGACAGTCAGTTAATTTCATTTTTAATTTTGATCTCCACAATGGGGTCATGAAGGCAAAAAGCTGAAGAAATCCTTGTCCCCCTTGCTGTCACCCATTCCATAGGTCCAGAGCAGATGCCTGCACTTGAGAGAAGGCACAGCCTCTACACCCAGCACTCAGCAATGGAATTTTTTCCCCTTAGGGGAATTCTGCTGCTTGAAAGGGCTGGATTGAATTACATGTCACATCTTTACTCGGGATGAAATCAGCAGTTACAGGAATCCCCATGACCTGACAAGTCAATTTTCGTTTATCCAGGTCATTATCCATCCATTCCCTCCCTGCCTTACCAGCATGGTCTGGTTTGAGTAGAACTACAGGACTGATGTCAAAACATGGAGGGATAATTTGGAGGAGAGAAGTTGGAATCGTGGATGAGCTGGTTGCCCCATGGATGGAATATCTCAGCAATGTGGGAAGCCAATGCCCAGAAGTGCAGGAGTCAATGGTTTATTGAAGTCAGAAATTTTTTTTTTTATTGCTTAAAAAAAAAATCATTATTAAAAATGAAAAAAATCTTAGCTTTTTTTTTTTTTTTTTTTTTTTTTTTTTTTGTTACAAGTTGTTTNGGTACCAGATGGATCCATTAGATTGTTTGTTGTGACCGTCAGGCTTTAGACTGAGAACAAATGGATATTTTATTAAATTTTAAAAATTCAATAAAATAATTAAATAAATATTTTATTAAACAAATATTTCATTAAATAAAAAAAATCCCTCGTATCACTATTTCATGTTTGGCCCAATTTTCAAGAAGCAGGGCCACCATTATCCACCTTCTTTGCACTGACCTAAAAAAAATGAAAATTAACTAACACTTTATTGTTTTCTTTAGAAAAGAAACATCACCCAGCCAGCAGCATCCCCAT
>WBNO01005976.1:0-16682 GCA_013400575.1 Peucedramus taeniatus
CCCTCCATCCATCCCTCCATCTGCTGCTTCTCTGAGAACACCCTGATTCCCACGTGCCTCTGAGCAGAGCCTGTGCCAAACCTGCAATCTGGCTCTTTAAACCTTTTTCTGAAGCCCATCCCTTATCACGGAATAATTTGGCAAAGATCACAGATGTGCTTCTGTCCCTCCCTGGTCAGTGATTTTTTCATTTTCCAGCCAGAGGGCTCTTGCTGCTGTGTGACCCTGCTTGGATCAGGAGGGTTTTTGGTGAATTCAAACAGGAANATAAGAATAAAAAGTGAAGGTTGCTAATCGTCAAGTGTAGGGCTGAGGAGTGGAATTAGTCTGCCCTGTCCTTTAAATGCAGTCTCCTGATATAGTTCATTAACTGGATCCTTGCCTGGGCTTGCCATTTAAATGGAGAATACATTTTTAGTTTCTTAAATTACAGCATGCTTTCTGCACTGCTTCCTTTGCTGGAGCACTGACTTTGCTTCCCATACAAAAAATTTTGTCTACTTTTTTAATAGTTTATTCCTGACTCAGAGTATTTAAAAGTATCCCTATGATAAAGTGCTCTGCTGTGTCTTCAATCTTCCCTCACATTTTGACTTTGTAACACCTAAAGCTCATATGAGGAGCACAGAACTAATGCAGAATTCCCCCAAAGGTGAGTTGTACCTTAATAATTATTTCAGTTATTTATGGTAATAGTGCTGTTTTCCTTTTATTTTGTTTCCAAGAGGCTAGCTTTAATATTTCAGAACTGCTGGATGAAAAAAATCAATTGACATCTCATAGTGCTGTAAGTTACAGAAAAATAAAATGTCAGATGAGAAGAAGAAACCCAGACTGATGTTTCAGAGTTTTACCTATACCAAATCAGTAAATTCACTGCTTCTGGGGTAAAAGTAAATATGTTTCTATGTGCTGAGCCAGCAGCAGAAATTTGAATGTTGAAACAACGGGTTTTTGATCATGCAGTTCAGACCAAGCTTCTTCTGTCAAATAAGGTATATTTACAGCCCTTAAAAATAAGAATACTATAGCACATTTGTTGATGTTTTTGTGATAGCCTTATCATCTGAGACATATTTTGTTGTTTGGAACTCTGTTAGTGAATAAAATAACTCTACAAAGTCTTTTTCATGAAGTGCATATTTTCCATGTAACAACTATTTATGCACTCTACCTATCAGATCTAAGTTACTGTGGTTTCTGTCAGTAACAAGAATAATTTTTCAATAAAAATTGGCATATCACAGACTAGTGATACCATTTCAAAAATCTTCAAGGAGGCAAAGCTTGCCCTGCCATTGATGGGAGCTGAACAGGAATTTAGAAGCAGCCAGTGGTGGGTTATATTTGATTTTCCATTTAATCAGCTTGTACTGGAAAAAAAAAAAAAAAAGAAAAAAGATGAGCACAAAGAAATCCAAGCCATTAAAGAAGCAGCTTGCAGCCTTACCAAGAAATCGTTCTTTAAAGCTTTGCTAAAATGGTGATCTTACCCTAAATATATACATAATTATCATCTTTCATGTACTTTATACTGCTACAGACTCTCAAGAAAAATGTATTTTTTTTCCTGTGTACAGTGCCACAATGAATGAGCTAATCTGCTTGATGTCAGCAGCCACCAGGGCCTCATTCTACACTGAAAAGGAAACCAAGTTGTTTTCCAAGGTCCTCTTCACTGCCTATTTTACCTGATCAAAGAAAAGTGCCCTTTGGGTCTTGCTTTAACAGTGTGTCCTCTCAAATAATCTCAGGCTCAGTAATCTCCAACTTCAAGGTTTCCTTGCTGCCTAAAGCACTTTTATTGGTACTTAACCCAAACAAGTTCACAGGGGCTGTGTAATTCCTCTGTTGCTGGTTATGTACGTCAAGTTACTTGATATAAAAGTCTCTGGTTTCAAGTAAAATTGCCAATTCTGAATGAAGTTGAAAGAAGTCAGTGGCACAATTGCTCAAAAATAATATATAAATTAATTACAAATTATTACATCTTAAACATTCAAAAATCTTACCTTTATATCTGTGAATATTTAATTGCTTCTTGTGAATGGTTATTCAGAAATTGAAGGGATACCTGCACCCTAGACTATGTGTTTTAAAAGTGTGAGAAAAATCCAGTCAAAGCCACTTGAGATCTTGACAGAGCATTGGGGAATGTTCTGGAGGACCCTGGGAGAGGGGAGGTGACTGCAGGATGTTGGTGGTCCCATCACAGAGTGCAGAGAATGTATGAGAAAAAAAATCCCTTTAATTTCTGTAGTTCTTAGTTTATTGTACAAAGAGGCAAAATGGTTTGGAGGGCTCTGTTTAAGGGGATAATTTGTAATGATACTTTACTGGCTATTATGGTTACAGTCTAATTAAAATACTTAAATCTGGCAGGTGCAAATTATTAGTGAGACTTGAGAGTATCAGATAACAATGCAACTGACTGAAATGAAGGGCACAGGATAACTCTGCATGCTGTAAGGAGGGATGGAATTTAGTAGACAACCTTTTGATCTGTACATGTTAGATTTAGGGTAAAGAGCAGTTTTTCCCAGGTAGTTTTATTTATTACTTTCTTAGTGTCTTTAATCAGTATTTTGCTACTGAACTTGGCAAGCACTCTCTCTATGTTAGAATGCATGGCTGGAGTCATGAAGAAATGGGAAACCAGTGTTGTCCTTCAAGTTTGTACTTCCAGTTTATTTTTCCTCACGTTTTTTAAAATATTTGTTTAACCTGGAGTGTAGTGTTTTTGCAAAGGCTCAAAGCAGTGCTATTGATTATTTACAAAGGAGGCTATTTGGGTAGGAGCTCCATTCTGCCTTGGAGCAGGAAGCTCTGGAAACCTCCTGAGGAAGTGTTGAGCATAAGTGGCGTGGAAAAAAAAAAAAAAAAAAAAAAGGAAAATATTTTGTTCTTGCTTATCTCAGCTGAACTGAACTGAGGCTCTGTAACTTCTGAGATCTGGGTTTTTTTTCTCCAGATCCTCTCGGCATTTGGCTGTACCTATGGAAAGAACAGTGCAGGCCTTTTGGAGGACTCATTAAAGCTTAATCCAAGGAATGCCCTCATTAAACAGAATTTTAAGGACAGCTCCTGCCACTGAGGTGATGCTGTTTCTCCAAGACTGTTCACCATGCCCAGAAAACCTTGGCTCTGAAGCCGTGCTGTCCTGAACACTTGGGTTCAGCTAACAATTTCAGCTGTGGAGTTCCTCAATTCTATTTTTTTCCCCTTACTGAGGGCCCTTGCATTTCTATAGAGGAGAAATTGCTCTTTGCTGGGAAGTGCTGTGGTAAATTCGGGCTGTGTGTTTGCTTTGTTCTCCCCTGTGCCTCATCTGGGCTGTAACTGCCCACACTCTGTTTTTGTTCAGGCTTTCCATTATTCATTAATACCTTGTTTACTCAGTAATGAGTCTTTTAGGGTCCTCAGTGCCTCTGGGATGCATTTGCCAACACAATGACGGTTGTTGACATTTTGTAAGAGTGTTCCACACAGATTTTTGTCTTCTTTGGTTGCCTAAGAAGGTATTCTGCTAATTCAGTAAAGCAACAAAATAAGAAGATCTTGCATCAAGCCAGGCATGGGAGTGTGAGAATATTTCTGGGTTATTGGCATGTTACCTTTGCTTCACAATTCTTAATTTTACTTTGTGGAAGAGCAGGAATCTTAGAGTAATCAGAGAAACAAAATGATGACAAGTGTGTAACTGGAGGACAGTATTATAGCTTGTGATGAGGTCCTCTGGCCAATCTGAGGTTTATAGTTTTTGTTGTCTTTTTTTAAATTTAGTTTTGTTTTGTTCAAAGAAAAGCCTTAAAAATTCATTCAATATGAGAAAGAGAAGAAGGGGATATGAATTAGTGATGGGCAATAACACATGAATTTTTCACAGTATTTGTGGAACACTGTTCAAGGAGTTTTTATAAATATTGCAATACTGGTGAAACTTTAGTGGAAAGTAATCCATGGGTTTTCAGAAGGCTGTGACATGAAAATATTTCCCCTCAGCCTTCTATTTGCTGGGTTTTATTTCAACTTTTATCAGTGTCATTCACTTTCATGAATGTATTTATGTTTTATTAAGTTTTCTGGTACCTGGGGTGGTGCTTGTATTTCTGGAAATGTATTTGTTTTTACAGTTATCTTTCTTTTTGGGTAAAAAGGGTTCCTGTCATTTTCATGCTCTTAGAATATGGTGAGAATTGTAGGCCACCTGAAGTGAGTGCACCTTCCCCCTGTTCAAATGTGTGGTCAATAATCAGGTCACTGTTTTTGGAACAGCCCAAATGCAACCAAACCAACAAACTCAAAATGCAGCCCTGGCTTCCGAATGCCTGCGAGTGAAGAACAGCTTTGCATTGTTACACAGCTACAGGGACATTATTTTCTCATCTTTCATCTAATTTTCTTCCCATCTGCAGATTAAACATCTGCCAGTTGGTATTTAAATGACATGGGTAATATCCTGACTCTCGAAATCAAAATTCCCATTAACTACTGTGGGACCAGGAAAGCTGTTGCTCTGTAAATTCATCTTCCCTCTTCCTGTGCTCTCCCCATCCCTGCTTCAGCACATTTCCAATTCCACTGTTGCTTCCTTGCAGACAGTCCATCTCCTTTCTGCCTTTGATTGATTGATTTACCTCAATCAATGTTAATTTTACTTCCTTCACAAGCTCAGCTGTGCTCCTTATCTACGCTTTTCACTTTCCCAGTGCTGTCACTGCTCTGTGTCTGAGAAAGAGGAAGGAGGGATGAAAAAAAGGCTGAGAGAAGGAGGAGGAAAGGGCACAGTAAAGGCTGTTTCACTTTCCCTGCTATTTGAACTATCCTGACTCATAAGGCTGTATCTGGTTTGGAAAAATCAGAGGAGCTTCCTCACCTAATAATCAGATTTTTTCATATATACAACATATGTAGCCTCACAAGCACACTGAAAAAGTAGAACCTTCAGAAGCAAACATCAATTTTGATACTATCAATCAAAGCCAGCACGAGATAAATTTCTATAATAAATGAACTTTTATAAATAATTCTTGCCTGATGTTATGTTTGATTACCTTGCAACAGTGGAGGGAGGCACTCTCAGCCCGAGAGCTGTGATGCTGCAGAATGCTTCAGCAAATGGGGAAATTCAGTTTACAACATGGACTTGGAAACTCTCCAATCATTTAAGTTCTGAAAACCCAGCTGACACGGTGTGAGTATTTCTGAGGGGCTGCACAGATTGATCAATTAGGGACAGATGAGCTCAGTCTTTCCAAATGGATGCCTTGGGAACGTGTGTGATAGAATACCACTGTGATTAAAGCATCCAGGGATATAATCACCTCACCAACTTCCAGAAATTTATCACAGATGGTTTAAAGTCAAGAGGGATTCCTATCTTGTCTCTTTATATTCATGTCTCATTCAGACATCTCTCAGAAGCATTAGGATATTTTAGCAAAAAATGCTGTGTGATTAAAACCAATAAGTTTCACTGTTTTCTGTGGCTTTTTTTCTTAAAATACATGAAATTCAGCAAAGCTTTCCATAGACTTGCAGCATGCTACCACATTGTGTGGGATGCTTTACTTTTAAAACTTGAGGAGAAAGTTAGTTAAGGTATTGAAATGGAGATGGTTTCTCTGTGTAAGACTTTCACATGTCAGGTGTGAAAGCAAGGTCAGTTACATCTCATTTTCATAGGTTATTTCTGGCATTACTGACAGAGTCTGGTAATTTCTAAGAGGTCTGGAAAGCACAGAGTTTTGTATATTTTAAGTCTTTGTATTCCTAAAATTACATCTTCCTTACACAGGGTGCTTCCCTTGTAAGATTTCTTGGGAAGGATGCAACCAGTTTTATGTTCTCAGAAGCAGGAAGAAAAGAGGAATTCCTTGCTGGTTTTGTGCCAGCAATTTCAGTTCCTTTGTGTTCCCTGATAAACGGGATCAAACTGCCCTGGAATTCCAGGCTTAGTATGTATTAGCACTGTTACTAGTCTATATGCTGCCTGTTGTAAAACCCCACATCAAAATGCCATCTGATGAAGAGAAATAACTTGTACTACAGAGGCTTTTCACCAAATTTCTTAGTGGAGAAAGTGAAATAGTTGCATATATTAGCTGAAGGTTTTATAAAACTGTGGGACAATCTGAATTCATGCATTGAAGTTAAAACAGAGAAAGTGTAAAAAAAGAGATAAGAAGTCTGGATTTGGCAAAAAAAAAAAAAAAAAGAGGGGAGATAAAATAGAAAAATCATATTATTTTTATTCAGGAATGTGGGGAGCTTTTGCTGATAAAATTGGTTTTTTTTCTCCTCTTCTTGAGACTCCAACCAAGGCAGTTCATTTTCCAGGACAGTTTGGAATGTGCAGGACAGTACTGCTGCCTAAAGATCACGTGCATGGATTAACATTTGTCTAGACCTTTGAAAACACCAAAAGATGTAGGTATTACCCTGTACCTTCTGGTAGCAGCTGTAAAAAAAGGGGAGGAAACAGCAGCAGAGCCCCTGAGCTCCTTTGCAAAGGCAGGTGAACAGAGGAGGTTCAAAACCTGGGGCAGAGCCCTGGCTCTCTGGAGGAGGGATCTGGGATTTGAAAAGGACAGGATCAGCCTTGATAAAGCTGAGAACTCCTCCCCAGGGTGTGCAAGCCTCACTGTGGATGGATTGCCTCCCTGCCAGCCCTCTCCCAGCCCTTTTCAGCTTTACTGCCTCGTCCACTGGTAGGAACCATCCTGTCTGGACCTCATAAAATGTTAAACTAAATGAAATCTGTGAGTGGCAGGTGGCAGGCTGAGCTGGGGAAGGGCAGAGCAGCACAGGGCTGAAGAGATGCTCTCAGAGCTTTCTCCTGGTTGCTAAGGAAACTGCTCCTTTCCTGTGTGCTCAAAGAGTTGATCCTAGCCAGACTGGCATCGAGATACTTGCTGGCAGACATGCCATCATTTTCAACTTATCTCCATCTGTGTTTGCTTTCTTCTAAGGGGAAAGGAAAAAAAAATAAATGGGAAAGAAAGCACACAACAAAATTTACTTGGTTTTCTTGGACATGTGTGCTTTTTGATGGGATGTGATCCTCTGTAGGGGAACTTTGCTGCTGCTTCATTGGGACCTGTTTGTAGTTGCCAGAGTCATTATTTGACCTCTGTTTAACCCATCTTCTGATATATTGCATCCTATTAAGAGATAAACTACCTGCAACATGAAGTGATGTCACATAAAAGTTGAGTCTTAAGCATGATCCCCCCTTCATGTAAGCAATCCCCCTCTGGGTGCAAAGGAACTAGGCAGAAACCTGCAGGAAGACACATGCCCATCAATTTATGGCACACTGCAAAGCTTTTTTGGGGCCCAGAACATCAAAAATAAAGTTTAAAGGTGGAATTATCAATATCTCTTGTCAGCAAGCAAGGCCACCACCACTAAGGAGCTGCAGAATGACCACAACTGTGTTGCAGTGCCTCAACTTTATGTCCTGCTCATGGTGCATTTTCTCTTCTCAGGTCAGCTCACATTTTTCACAGTAGGCTGCCTGGGTGATATTTGCTTTCCTCTTTGTGCTTATTCTTAAAAGGTCTGTTTGTCTTAATATTTGAAATGAAGGTATTAAAATAACTAAGGTTATGTATTTTGCTCTTCATACAGAAAATACACCTTATAAAAGCAGTGATTGGCAGGGGGTAGTAGTTTTCTGAGGATTTTGTGCCTACTGCTGGACCCTCTGAGGTAAATGGCAAAACTCCAGTGCACAATATTTGGCATTCACTACTTTTAAATGTTGGTATTTTTGGCTGGGGTTTGCTTAGGAACAAACCTCATCAGGGCCTCTCTGAAAATCTCAACGTTTATGAATAGTGTTGAATGTTTCTTTCATTATTTGAAGCAATAAAGAAGACATCAACTTGCTAACAGAAATGTGGACCTTTTCCAACAACTCCTGATCCTTGGCTTCCTTTGGATAGCTGTCAGAGCTGGGTCTGTAGTTTTAAACCATCTTAAGCTGGCTTTTTTTTGCTTGTACCTGTGTGGTGTGCAGTCATGTCCCTGTGAATGTGTAGTTAGTGTCCTGAATGGAACTACATATGTTAGAAAAACAAGTTTTTAGTAAGTGTTGCTTACGTAGAGAATTTAGACACTGTCAGGAATTCTTTTAGGTGTGTGCTACTGGCAAGAAACAGTGAGTGGTGAAGCCAAACATTTCCTGGAAATGCAAATACCTTGGGTGAAGCTTTCTGGGAAGGTCTTTCAGGGCTGTAGAGAGGGAAAATGGAAAGTTTATGTTCAGAGATTTGTGCTGCCCCTGTTCCAGTGATTCAGGGTGGAGAAACCTGAATTCATTGTAGGGCTCTGTCTGCTGACAGCAGGAAATGAGCAGCAGCTTCCCAAAACGTGGTCCCCTCACTGCTGAGCTGAAGACTCTGCCTCTGACAGAGCTCTCTGACAATCAGGGTTTCTGAACAACCATTGGCCCTAAAATGGTGACTTTTAGTGTCTTGATGTCTATGCTAATAATTCTGAGACATTTTTAATGTGAATTTAGCCCTAAGCACCACCTGCCCTGTGAACAGCAGGGTCCATGTGGAGCCTTTTCTACTCACCATGAAATCAGGGCCACTTCAGCAGAACAGCTCCCAGAAAATCTCCTAGGAGACTTCCCAAATGTAAGAATATGCAATCCTTTTTTTTCTAATTCTGTGAAAGCAGTGAGTTGAAAACAGATGTTCTACCTTGCTGATTCCTGCCATTTTATAGTTCTCTTTTTGTCCTAACTGGGAAACCCTCATTTTGTTGTGGGATTTACATGCAGAAGAAAATTCAGAAGGGGAAAAAGATAGGAAATAAAATATTGGGACTGGGGGTTAGAATTCTCCTTTGTGTTTCTATTTTGGCAGTTCAGTGGCACTTCTGCATGGCTGGCAGATTTGTGAGAAGTCAGATGTGGGAACATTTCTCATCTCCTAGGTCTAAATATACATATTCTTTGTGTCCTGAATGCAAACTTCCTGGGCATTTGATATTTTTTGATGATTTTCTTCCACCCTTTTGATATAAGCAAACCTAGATGCCTGCCTAGGGAGAGACAGAGTGCACAAAATCCATGATGTGCTCAAATTGTTCAGGACCCCCTTGACAGCACCTGTGGAGCCCTTAACTTTTTGTCTGTGCTTGTTGAGATCAGGATGCATAACTCAAGTTTAAGGCAGTGTCAGACCAGTTATAGACACTGCAATAACTAACCCTGAAGTCCATTTATGGATTTATTGTTAAGACAGTTAGGACTCTTGGAAATGCCACTGCATCTTTCAAATCCATCTAAAATTACATTCCCACGACATTTCATAGATCTGGTAAAATTTACAGTGTTATAAAGCATAAAGAACTTTACCTTTGCAAGCATGGAATCTTCCACAATTGTTTTACATTATAGACAGAAAGAGATTTTCCTTTTTAAAAACAAACATATTTTAGGGCCATGCCTTTTCTAGCTTTTCTTCTAATGAATCTTTCTAATAATTATTTCAGCTTTGGGGCATTCCACTATGTTTACCAGTAACTTAGAAGTGTCTATTCACAGTAAGTAGAGTCTATAACTTGAGTTCTCTTCCACATTGAATCTCTTCACATGTAAAATAAATGCTGCACAAACGTGGAATCCATGGGCACCCCTTCCTCCTTTGGCAGACCAGTTGTCAGACCCCCAAAATTTGGAATACAGGAGCACAAGCCAAAAAGGGGATTTTATTGAAGGCCAGCTGGTGGTCTCAGCCTCAGGGCTGGAGAAATGCTCACAGCATTGTCTTTGCCAGTGTTTGTCAAACTGTATTTGCCACCCTCCTTTTTATTCTCTGAGGAGCTAAATTCTGGTTAAAGATCTGATATTAATTAATGGAAGGCCACAGAGATTGCCATCTGCAATTTAGTGTTTTGAAAATCCCAGTCAGGAGGGGTATTTTGGTTTTCATCTCATTTTCCTCCTCCCAACAGTGAAACCTCCTTGATGCTGGCACATTTTGTTTGACTGCCAGTCTGATGGCTCCTGTCAGTAATTGGGTGGGGGACACCAGATAATGAAGAGATGCAAAAAAACAATCTGCAAAGCAAACTATGCAGTGAGATGTCTCTATGAATGGTTATATATTTACATTATTTCAGAGCTAATGCTTCAGCTGTTGCCTTGTTCTCTCAGTACCTGAGTGTTCCATTGCTGTTAATAATACAACAAGAAAAATCCTGTAAATATGCAGAATTGTAGCATTTGAACTCAAAGGGACTAATGAACTGCCAAGACAAACATACATATTGCAGATGGATTGACAGTGTGAAATGATTTTACACATTTTTGGGTGGAGATCTCCAACCAGCAGAAGCTGTATAAAAATATTTGCACGTTCACATTTGGTTAAGTAAATAAACACTGTTCTATGTTAACTCTAAATCAGTAATTTCTCATGTTTGCTCTCCTTTCCTCTGTTTAGTCTCTTACTTACCTTTATTTAAAACATAGATCTTTGAAATCCCAGAGGGAGACACTGCTGTTTGTAAGAGCAAAATAAAAGGAGACTCTCTTATTTTTTGAAGCAAAGAATTGGCAGTCAAAAGCAGAGGCAGAGGAGTCCACCTAGCATTAATGAAATTTATTTTTCTTTTTAACACAATGGATTTAAAAGCAACCAATTTTGTAACGTCAGTGAAAATTTGTGAAGCTGCAGGACATAATTTTTTTTAAATTTAAAATTTAATTTTTTTTCTCTTTTTCACACAAAATAGATAACATGCTTAGGGGAACATCAGCAGGGAGGTGACAAACCATCTGGATTTTAGGGTCAGGAATTGCTTCTGCTGTTCACACATCAGAGAGGGCAGCTTTGCTGTGTCTTGAATCCCAACAAGAATGGAGCAAGCATGAAAGGGAGGTCTCACAGAAAGACTGTGGAGTGAAGGAAGGAAAGAGAAGGTTTTGTGCCAAGCAGAAAATAAGGCCAGACTGGAGGAGTTCATGGAGAAGGAGAGAACTGAGATATATCCTTGTGTGTTTGGGGGGGGGACAAAGACTCCCAGCTGCAGATCCAGAGGCTGGGAGCTGTTTGTCCTTGTGGCAGAAGCACAGCTGACAGGATCTGTAGAGAATGAAAAGAAATAGATTTAACCCAAGGTGATAATACCATATCCACGTCCTTTTCCTTTCCTTAACCCAGGACATGCCAGCATTTGCCTCAAACCCAGATTTATTTGATAAAACACAGGATTTCCAGGAATCCAGCAGCTCTCCTGGCACCACCCACATCCTGAATTCCTGAGCAGGGATATTCTGGAGATCAGCTCTGAAGTTCATCCCTGCAGCCCTGCACAGCTGCACGTGTGCAGACAGCTTGTGTGTGAGCAGTGAGTCTGATGCATTCTCAAAGGAATTGCTCCACTGCCATATGTTCACACCTATTTGTCAAAAAACAAAACAAACAAACAAACAAAAAAAAAACCCACAAAAAAAAAAAAAGCGAACCAAAAAACAACAACAAAAAAAATGAAAACATGAATAACTCATGGATTAAGAGTCATTCATGAGACATTCCAAGGCAGAGGAGAAGATTAATAATGGATTTGGTAGCCAGAGTCTGAAGGAGGGGACAATGTATAAAGAAAAGTAGTCAGAGTTCAGCTGGTCTGCTTCACTTTGCTTTCAGTAATTACTGATGGGGAAGGAGAGGGGGACAGCGATGATAAATTTTTTTGGGGTATTTTTTTTGGTTTTGTTGTTGGTTTTTTTTGTTGTTTTTCATGGTGGAATTTTTAATCTATCTATCTGTCATCTACTATATCTATATCTATATCTAATCTATATGTATATCTACATCTATCTATATAATCTATATCTCTCTATATCCATATCTGTGGGGGGATAGAGTGTGGGAAAATAGAGATTTCCTATTTGTGATGAAGTGTTGAAGGTAACCTCACCTCTAAGGAGTTGCAGCTATACTAATTCTAAGAATTAGGAATGGGTATAAAGATTTTGATGATAAGTACCCTTTGAATTTAGAGAAAAAATTAAGTTCAGTTCACAGGCACATTCAAGAGTTAAATGGAAATTACATGAAAGATGTTTGTACTGGGTTTGCTATCTTAGTTTGTGAAAAGTCTTAAGATTGATGTTCTATAATATAGGTGATAAGAACATATAAACTCTATGTTATTCTTGCATGTTACCTTATGAAGTTGTGTAGTTATTGGATGTTGTTCAAGTTGTGTAGCTATTGATGAAATTATGTAGCTGTTGATGTTATACTGTCCCAACACACAGCCTTTGATTTGTTCTTGTGAGTTGCCTTATAAAGTTATACAGCTATTGATATTGTTAATATTATAGAACTGTAAGTACAAAGGTTTTTGATGATATGTAACATAAGTTTGGGTAATGAATCAAAGTCAGCGCACGGACACATTCCAAAGTTAAATTAAAATTACACAAAAGATGTTTGTACTGAGTCCACTATCTTCTGCAAAGGGCCCTGCAAAAGACAGTAAACATAACATTAGTCTAGGAAAAGCCTTAGGTTGATATTCTATACTGTGAAAAGCAAATTTAAATCAGAATTTAGAAACATATATTCTTACTGTGATATGTTGCCTGAACATTAGTATAACTGTTAGTCCAAGTGAGATATGTGAATTTTTTATAATGTCAATTTACTCAAACATATCTTTCTAGAGATACTGCAACTTTGTAATTAAAAGAAAAGGGGGAATTGTGGGGGGTGGAATTTAGGAAAATAGAGCTAGTGATGAAGGTAATCTCACCCCTAAGGAGTTGCAGCTGCACTAATTACCAAGAATTAGGAACAGGCCTGCATTAATAGGCCACAGCTAGGTCCAATTAGGATGGATATTAAAAAAAGAATGTGTTGGCTAGTTGAGTGTGTGAGTGCTGGAGTTAGTTGGCTGTGCTGCAAGGAGCTGCTCATAAGAAATCTCTGAGAAGATATGGAAGCTTTGCAATATGATGACAACACATATCTATAGCTAATCATCTATATCTACTTCTAATATATATGTAATCCATATAATATATCAATATCTAAAACATCTATATCTAGATACATCTATATGTACATCTTTATTAAGATAAATGCAACAAGTAGGTTTTCTGTGTTGAGTGAGGCTTTTACAAACCTAACACTGCAATGCAGCATTGCAAAATAAAGTCCTAGTTTTTGGAGAAGTGGAGGCACAGGAAGAGTGCAGCTTGTGAAGGATGGGGCAGAGGCTTGGCAGTGTGGATCCCACATGTGGAGAAACTCACATGTGGAACAGTAGAAGCATGAGAATGACATGAAGAAAAGGTGAAAAATCAATGTAGGAATTTAAAATACATTATTATTTCCTTACCTGTAATGCTTAGACCTGGACTAATTAGCAGACTCTAAAAATTTCAATTATTCTTATAATTCTTTCTTGGCTTTAAACTTATTTATGTGCATTACCATTGCTCCCTAATTCAGTCCTAATTCCTACAATCAGTCCTAATTTTTTTTCCTTAGGGAGTTTGAATGCAATAGAGTTTCTCTACAACTCTCCTTCCAGGATGTGAGATTTGGTTTGCTTTACCACTCCTACCAAAAAAAAAAAAAAAAAAAATCCCTAGATGTTGCTAAAGTGAAAAGGTATTAAACTCTCATTCTGGGAAGAAAAATAGGAGATTCTTGACATGGGAAGTTGACTCTGGTTAGGTTATACCAGGACCAAAGCTCTCCTTGACCTGTACCAAATCAATTTTTTAAATTAAGGTCATTCAAATTCTTGCAGAGAGCTACCAGAACCTGACTGCCCCATCAGTAAGTTACTGCTTTGCCTGTCACAGGCTCTAGTGTGAGAGAAAATATATTTGCCAGTAAAGCTGCTTGGATTTAAACAAACCAGCATGCTTACATACTTTCTTAGCTATGATTTTCTTTTCTCTGGATCTAAATCTCTGAGGAGATAGAGCCCAGCTTCTGCTCTGATGTCAATCAATCCTCAGTGACTGATTTTTCAAACCATTTCTTGAGGTCCCCCATCATGGAGCAGTTTTTCTCCATTTATTTATTTATTATAAAAGTGCTTTTCTTTATACTACAATTTAGAAACTTCTGTGCTACAACATTGGGCCTATAACTTTCCAGCCCATTTGCTGCAGACATGGAAGAACAACTGTTCTCTTTCTTAATTTTGCTTTTTAAATACTTGGAGATCTTATAATTTCTTTACACTCCTCTCAGTCTTGGAAGTTTTTTTTCAGATTGAAATTCCTCTTGGCAACCTTTGCCTGAAAAAAGGGTTTTCTGTAAGTGCTGCAGGCAGAAAAATCTCTTTGTTTTTGCCCAGAGTTGTGACTGCAGCTCCCTCATCTGCCATGGCTGCTGATAAGAGTTTCCATGCTGGAGCTCTGCACTTTTGCAACTACAATGTTGAATTTAATTCAGAGAGTTATTTTGGGTATAAATAAATCACAATTACAGCTTAAATCCTGTATCTTTTCAATTGGAAAAGTTCTAGTGGTCTCATCTGGTTGATGGAAACAGATTGGATTACGAGGCAATTCTCCCACTTTCCTGGAAACATGTTGTCCTTGATTAAATAATGAATTGTTTTATCAAATGTTTTCAGCCTAATAGCCTCGACATTCCTTGTATCCACTTCAAAAACCTTTCAAAAAATGAACTCCTAGATCAAAATTGCTTTGTAGTCCTCAAATAAATTATATTTTGATGATGATACACACCTGGTGGGTCTCTGTGACCCATGTGCAGGAGAGATGAGGAATAAAGGGGTTTTAAAGAGCAAGCAAATTAAAGATGGAACTTTAATGTTAGTCTGAAACTTGCATTAATAATTGAATTTAATGGGCATGAAATACCTGTGTTATAAAGGACTATGAAGTACTAACCAATCAGTAGAAATTCCTGGAATCTGTGGCAAGGCTGGGTGTAGAGGAAACAGTCTCTTCTACCTAGTAGAACTGGATTGTAACTTGTCTTTAATGATTAAACATGCTCATGGACGACACTTTTTTACCCTTTAAGAAATTGTACTGTCCTTGTGTTCTGAAGAAACTGATCCAAAATATAATTAAAACCCCAAATACGACCATTTAAAATAGATAATTGTATTCTGAAATGGAAGTATTCAGAAAGAAACCAATACTAAAGCCATGTTCTAAATAATAATAAATAAGGTAAATATCTTTACCACAGAATGTGCCCACAACTTTGGCCTGAACTCTCTAGCAATAAAGTTATTGGCATTCTACAAAAGTTCAGCTTTTAAAGGCATTTTCTGTGTGGGGAAATTAAAGGACTCATTTCAAACCCCCTCTGAAGTTGACTATATCACAGTATATCTTCATTTAATGGAAAATTAAATTGAAATTCAAGAAAATCCCCAGTCCTCATGAAACAAAGTCCGAGGCCATGGTTTGTTTATTTCTCAGAGCATTTCCTAGTTGTTTGTCATCTGGAAATCAATGGGAAAGAGCATGTCAAATGAAAGGACACATTTCCTTTTATGACAAATCCATCTGATGAGGTTCAGGAAAGGCCATCTGCCATTTCAGCTTTCAGAAATGGGATTTCTGTCAATCACTGGTGCAACAGATGGGTACTCTCCCTTGCTTTAAATTATGATTTTTATGTTTCTTGCATTGGGGGTAAAGAGGATGCACTGAGGATGGACAAGTTTGATTTGATCTTTAATAAAATGGCAAGAAACAGTCTGAAACAGGTTATTTCCTATCATATTTTCCACTGCTGATTTGTCAGAGTGGTATTGATATTGTTTCTTTCATCACTCCAGAGGGGAAGGAGGAACATTTCCTGAAGAACTGGTGCAGCTGAACAGCTCTATATCCTGTCAGGCTTGATATTGGTTTGGGATCATGCACTGCTGGCTGTTGGGCTCTTCTCTGGAAAAAAAGAAGAGTTTAATACCTTGTGTCTGGGATTAATTTAAAAATTGTGTTTAGTATCTGAACTCAAATTCACAGAGAAGTAACTGTTTATTTTTCCCCTTCATGCATCACATTTTATTCTGGTAAATATAACATTGAGTGAGTTTCTAAAGGCAAGTGAACAAAACTCAGCTTCAAAGAAGCAACAGAAGAAATTTCTCTTTCCTGATTTAATTTCTTCTTTTTCTTCTTGTCCTCCTGTGGGGAAATGAAAATATGTTAGCATCTTTTAATTAACTCTGAAACACACTAGTCCCAAAGTAATTAAATGTACCACTGACCACTCATTTCTCCCACTGTCCACAGTCATGAAATGAGAAACAAACTTGTGGCTTAGGAAAAAAAAAAACAACTAGGTCAGAACGTTTCTCAGTGTTTCTTATGTAAAGTTATTATTAAAATAGATGAAATTATAGAAATTATTTCTATAGTTTAATGATCCTGTTTAGAGGTAATAAAAATGTACGAATATCTTAGGGCAAAGCTGTCATTCAATATTTAGGGATTTAAAAAAAATTGAAGTACATAATGAGTTTTAATGTAATGTGAAGAAGTTTAGCTGCCTAGATCTATGGCAAAATTTTAAGAACTATAGGGATTATAATTTGAAGGCTTATTTTCAGTAAGGGCATGTAGCTCAGATGCCTTCAGTGGGAAACTTGATGGATTTTCTTTGATGTTCTGATTGTCACAATTTCTCTATAAAGCACACAAA
>WBNO01005977.1:0-39160 GCA_013400575.1 Peucedramus taeniatus
CGGGGCTGGGAGAAAAGGACTTTCTGATACCTCAGGAGCTGTCAAAATCATCAAAACCCAAGAATACTGTGTCTAATTTACAACCATATCTACTCCTATATGCAAGCCCCAGATATATAAGAATTTCTGCCAAACAGCAATCTCTTTCTGGCTATTTGAAAGCACAAAAGACTAGGAAACTAAAGCCATCAAAAGGATCATCTTGTATGCATTAGGGTTTTAAACCAGAATTGAAGATAAAATGTGAAGTGTTTTACCTTGAAGAGAAAGCATGATTTCATCAGAGCATAATAAAACCATACACTTTTTAATGTGTGAAACCCTTAGACTGGGAAGTTCATACAGTGGGCAATGCCGTTCAGCGTGACATGCTTTAGAAAATATTTGTAAAGATGGGCTGAAATCACACTATGTGCTTTTCAGCTGTGAGTTAAAAATGATGCATAAAGCGACTGAAGTGCTTCTGTTAATGTTGAAAGGATATGAATGTGTCCAAACTTTATTTTGTGCATACGTGACCATGAATGAAAATATAAATTGGAGAGCTGATTTGGTTTCAGATGGTGCTTTTTTTTCCTGACTGTGAGATTTTTAATATTTCTTCTGGTTTCTGTTCATTCCAAACCAAAGAAGTTTTGAATATAAGATAGTACTTGGAGGGTTAAATTTGCTGGTTTACTTGTTTTTAGGGATAGTGTAGTAAATATTGGTTTGTTGTTTTCGTGGTGTTTATTGTTTTTCTTTCCACTGTGGAGCAAGTATCCCCTATAATTACTAAATTTTAGATGATTAAAAAGGAAGATTGTAGTCAACAGGTTATGCATTCCCTTATTTTTATCTAATAGCATTTTACTCCAAGAAGCTTCTTTTAGCAAGTAGCTTGCTTGATATCCCTGGTGCCTTTCTCCTTGTTTACCACCACTGCCATGGCACATGGTGTAGCTGTTCTATGAACATGCTACCAACGGACTCATTACTGCACTCCCACAGAGTTATTCACACAGTCACTGATGTACATTAATGCAGGTGGGTTTTTTTAGAAAAAATAAACATTTTGGGGATGCTGGCTTACATTGACTCAGTTTTCAGGTTTGTAGCCATTGCTGTATCAGGTCCTGGTGCTACGATAGAAGTCTCTGTTGGAAACAGCAGGTTTATTTTGTCTCCATAGTGTTTAACTCCATAGATATAGGTACCTTGGACTTGACACCTTGCAAGAGAATGAGAACATTCACACTGAACAATCTGAACAGCATCGATTAACTGATCCATCTCCAACAGATGAGAAGCTGGGTTTTTGGTAAGTTTGCCAATGCTGAACAATTTCACAAGGAAGAAACAAATCATTCCACATTACAAGGCTCTTTTTTCCAATAACAAGTCTGAAAGTGAAGTTGGTCCCCATGAAGGTTTGTAGCTATTTATTTTTTCAGGGCTAGAACAGCATATCAGATTTCTCATTTAAAGTGCTTTTTAGAGACAAAAATCTGTACAAAGGTTTTGATGTAATGACTGCCATAGCTGTCTCTAAAGACATAGAAGAAAAAAGAAAAGTTTTCCAGAATTCAAAGCTATTTCACTTGTTCACATGTCACTTATGTACTTGTACAAGGAAAGCAAATAATGAGTTTAAGGTCAGTTAGGAAGCAAATAGTCAGTTCCATGTATTTTAATACATGTGTGGAAGTAGGGATGGGAAGAGGTGGTCTTTTTGAGGAAGACACTACGATATCAATCTGTTCTGCTTTTGCAATAAGTGTTCTACATTATATCTGAGGTATAGCTTTCAAAGCATTGTCTTCCTGTCTCAGGGGTTTTGTGAGGATAAATGCATTGCTGTCTGAGTCAAGATGCTCTGGTGGTAAGACACAAAATAACTCTGAAGATAAAATTAATAGGCTTTTTCTTCATTCTTGTACACAAAGCTTGTCTTTGTTTCCTGCTAAATTAATCTGGTATTAATCAGTCCTGTATTTGCTTCTGTACATTGATCTGTGGCTTTTCTTTTCCTCTGCACAATCTCCTTGTAAGACTCCACAACATCAGCATGTCAGGTAAAATACTCCTGCCTGTATTATCAAATAATTTATACAATGTTGGTAATTATAATGTTCTATCAGACTCTCCATCATGTAAATAATTACATGTGCACAGTGTGCCTGCAACCACCCAAAAGAAGTGAGATTTTTAGTGAGATGTAGGTGCATTATGAGGGAAAATCCCTGTGAATGTCAGTGCTTAGGTATTTTAAGCTTTCTTCAATGATAAAACTCCTCAAAAAATACATCTGAGAAAATACCACCAACACCATTATCTTTTCTTTATTGCAAGTTTCTCTTCTTAATGGAATGTGAAAATGGTCTTAAGACTACTGCTTACAGATAAGTAGGATTACTCTTCTCTATTTATGACAGCTGTAACAAGATAACAGAACCTGATGACCCTGCTTCAAAGAGAAGTGCAGATCATCATCTAAGAGAAGAATTCCAAAAAACAAAACCAAAAAACCTGACAACAAAGCTTTTGTTGACCAATGTTTTTGTAACTATTCCATGAAACTGTAAGACAAACACCTTGGGAAATGGTGTTTGTCTTTCAATTCAGTCAGGGAAATGTCTAAATTGCCAACAGCATGACTGAGAAAGGAAAAATGGTAGACATGAAAAGCTGTAAAATGTAATTTGAAAGGAGCTTGGACTTGGTATCAAAGATATATTTTCCCCTTTTAAAGTTTTAGGATTTTAGATACTCAACTTGTTAAAAAGGAGATTTATATAAGATATAAAACTGCCTTTCATTTTCTTTGTAGAAAAAAAACATGTAGGGCTCTAAATTGTGGGTAACTGCTTGCTTTAGAAGACAGTGATAATTACCTCTGAAGTACACTGATTTACTTCAACAACACCAACTTCGAATATTTGTTTTAACTTTTATCACCCTGCCCCTTTGCGTTTCTCTTGGGTGATTAACATGGTGTTAATTGTTTCAAAAAAAGTTCAAAATAATTCCATTTCTAATGATAGTATAACATAATGCCCACTTAAGTGTTTTCCTCTGGCAGCTCTACACTCTGGAACACAATTTCTGTGGGTTTAAACATATTTTTCTAACCCTAGCACCATGGTACATGAGGGTTTTAAAGAGTCATGTGTTTTAGAAAAATCAGAATGAATTAACTGCTTAATTCCTATACAGACAAGTGTTGAGGAATACATATAGCGCAGGTAGCTCAGGGTGCCGATGCAGTGGAGCTGCAGGCTGAGCTCTGGGTGGGAGCCCCAGGCAAGGGGCCTTGTTGGTAGTGGTTCAATTCCTTCAGAGTACACATATGCTTTTGTGGATTGAGCTTATGCTGACTTGGGGTTTTGAAAAACAGATGAGAAAAATAAGGTAATATTCTCAGAAATGTGAAGATCCACTCCTTAATGAAAATACAACAAAGATGTCTATGTCAATGTTGATACCACTCTTACACATTCTTCCAATTCTATTGCAAATTTACAAAGCATATCCCTTTTCCAAATAAGCACACTGCACATCCAGTTATGTCTGATGAAATAAATGGAGTATGGCCTTCTCATAGAAACATAGAAGCAGTTACCCTGGGAGCTCTTAGTGTAAAACATAACCTAAATATTAATAAGGACAAATGTTCAGAACTCAGAACAGGTGTTAATGCATGCACCTTGCAGAAAAAGCCAGTAGTAACTGTTAAGCTAAATCCTCTTAAACATCTCTGAAATGTTACCTCTTAGCTGGTATGTTTGACTTCTAAAGAAGATGCCAAGAATTTACTGCCAAGTTTCTGTGACCACTGTTGACTTTCCTTGAAAAGAGCAAGAAAATTATATTGGATTATTGCTAAACTGTACTGGAAAATTGTGACAAATTTTATAACATTGATAGCACAGGAAAAAAAAAACAAAAAAAAAAAACAAAAAAAAAACAAAACCACAAAACAACAACTCTGGAAGTTACTATTAACAGCACTTAGTATTTTAGTGTCAGAATGATGCAAGGTCTGGGTGTTCCTTATAGGCTGGTTGCCACAAAGCAACCCTGAGCTGACACTGCAGGAGCCTTATCAGACAGGGCCTGTACCATTGTCCCTAGTGAGGTCATTCATTCAGCTATAGAACTGATGGTATGAAACTGTAAATCTGCATAGTTTTGAGATACTATTGTGCAAAACTTTGAACTAAAAATCAGTCTCTTTGAAGGTCTCTATTATGTTTACAATCTGGACCTAAGTACTCTGAGGAGCATTTGCGAGTCACATAATTATATTCTTTGGGGTTGCAATAAAAGCACTGAGTGTACAGTCAAATTATGTTAATTACTGGTAAAAAACTTTCTGTTTTTCTTTTTCTCTTGCATACTTCAGGAAAAAAGGAAAATCTTTCCTTATCAACAGATGTAGTTTCTCATAAACAGATGCATTTATGAAATGATTGCAACTGGGAGAACAAACTATTGATCAATTCTGTCTATGTCAACAGGAGACAAGTTTCCGCAACTATTTCTCACTTTCAGGATCTTTAGAATCTGGAAAATTATACTGCATAAGGGGTAAAGCAGAGAAATAAGAAGGGGAAGGGAAGGAGAAGAAAGGAAGGGGAAGCTAAACTGTGTTGGTTATTTTTTTTTTTCAAAATTGTTATATAGTAAGGCTTGACAGTATTACACCATACTTTATTATCAATCAAGTCCTAATTTTTATAAGTTTAGTAGCTATAGAAAACCCAATAGAGCACTGAAAAGGCAACGTAATGTTAAACTTGAATGCATTTTATGAATAATATTCAACAATATGAAATATTAATTGTACATTTTCCTGGAGCTGCAGCAGTACAAGCACTTTTAAACTTGGCTTTCTTGTAATAAAGGCAGACAGAAAAATCTTGCCCTGATATCCCTAATTCAACTTGAGTTCTCCACTTTTCATGTACTTTTCTTTCTTTTCTTTTCATGTACTCCTTTTCTGTTCTGCATCCTGTATTCCACTTGAAACCATGTACAAAAACACAGTAATATCATACACAGGAGGAAAAAGATCTTTTGGTATTCTTAACAAACTCAGAAATACCCACAGCATAGATGACATTTATTTCTAAAAACACACAAAGTGTTTGAGTCAATAAATCATCTGGAAGGTACAAGCAAAATTGCCAGTCAGTTTACTGGTGGCTAAGTAGGCTGACATGACAGCAATGTACAAAATGTTGTGTCTTACTGGACTATGAAGTCACTGAGAATACTTATTGAAGTAGCTTTTTGAAAGGTGCAAAGGAGGATTAAAATACTCCTGTTTAAATTGCTGCTGTTCATATATGCTTTCTTCTCTGCTTTCAGGCATTGACCAAGGGAAATCTTTAATAGTTCCTGAATGAGCAGTTTTTATCTCAGTGCACCACTGAGTGATGGATCGTTATTTAAACTCCATAATCTAGAAGAAAACTGTATGACTCAGAGGCTGCTTCATGATCTATTCAGAGTTCCTTTTATGAACAGCCATAAGAGGTGAGAGGCAGTGGCCTGGGTGAGGCCAGGAAATACAGTTTTCTGATAGCACAGTGAGTGAAGCAGAACTTTCTGTTGTAGATTTAGTGCTCAGTCAGTCATTCCTTCACACACAGGTGAACGCTGCGGTCTGGACAGTTAGACTTTCAGAACATCTTCTTGACAAAACAGAAGGAGGAGATGGAGGTCCTTTAATCAATAACTATTCACACATTACAAATGGAGTAGAAATTAATACGTTGTCTTCTCAGCTTCACTGTGTGAACTGTCTCTTAATAGTCAGAATACTCAGAAGTTGTTGCCAGATTATGTGCTCTCTTTTTGCAGAGAAAAAGAGAAGTGAAAAGAACTTCTATAGGTGAAAAGAACTTCTGTTTCATGAAACAATTTTTGGAGTTTAGCATGAAATTCAAATTATAAATCCTAGTGGTTTTCTACCAACATTCAAAGTATTAATTTTGCTTTTCAAGGTTTCACCTTGCCTGTGTTTTTAGATGCTTCTAACTGACTAGAATTTCAGCTGCTATAGCAATGCTATCAAGATTGTATAAGTCTTTCAACAAAAATATAAGTCCTAGATGATGTATCATGTTGCAAGGTCCTGAAATTTCTTTCTTTGAAATAATTCTAATATTGTTCTGATGAACAATAATAGATCTTTATCTTAAAATTCTTCCAGATTTAACCTTCAAAGTATATTCTCTTTCTCCTTCTCTGCTTACCATTCTTCATAGAAACTTCTTTCTTTCTCTGGTTGAGGTCTTTAGTAAAATCACTAGTAAGGATACAATATTCTGTCTTTAGTACATTTTCTTTGTACTTGTGATAGTAGTTTGTTGTAGCCAATTGTGTAAAGCTAAATAATAATAAAAATGTATTAACAGTATGGTGAAAGCTTTGAGGACTGTAGTTTTACTTACAGTGTTTCCTACTTTGTGCATCCTTTTTTTGATAATCTCACTCTCTCTAAATCAAATAGTCTTATTCAGTAAAACTTTCAAGTTTTAAGTAGAACTTTCAACTCAAAGCCAAGTTCTTTACATTAAAAACCCAACAGGAAAATTTAATGTTATGATTTGGAAGTCCTGCCTTGATACTGAAGGAATTTTCAAGCAGATATGCTCCCGTTTTCCTTCTTTAGGATGAGGTTTTGTTGAAATCAGATCAAAGCAGCATCATCTCTTTTCTTTATAGAAAGGTTTGTTATGGAAATCATGACATGTAGTGTCTTGTTGTCTCTGAGAGTATAAATTGCAACAATAAGGTATACAAGGAGTATTTTCAATTGAAAAGACTTGACTTTGGAGTGGAAAAGCTAAATTTATATCAGAAAGTAGACTTTTTGGGAAAATCTTGTTTAGTTGAAAACTCAAGTTTTCATTAAAAATAAACCTGTCTGTTTTTCCAATCTGTTCTATTCTCCATTGCTTTTCACTTTATTACCCGTCTTCTAAGACGTATTAGACGTATTCCTTCTTATTGAGTTGCTCTATTTGATGTCTGCTTGATAGCATCCTGTCTTCATTTCTCTTTTCATGGTTTCTTTTTTTTTTTTAGTTTTTGTTTTGTTTTGGTTTGGTTTTTTGGTTTCTGTTTTGGTGTTTGTTTTGGGGTTTTTTTTTCCTTTCTTTTCTGGCTTCTTACCTCAAATGCTGTATTGAAAAGGCATGATGGAGGGGATGAAACAGTAAGAAAACTTATTCCCTTTTCCTTTAAAATAGTAATGAAATTTCGACATAATTGATCACATAATAGTTAGGGTATCTGATGATACAATGTTGTTGCAAGTGCTCTTAGTTAAGTCTGCTGAACTTTCAAAAAGGCTCTCCAAGACCTCTACTGAAATCCCTTCATTAATCAGAAGAATAATATGTGTAGTGCTTCTTCCTTACTGTCAACTTTTTCTTAACAAGTAGCAATTAAGCATATTCTTTTCAGTTCCCTTAAGAATATAGCAACCTATGAGATATCTGTTAAGCAGTAAAACATTCAAAACTAGCATTTCTATTTCTAAAAAACAATTAATGACAGAGTGTTTCTTTCTCACTTTCTCACTCATTTTCATCACTGCAATTATACAGTTTTAGATGTGTCCCAGCTACTGATTTCATTTCTGGCTTGAAATATTCCAATTTATAGATACCATGTATCATTACTATTAGTTAAAGTAACTGAAGTAGTGTCTTGGTAAACCTGTGTGCTATTATGCATGCAGAACATATAAAGGACCAATGGTTTGAACTTTTAGTATTTAATGTGTTGCCATGGATGTTTTGAAATGTGGAGGTAATTTATTACAGATAATGTAAGCACCAAAGCAACTCTGGTTACTTTCTTTTCACGCTTGCTTGTTTTTAAGGTCAAGCATCAAAAGTGTGCTTTCAAAAGAAAGACCTCCATGACAACAAAAAGGAGTGAGAGAAAGAAGAGATTGTTGATTCACATATGTCTTTTTAGCCAAGAGAGATCCTGAGATGCTCGTACTTCATTTGTTTATGTGACAAGAAAGCAAATAAACAAAAATTGAGGGTAATTTTTAACTATGATGCATGATGGAACTCTGCTCTCTTGGAGATGGCTGAACACCTGCCTGCCCATGGGAAGGGGTGAATTAACTCCCCTTTTGGCTTTGCTTGCCTGCATGGTTTTTGTTTTCCCTATGAAACTGGTTTTTTATCAATCCATGGGTTTTCTACTTTTTACCCTTCCAATCCTCTCCCACTGATGGGGGAGTGAGCAAGGGATTGTGTGGTGCTTGGCAGCTGGCTGGGATTAAACCATGACACCAAATCAGACTCCTGGTCAGATTAAACATGCCATAAATCCAGCTGGGATGTTGCAAAACCTGTTGCAACCTCCTGATCAAATCCTGGGACTGTGCAAAGTGCAGAAGATGCCCCTGCTAGACTTCCGGCTGACTCTACAGGGTAGGAATACACTCATCACAGGATTATATTGCCATTAAGGAAATTAAAAGTAATAAAAGATAAATCATAGCAGATAAATCATAGCATTTCAACAGATATGTCTCTTTAACATTCATCATACTACTAACAGACACTGTTAGTAGCACAGGAGACTAGTGGAGCTTCTTTTTGCCATAGCTTCATGCTAGATAAAATCTGCACCAAAAGTATGCTAACAGTTAGAGAGAGCAAGTGTGGGCCTGGGTGGGAGGGAGGAAAGAAAAGGAAAACTTCTATCTTCACACTGAAGCAATTCTATTCAGCAGAACGATCACGGTGCAACTGCCTAAGCTGCTACTGTAAGCACTATATTTTGCCAAAAGAGCCTCAGCAAATAAGTCTTAACTAAGGTATAAGATACCTCAAGCTGTATGTATACATATAACCCTATAAAAGTAAATTCAACAGATGTTTAAATGAATCCATATAATTCTATGATTGAAGAAAATCACAAGAAGGCTGGCGAAACTTTATTAAACAAAGAGTGTGCTTACTGCAAAGAGAGGAATATGAATGTAACACACTTGTGTGTCATTTTTTTATAACTAGGACACAGAATATTCTTTAATTATGGTCTCACTGTTTTCTGTCAAGGATTTCAATCACTGAATTCACATGGAGATATATAGATACACATACAAGAAGTGTATGAAAACACAAAGTTTCTTACTTTGACAGGACTAATCGAAACGTGTTGAACTTTGGTGGTATCTGGAGACAAATATCAATAATATATTCAAAAGATTTGATCTTTTTAGCTATTCAGCCTATGGACACTGGTCTTTAATATATTACATATTGTCTCCAAACTTCAGATTCTGTACTTTGCACTGTACTTCGTGTACACAATCTCAAAATCCACACCATCATTTCCTCACTAAATCATTTCAATGCAACACACTGCTTGTAACTGCAAGAGACAGGCTAAAGGAGGTAAATCTTCCAAATATATTTCAATTTTCTTCCCTCTCTAATATACTTCTGTATATGCTGAGTCAAGAACACAATTTTTCAGCTCTTATCTTAGTGAAGATAAGCCATACATCAGTTAAGGAAGGAAAAAAAAAAACCTTGCTGAAGTGCTGAACTTGCTTTTACTTTAAGTAGAGCTACTTGCCTGATTGCCACAAACATAGAAAAGATTTTTTAAACTAGGGCAGGTTTTGTAATACAGTCACTAGCTGTTCCTTCTTGCAGGTTTTCATCATCTCTGGCACTGTGATTTCCTGGTCATAAATGTGTCTTGCTAACCAAGATGCTGCAGGAAATGGTGGAAAGATTGAAGATATAGTTGGTTGCAACATGTAAATGTATGCATTGAGTAATAATTCATTACAGGAAAGTGATGTTAAGAACAGAGAAAAAATCAAGGTTTTTTATAATTTTGTGGCTTTCTTCTTAGCAGAAAATAATTTGAACCAAAAGCAAACCAAGCTCCCTATTCTAAGAACATTTGAGCAACTTAAAACTAGTTTTTCTAGGAAATTATAATAAATATTAATATAAACATAATATATCTAATGTAAAATTTTCCGATTTCTACAATTTTATAAGGTTGTTACCATATCTAGCAGTGGACAGGTATAAGAGCAGAATCAGGAAGTTTCTAATTGGAAGACATGTCATTTAAAGAAGCACTTGTATAGGACTACTGAATCAAAATTCCTGATAAATTAGAGTAGCCACAAGGGATGGCTATATTTACCATGTTTTTTTATCAAAATTATTTTAAAGATGTTAAGTAAGCATCACCAAATAGATTAATAAATGCCAGTTGGCATTGCTGCTCTGGGATGTGATTTGCCTAGCTGTAGGCTATTTGTTGAG
The DNA here is from genome assembly GCA_013400575.1 of Peucedramus taeniatus. Lineage (NCBI taxonomy): Eukaryota > Metazoa > Chordata > Aves > Passeriformes > Fringillidae > Peucedramus > Peucedramus taeniatus. The sequence goes on from WBNO01005977.1 coordinate 10,314, forward strand.
TATTAATTAAATTAAGTAAAAACTTGATGGAAGTTTAAGGCCATAATAGAAACTGAATTAGTTTATTAACTGCCTGCAGGCAGACAATTATTTCCATGTCATCACAGTTTATTTTGTCCCGTTCTTTTGTGCATTAAGGAACACTCTGCTGAATATTAAATATATGATGATATTCCCACTTTTGCTTCACTCAGCTCTGTGACTGTCAATACATGCCAACATGTCTGAGAAAGAATTCAAATCTGATTTTTTTTTTTTTTTTTGGTCATATTCAATGCAGTATGTGATTTATACCAGAAACCAGTGTTAAGAAAGGGAAAGGTCCATATGCCTGGAGCTTCAGCTACAGGGAAAGTGTAGCCTCGTTTTCTACTTCCTCAAAAAGAAGCAGTTCCTTTATTTGTCTCTGCCTCACCATTTCCACTTCTCTTCACCTCTCCAAGGCATGTGACACAAAGGATTGCAGGAGCTAAAATGCTGCTTTGAGGCAGAAAGGGAGAGATCTCAGTGAAAAGGGAGGTTACACTAAAGCTCATCAGCCAAGTTTTATGCATGTGAGAGAAGAAACAGAAATGCGTACATAGATATTTACTTGCAGCACAGTCTACCACTGAGCAGACAGGAAAGAAGAGCACACTAATGGTTTCAAAAATGGCTTTCAAGGCCCAGCTGCCAGCAGCAAGGCTGGGTTTTCCAACAAAGCCTGAATTAAAGATGTAGCTGCTATCTCTCTCATATTATCCATTTTTTTTAAGGAAGTTTAATTCAAGTTTATTTTAGGTAAGTACAATTCCCTTTTACTGAACATTTATATACCATTTGAGCTCTGTGATGTTTTCTGATTTAGAAGTTAGTATTCATGAGAGTGGTGTGGAAATGTTAGTGGATTATGTGAAAAGGAAAATGGAGAGAATACCTGAAACACTGAATCACTTTAGTAAGTAGTGGCTGTATCTACAGTTAGGACTGGGAGAAAATACTCTAATTACCCCTATGGACCACACTTTGGGCACAATAATGAAATAGACTTCAAGAACATGGACTTATTTCCCATCTGGAAAAAATAAACAGGCAGATGAATTGCAGGAATGCAGTTTTGTCCCCAGGGCATTTTTCCCCAGGGCATTTTGTGCCCAGACCTAGACTGACCTGAGTTAGGTTTAAATCATTTAAAGCATGGGAAATGTCAGGTCCTGAATGCCAGTTGCTCAGGTCACAAATGTACATACATTCCTAGCTATTGCTTCATAAAATAGACATAGTAAGAGTCACTTCATGGATATGGTCCCTTCTAGGAGTGTAAGATGTCAAGTTTCCATATAATTACCATGGTTTACTAACAATGATGAATTCTTTTTAAGTCATATCTGGTTAAATTACAAAATGCTCAGTAATAGTTTGCTCTGCTCTGTTTTAAAAAAAGAAAAAGCGCTTCTCAGATTGTTTTGAAGTTCAGATTTAGTTCTTATTATCCTCAGACAAGGGATTTTTCTTCATGTAGAAGATCCTACATGATTAGATGATTTAAGTTCAAAGTAACATTTTAGGTTCAGCTATTAGTCTGGGTAGAAAAGCTCAAAACAGGTTTTTGTTTGAGTTCCAGATGACTTCTTGGTTTGATGTAGAATCTCTTCTGTCAAAAGCCCCAAAGAAAGAAAAGCAGTAGAGTATCTTTGGCTTATATACTCGAGGCAGTGCTGTCCACAAAAGCATAACAAAAACACCCAAACCACTCATCCTGCCAGTTACTACCAAGTATTAGGTCCCTCCCTCAGTCAGGCTGTGGTTTCAGTAGCTTCCATGATTCAGTCAGGCTGTCACCTCGAAAGAGTGGCTGCAGCAGCTGAGGAAGCCTGTTTTCTTCACATAATCCTGATGAGTCACACTGTGGCACCCTGTGAACCTGAAATGCAAAATCCTGCGGTCCTACATCGCAAGAGTTCATGCAAATCCTTTGTCAATTTTTATCTGCATTAATTTGTGGACTGAGAGTTCTGCTTTGACTGGAATATAATCATAGGCTTACAGGCAAAACAATCCCTTTAACAACAGTGTTCTTTTTGTTCCATATTTAAGCCCTGTAAAGTTGAAATTTGCTAGTGGTTTTGATGATAATATATAAATAGGACTGCAATTGATTCTGGGTTCTTTTAAAAGTTCACTGACTCTTGAACAATCTTGCATTGAACAGGAGACAACAGATTTTCAACAGTCTATTGGCGCACTTCTAAAAGGGACTGAGGTTTTGTACTGAAGTTTTGTCAAAACTGGTTTGAAACTCAGAGAACAAGCTACTTGATTTTTACTGCTTTTTGTGCAGATGTTGAAACTAATATAGCTTTAATCTGAGAGGGGACTGTGAGTCAAGTCAAGGCATTTGTTTAGTGTCTCTGTTTTGAAACCAAAGCCTGAAGCTCATGGTGCTGCTAGACTCATTAATGAGAACAGGTGGGAAGCAGTGAGAATATGTTTAATATTTCACTGTGAAGAGAGGAAAAATCTGAAAAAGAAGTTTCTTGTGGCTGGGTGAACTTCTAACCTAGTTTCTAGAAAGAAAACATGTATTTCTAAGCATATGTAAAAATGGTGCAATGAAACAGGAGGGAGTTTGTTGGCCTTCTTTAATACATTCAGCAATACAGAAGTCTCAGTAATTGAGCTATAGCAAAAATTGGCAATGAAATATCTGGCATGAAACCATTATGTATATTAAACAACATCTGATGGGCTTGTATTTCTAGGCATGCTTTTGCACAACGAAGAATCTGAGGTCAGTTTTGTTGTCCATCCACAAATTAAACCCTGACTTCTGCTCTAGTACTCCCAAAAGCATCTAAAGCTCTTGCAGGACAAGGTGTGAGATGACTCAGGCTGAAAAGCCAAAAAAGGACATGGGTAGCTGCAACTTTTGAAGGGGATGGTATTGACTGTGTGAATACTTATGTTTCAGAGCTTAGTAAAACAGACGATCTTTAACAACTCGAGGGCACTGCAGTGAGACAACCAACTGGATAAGAGCTTATGCTATTTTCATTTGGGAGGTGGCAACAAGGGTCACTGTTTTATGACTAAGTCTGGTGTGTGCCACCCCAAGGGGAGGAACATGCCAAACTGGAACTTGTTTTTTCAGATCAATAGTAGCCCATAAGGTTACTAGGCAAAGGCAAATGACCAGCCTAAGAACAGACATGTGATGAAACCATATATACTTGCAATCAGATGGATTTATGAAAGGTCTTTTGGGAAATACTAGAAATGTCTGAAATAATCATACTTTAGATATTAATACAATGAAATCTGAAGGCATAGCTGAAGATTGTATAGGTATGTGGGATTTAATGTTAAGCTAACTGCATGAAGGAATTTTAAAAATAGTTTTTAGCAGTAGGGGATTCCAAGTAATATGCAAAATCTGTCCAATGTCCTGCATAAACCCTCAGAAAGCTACGCTATATTCTAATACTCCTTTGTCTGACTTGTTAGGAAGACCCAAGATTGCTTTATTAAATTTAGCTGAGACAAATCTTTCTTTCTTAAAGCTGGAATAACCAGAATGTGCTTTATTTTTTCTGTTATTATATTCAACTTGCTATAATTTACATGTCATAAATGATGAGAATTTGGGTTTTCTAAATTTCCTTAGCTTATTGCAAATAATTTAGTAATACGGCAAAGGCTTCTGCCTTCTTTGTTTCACAAGGTACATGTCCAATTGCATTTCTTTGTTTGAATCAAAAACTAATAATAATTAATAATATCATTACCTTGACTATATTGAAAAATACAATTATTCAGATCCTGGATCATGTCTGAATACATGAACAGTTTAAAAAGCAGGGAGCAGAATAATATAGATGACATAACATGTCATGCTCAGGACAGAATTAATTTCCACCATGATATTGAAGTTGAATATATTCTCTTTATCACAGAACTATTGCACTTAAATATATAGTGTTAATCAAATTAAGTATCATGTAAGGTCAGGGACTATTTTATCTGTGTCAATTATAAAGCAAATAGTTATTATAGTCTATATTTCCATTGTCTTTTGCAGGCTAGTGATATTTGTCCTTCTTTGGCACGTAAATGAGCATGTTTTAAGTCCAGAATTTTAGAAGTCCTACAGTAGTATATTTTTCTCATTTAGATTTTCTAAGAATTGCCCGGACAGTTTGCGGATTTTGGTGACCAAATGCACTGATTCTTGGAACTGACAATGCTCTAGTCTACTGTAATGGCACCTGTTTTGCCTGTCATCATTCCTTCTCCTTTTCCTCACTTTCACTCAAATAATGTAAATAGACATACAAGCAAAGTATCACCATGATTTGTGTTTAGACCCCCTTTCTTTCTTCGTCTTCTTTGTGTTGTGAAAGCACACAAAAAATGGAGCTATAACTTAAGTATGCTAATGATGTCTGATTTGCCATTCATTCTTTTTATAGGTCATAAATTATTTCTTTGACACACCAACGTATAATTATTAAGTCTGTAAAAGACTTCCAAGATCAAGTCCAGCCTTTGAGTGAACACCATCACACCAACTAAATCACAGTATAAAGTGCCAAGTCCAGTTGTGTCTTGAACACTTCCAGGGATGGTGACTCCATCATCTCCTTCCAATGCTTAACAACCCTTTTGATAAAATTAATTCTTCCTGATGTCCAACCTGAAAGTCCCCTGATGTAGCCTGAGGATATATACTCCTGTCTTGTTGCTAATTGCCTGGGAGATCGACCCCCACCCTACTCCTTTCAGGTAGTTATAGAGAGCAAGAAGGTCATCCTTGAGCCTCCTTTTTTCCAGGCTAAACAATCCCATTTCCCTCAGCTGTTCCCCATATAACTCATTCTCTAGGTCCTTCACTGGCTTTGTTGCCCTTCTCTGTGCATGCTGCAGCACTTTAGCACCTTCCTTGAACTGATGGTTCAGGGGATTTAAGATGTGGCTTCACCAGTGTCAAATACAGGGGAAAGTCACTTTCTTGGTTCTGCTGGCAACACTATTCGTGATCCAGGCCAGGATGTCATTGGCTACCTGGCCACAGCTGACTCATGTTCAGCCGCTGTTGACCAGAACTCCCAGGTCCTTTTCCACTTTGCTGCTTCCCAGCCACTGTGTCCCCAGCCTGTAGTACTGCATAGAGTGTCATGTCATAAGGGCAGGACCTGGCATCTCACTTTATTGAACAGCACACTGCCTCAGCCCATTGATCCAACCTGTCCTGATCCTTCAGCAGAACCTTTGTGCCCTTCAGCAGATCAACCCTCCTTTCCAGACTAGTGCCATTTGTGAATTTACTGAGGGTACACTCAATCCCCTCATCCAGGTCATCCATAAGTATATTGAGCAGCACTTGGTGGAATATAGAGCCTTGGGGTATACCACTAGTGACTGGATGCCAGCTGGGTGGAATTCTTCTCACCACCACTGGGTCTGGCCACCCAGCTGCTGTTTACCCCAGTGAAGAGTGGACCTGTCCAAGCCATGGGCTGACAGCTTTTCCAGAGAATCCTGGAGAGACAATGTCAAGGGATTTGCTGAAATCCAGGCAAGCAACATCCACAGCCTTTTTCTCATCCCTTAGGCAGGTCACCTGGTCACAAAAGGAGATCAGGCTGCTCAAGCAGGACGTGATTTTCCTAAGCCCATGCTGGCTAGGTCTGATCCCTTGGTTGTCCTGTGTGTGCTGTGTGATTGCATTCAATGTGTTGTGTAACCTTCCCTGGCACCAAGGTATATCTGGCAGGTCTGTAGTCCCCCAGATCCTCCTTCTGGCCCTTATTGTAGAGGGACATCACATTGACCAACATCCAGTAATCTGTGATCTCCCTGCTTAACCAGGACTATTATAAATGATGGAGAATATCTTGATGAGCTCTTCTGACAGCTCCCTCAGTACCCTCAAATGAATCCCATCCAGTCCCACAGACTTGTGAGTACCTAAGTGGCACAGCAGGTCACTATCAACTTCCTCCTGCATTGGTGCAGATGCACTTTAGGTAGGCTATTGATTTCACCGCCAAAATGTTTGGATGAACTTCCAGGAAAATTGTAATTAGTGTACCTTGTTTTCCAAATCTGGCATCATAATTCTGTTGGCATAATAGATGGGGTATACAAGCTAAACAAGTATCTTATTTAATGGCAGGCAGGAAGTAAAATGATTTCTGCAAAAATCCTTGGGATAAACCCTCATCCCAGCCCTGGAAGAGCTCAGATTGGATTTTCAAGGCATGGTTCTGAGCACACCTGTTTGACTACTGAGGGTACTGTAAAGGATGATTATGAATTAGAAAACCATACATGGAATTTAAAGAACTGGTGACTGTTTTAATTTTTCTTGTAATAGAAGTTATGTGTCTTTTTAAAATTTGTTTATTAAAAAATCATATTAATATATTGCTGAAATGCAACAGTTCTGTTTCTTAACATCAATTTTTCAAATAACTCTCTGCATTTTATGAAATACCATTATGGTGTTCTATATTGGTGCTGACCTTACTGCTTGTAACTTTGTATATTTGCAAATGTGTTGAAATCAGAATAATTTTTACCAATTACTTTTAGCGTACTGCAAAAATAGCAATATAATATTTGATTTTTGTCAAGTGGTGTTTTGAGTTGGTTTTATTGCTGATCCAGTTTAACTTGTTTACTCTTTTATTAAAAAATGGTTTTGGTACACTTTGCTACCATTTAATCATTAAATGCAGTTTAAATATGAATCTTAATAATTTAGTAGACGGGTTGCATTAGTTGTAAATTTCCTTCAATTCTTTTAATTCATGTTTTTTTAGCAAATCAACAGCTGTGTTACCTCTTAATGAGGGTTATTGTGTGATTGCAGGACAGAAAATTGCGGGCCTCACTCTACTGGAAAAACAATTACAATTCAGAGAGACTGAACAGGACCAACACTCCCAGCCTGTCCTCATAAAAGAGATGCTCCAGTCCTTTAATTGTCTTTGTCACCTTCTGCTGGACCCATTCTAGGAAATCCATCTCTCTTGTGTGCAGAACTGCCCACAATACTCCAAACAAGGCTTCCCCAGAGCTAATTAGAGGGACTGGATAACTTTCCTCAGTCTGCTGGCAGTGCTCTTCCTAATGCACCTTGGGATACTGTTGGCCTTCTTGGTTGCTCTTCTGGTTCATGGCACCCAGCTCCTTCTCCACAGAGCTGCTTTCCAGCAGGTCAGTCCCAGCCTGACCTGGTGCATGGGGATATTCTTCACTAGGTGTAGGATCCTGCATTTGCCTTTGCTGGATTCCAGATAATTCTTCTCTGCCCACCTCTCTATCCTGCTGAAGTCCTTCTGAATTTATGCAACCATTTTCCGCTCTACTTAAATGTGTTATCCCAGAGGCACTATCCCTGTGACGGAAGGGCTTAGTCTTGAGCAGCAGTGGGTCCATCTTAGAGATGACTGGCATTGGCCCTGTTGGACATGGTGAAAGCTTCTATCATCTTCTTGCAGATGTCACTCCCACAGTCCCCTCCCTGAATACCAAAACCTTGACACACAAATCCAATTATGAAAGTATATGGAAGGAAAATATTACTTGAATTATTGCTTGAGAGCTGAAAATGAGGATCAGGTTCAGAAACTAGAGCATTTTTTTTCTATTAAGTTGTAATTACTCTTTTTTTCAACATTAATTTTGTCTCTGGAGGTAAAATCAATACTATTTTAGACCAAGATACAATATTGGCTATTACAACTTGATTGAGTTTTGAGATTTCAAGGGACTGAACCATTTCTTTTGATTTCTGAGGCCTGGGTAGTTGCTGAACTAGAAACTAAGTGTATAAGTGACTGGGGCAGATATTCTCTGAATCTTTTAGGGCAGTATGTCCATTTCTAAGTAACAATTAAGGTATTGAAGCCTTGTTGTGTGACTGGACTATGGGAATCTTAGACTGGGATTGATATGTAGGTTGGCTGAATATTTTTAAGCTTTTTAGTTCAGAATGTGCCTGAATTGTCTGAAATGACTCCACAGACAGATGAAGATAGAGATCCTTTTTGTTAGCATTAACAAAGAATTTATCTTTGATTGGTTCTGCATAGCACAGCCTTTTTTCACTACATGACAGTGTCGCAACCTTTAAAAACAGTTCCCAATGATTGTGTAGGTATTTCAGAAGACTTTTTGATGGGTATTCCAGATATTTCAGGACATATTTGGAAGAATAGTATGAATTATACAGCAGCAAGAATAAGATGACTGAAATTCTGCTATGCCAGATAATTGTTTCAGTTTTTTAGTTGCTTCTTTCTTTGATGAGTTTGAAGAGTGTTGGGGGAAGTGAACCTGTACTCATAGGGTCAACTTCAGGCTTCTAACATGTTTGCTCCCTATCTTTCCTGGGAGCAGGTGTTTCTGCTGTCAACTTAAAATCATAACCTTTACACCCTGAATGATATTCTAACATAACTGCATAATGAATATCTCCTCTCCACTGAAAATAGATTGGCCACCGTAGTCTTTGTCTTCTCTCTAAAATAAAAATATTAGTAATTTTCCTCCTCTCATGCTCCTCTATGACTGGAGTATTAAAAGGAGGCCTGTCAATTCTGAATTCAAACCTCCCTAATAACAGATTTTAACCTGTGTTACTATTCTTGTACAGTGAAAACTAAGTGAATTTGATTAGGGTTTTTACAGATTATAGAGACCCCAAATTATTGCTTTAAAGAATATTGATTTCTGCTTAATTCACTGCCATATATTTGATTTGCAGTAACTCAGAAGTGGGCTCTTTGTTTCTCCTTTTAAGGTCAAAAAAGAAATGGATTTTTAGAGGTGCTGCAGGATTGCAACTCCTACTGAAACTGAAAGCAATTTTCATAATATCATGCTGGCACAGAGGCATATGTTATTAAGATCACAGAATGGATGTTTTTGTTCAGAAATAGCTTCTGTTTCCAAAGAGGGAAGAATTTGGGAGAGGGAAATTAAACTGTTATTTCCTTATGGATTATTGTGTGGTGTCTCTTCCTAGCACAATAACAGTTCATAAAGAGACAAAAATTGCAGAGAGATAGTTTACTTTTCTAGCTTTCCTGAGCTTTATAATTGATGCAATTGTATTTTTATTTTCTAGGCTAATTCATAAAAATTAAGTGAAATGTACTTCATGCAAACATTATTTTCCCATTCTGCCCCCAACAGGAGGGACCCTACCTCACTCCCAAAAGATCCCAGTTCAAATCACTCTCAGAAACTTGCATCATTAGAAATTTGGATATCCTCTGTGATTATTGTTTCAAGAGAACTAAACACTTTACACAAATTACTCTCTGACATGAAAACAAGTGTGTGCCCTTCATTTATTTTCACTATCAATGCCAAAATCTAGGAATCTTCAGTTCAGCATAAGATACCCATGTGGGCAGTGGGAGCTAATAGAAAGAGTGGACCATTACTGTATAACCTGCTGCCAACATCCTGTCTGTGCCCACCCTTCCTTCATCCAGCTCACTCTCTTTAATCTGTGCAGATGATAACTGGGTAGCCCCTCTGAAAATATATTTCCCTCCTGGTTCCCCTGACCCTAAATGATGAGAACAACCACTCTCAATGGTAAAATTGCTTCAAATATTTTATGTCATCACCAGCTGGTTTTTTTGCAACATCTGTAATATGGTGAGAAAGCCTTTTGAAGATATAAGTATCTATAATACTGAAAAGCACCCAGGTGCTGTGGGAGATGGAGCTTGTCCAGTGATGTTGAATGAAACACCAATGAGGTAAAGCTTCAGAACAGCACTTACTAGGAGCAGAAGGTACAAAAACAACACTGCTTCTGTGATAGTTCTCCAGTCTCCTCTCTTATTTTGATAGACAAGGAAATATGTTTAATTTTTTTGTCATTAGAGACAGTACCGTAACTATCCTTTACATAGAGATGGTGTCTTTCTTTTACACTTTTATTTTTTCTCACCACCTAACTTGCTAACTTTTAATTTTTTTTTTTAATTTTTTTTTTTTTTTTTTTTTTTTTTTTTTTTTTTTTTTTTTTTTTGTATTTATCTTTCATTTCCTTTCTTCTATTATCCCAGCTTCTATTTATTCAATCAATTTTGTTTTGGCTTCAGTGGAAATAAACACAGTAGGAAGTAAATTCTCTGAGACAATCACTATCCTTTCTACTTCTGTAAAAAGCCTAGCACTTATTGTATGTTATGTAGTTTAGCAAGACTGATTTTCTGGAAGTACAAGTGAAAGGTAGGGTGAATTATATTAAGGAAGCAATGGCAATCTTACTTCATGCACTATTACTGCATTACATGACAAAAGTAAAAATATGCAGTTACACAGCTCTTCTTTCTCTTTTCCCCCTACTTCCCGCACCACTGAAAATGGAACTGACATTGCAAATAGTATTTTGAATTATTATTATACCTATTTTCACCACTAGGATTACCTTCAGATATGAAATATTAATGTCTACTTAAAAATACCAGAAATCCTCAATGTTTTTGTAAATATGACTCCCTATTCTGTTGCAAATACATTAATGGAATATTAAAAATACATCATATTTAGACAATGATATTTAGCTAAGAATTTGGATGAACATTATCAAAAAGGCTCCTTAATCTACCCACTAGTTAATAATAATCAAGCTTACATCAAAAGAGCAAAACAAAATCTGAGTTTTGAAAATATTAATTCTGAATGAAATTAACAACACTGAGATATGCTCAGCTGCAAGAGATCATAAAGATTGCTGTTTTTGAAGGCTAATCTAAAAATAGCCCCTTCCTCTGAAATAAAATATATTAACGCTAATATTGGTGTCATTCAAAAGAGTTGAATGTCTGGAGCTCCAAATAAGTATTTTGAAATATTCATACAAATACTCTCAAAGTCATTATAGACATTTTTCTATTTGCTTCAATAATGTGAAACCTGGGCCCTAGTTCTCTTATAAGACGTTTTCAGGTGATAGAAAAAGCCTGAGAATTTCAAGGGCTTGCAACTGATTTATGGGACTAATACAATACACTGAACAGATGTTTTAGTATAGTAGATACTGCATTATCTTAATCTGTATTGCTTTCCTAATAATGAAAATAATGTACATCTATATTTACATGTGCTAAATAGTATCGTATAGTTTTAAGAATAACTTGAAAGTGTGTACTGTTGCTGGAGACAGGCCATCTCAGCAATAACACCCTGTTGTTTTACTCTCACACATTGTTCTATTTCTGGCTTATTTTTCATAATCATCCTTCACATCTGTAAAAATAGATGTGAGTGATATCTTTCTGAGGGCTGCTGTTACATTTGGCTGCAATTAAAGCTGTATAAGCAGTCTGCTATATAACTGCCCTAACAGCGAGGAAAGTCTTACTTTATATACAGTCCAGCTATATGAATCATATTGCATTATTTGGCCCTCCACTGTAATAGACCAAAAAGCATGATCTCTTTAATAGTTGCTCTCATCTCCAGACAATATAATTTAAGCAGTCAGCAGGAAACCTTAGTGAGGGGAACTGATGCATATATTGTCCCCTTAATTTTGAAACAGTAAATAAAGAAAGACATTTTTGCGTAACCTACAGAGTATTCCACATCATCAAGAAACTTGCTAGAGACATGTAGAGGGAGGAACATTTAGCCAGCTTGGCCCTCAAGAAGACAGGAAGAATTACCAGGCTGAATTAATACTTCTTATTACTGCTGTTTTTTGATGTCTTCTCAGTCTTGAGGGACTTTGCAGATGTGATACAACAGTTGCCTCTCCTCCTCCTCTACGTAGGTTGCTCATGAGAAAATGAGGTTATGTTTCTGTTTCTGGAAGTTTGTGAAGTGTTTCCTTTCTTGAGACAGGACACTGACAAGGACTTTTTGGTACATGGTTTTAATAAAAAGTTATTTCAAGCTTGAATGATAGATATTTTTATTGGGTTTATGTAGAAAGCTTTTAGTAGCAAGAGGCTGCAGAGGTGGATTCTGTGGAAGGAGACAGCTGCCCCTGTGTTTTACACAGCCTGTTCCACCTGGCTCCAAAACAGACCTGCTGGTAGCCAAAGCTGAGATCATCAGCAAGGATGGTGGCACCTTAATCATAATATATATAAGAAAGGGTGAAAAATTCTGTGCAGCAATTGTGAGAGAGAGGAGTTTAGATACTGTTTCAGATTCCATAATTTACTCTTGCTCCAGGAAGAGTGCAAATCCCTATGTCTTTTATTTGCCTAAGAAAATACATTTCTGAGGTTGAATTTTTTCTGTAAAATTTTTAGCTTTCTTCAAATCAGATTTTCCTTACAGTAATTGTGTCTTCTGGTACCTATATAGCTATTTCCAAGTGCATTATAATTTCCTTACTATTTCTCCTGAAAATACCTTGAATTTCACTCATTTGACTCAAGTATTAGAAAGAAAATAATTGCTTGGGATACAGACTGAAGTTTTGTTTAATCTTCTTGGAAGAGCAATGTTAAATTAATTTTGTTGCTGTATAGACTGCACTTTGCAAATTAAAACTATGATGTTTGCACATGACTTTCCTCCATCTGGCATGCTAGCTTTCTGGAAGATTTTCAGAAAATTCTGAGATTTCAAGAGTAAATTATAATTATCATGAACCTTTCTATCAGCATGAAAAATATCCCTGCATAGCATGTATGTAATCAACTATTATCATAACAGTCTAAACCAGGCCCATGAAAATCAAATTTCTTGGGTTTATAGTTTTTATGATACCTTGGAATGTCTGTCTGAAAGTTTGCTCTTACTAGCTGAGATGATCCTGGAATTTTATTTTCTTTGAGTGATGTTTCCACAAAGATTCTACATTGTTACAATTTTCCTTGTACTGCATCAATGTCAATAACTTCAGTGGGAGGAGATCTATGTACCAAGACACTGGAGGAAAAACTTTCCCCTTCCTTCCTTCCTTCCTTCCTTCCTTCCTTCCTTCCTTCCTTCCTTCCTTCCTTCCCTTCCTTCCTTCCTTCCTTCCTTCCTTCCCTCCTTCCCCACGGTTGTCTTTTCTCTCATTATATAACCTTGTTTTTTGAACATATGTAATGAAACGCTTTTCCGCAAATATCTATCATTTAGCATCATTAGCAAACTTAAATACAAACCCAAGGAAAGCCTGCTATAATGTTAAATAACTAACATCAAAAAGTAAAATAGGATTAGATTTAGCTTGTGTTTTAGTGAGCATTTCAGCCTGAAGCCAGAAATCACTTCTTTTGTCAGTACACACTGCAAAGACAAGTGTGTGCGGCTTTATTTAGAATGGCCAACTATTCTCAAACAGCAATGCGAATTTGAGGGCAGAAATGGAACTAAAGATAAATATGAACAGAGGATCCCAAATGGAGCAATGCTTTCGAAAGCCATGGAAGTGATTTTAAAATCAATTTGGTATTTGATCAAATTCCACTTTAGGTTTTAGAAGATGGAATTGAGATGCTGAGACCACTTGGTGAGATAAAGTTGTTGTAACAAAACTCTGCAGTTTTAATGCTACACTCCTTTTTTCTTCAGAACATAAAAAATAAGTCATATGGCTCTGACATGCAGGCTGTGCACCACAGTGCTTTGACTGAGCCTGCCAAATAATTTGTGATGATTACCTTTTTAAATTTCTCTGGTGTTTTTGTTTGATTTGTTCTATATTTCATATTTGAATTGCTTATTGAAGCTTTAGTTATTTAAATATGGGTCTCAGCCTGCTATGACAAATGGGTTAACACAGACCATTATTGCCATAGGAGCTTCCCTGGTTAAGAGAAGTGTGACTGTGAATCCTAGATGTGGGTGCTGGTCCTGCTTTTGGCTTTTGAAAATTCTCACATCTTATGCTTGCTTAAGTGGCACTGTTAATGAGATATATAAAAAATTCATTCTCCGTCCTTTATACAAAAGGAGGAGTCATGGTTTGTTAGTAATGGTTGTCCTGTTAATATTGACTGGAGGTGTAACTTCTCTGGGGCATTGAAGTCCTACTGTTTGTTTCCCTGTCCAGTTTCCAGTTCCAAAGACTACCCTGGTCCCAGATATAATTTAGCACTGTTCAATTCTGTTTAGGAGTAAAACCATAGTGAAGATGGTGAGCAAAACACAGAGCTACAGCAGAATGTAACTTGCTCTGTCAAGAGGTAGGAAGAAATGTAGGGCCTGTTGAACTCAATTTCCTCCCCACTGCTGGACCCATAGAAGATGAAGGTGAGGTATGTACATTGTAGAGTGCATTAATTACATTCCTTTCTCTCTCTAGCAGAAGAGTAAAACAGTGATTTCATCTCTCCCTGCAGTAACCACAGCTCTGCTCTCTGACTAATGTTTATGAGCTCAGAATTCTATTTATGTTTGAAATGGCTTTTCCAGTTGCTAAGTGTGGTTGAACTCTGATCAATAAATTAAACAAAGAGTAGGCATCAGGGATAGGGTGATAGATAGATGAATAAACTATACAAATATTCACATTCAATTTCTTCAGAAAACCAAAGTTAAAGAATGACTACAGATATTTAAGTAGAATACTAACCAAGAGTTTTATAAGTAGCATGAGCATTTGTTCATGTTAAGTGAGTATGTGTGTGTCTGTAGAACAACCTACTTGACAAGGGCAATTAAATTTACATGAAATGTTCTTTTGAAGTAGTATCATCCAGAAAACACAAAAAACTTATACAAAAAATAATAAAAAAAAAAGAAGAAGTCCATTGCTTGGACAAATGGTAAGGCATGTGGGAAGGCCTTGCCTTAAGGCAAATTCAGTGAACATACACTGAATTTACTAATGGTTGTTTTGGAGCAGTACAGCAGCAGGATTAAATATTCAAAGCTTGAATTTTCAGAGAGAGAAATCACTAACTTCAGATGAAGTTGTGTATTGGGGAAATCAGACTCTATGAACATCCTTTACTTTTTTGACATATTCCCATGTACAAAATTAATAACAGGCAAATAGATCCCAAGACCTCTTCCATGTTTTAACAGCTTTTCTAAAATGCAACATATATAATAATTGTCACAATCTGACATCTTTAAAGATGTGCACGGATGTTAGATCAAAACATTAATTGGAAATTGGAAAATAATTTTATATCTTCTTAATAGGCTGAATATTATGCAGGTTGATCAAAGCTCAGCTCTACCATTTACGTACTAGTATGTAAATGTGATTCCTCATTGGACAATCAAGTTGTAAAAGGAGTCAGGTCTGCCTTTCTGTTTCAGTCTGAGGTCATACAATTAGGATGAAGTGTCTTGCTTAAAAACCTAACTTCTCAGACTAAAAACTCCATTTGATATGGCTTGTCTAGGGACACAGACAAGGGCTGAGAAGTACCTCCTGTGGTTAGCAGTCTCTTGCTGCATGGGGGCAAAATGAGAATGAAGACCACTGAATGTTTATCTGCTGATGGCTAAACCTTGTCTCTTCCAGAGCAAGAAACAGAGAACTGCATAACCAAATGAGGTTGAGGGGTGATAGAAACTATACAAGTTGGCCTCAGACCAGGACACTAGGTTTCACATCTGTACAGTCAGAGTAACTACGTCATTAGACAGATAAGACAATAATTGTATGTCTTGTCTTGGATAGGGTTAAACACCTGTCATGGTGTCATGGGTGCTACTTCATTAGCAGCCCAGTGGGAATGCTCCTATCTGCTGAATTTCTGCTTGGGTGTTTCCTAAATGGCTCTCATCTGAGCACTGAGTTCGCCTGTTGTCACATATCTTTTGAGATGTGAACTCACAGCTTAAGGTGACAGAGGTACAAGTTTAGCAGTTGTGGTTAAAATGTTATTTCCATTTTAATTGCTTAATTTCTGTTGCGTATATCTTTCCAAGCCATTTACTCTTAGAAGGAAATTTCTCACACTGGTGTCCAATCCAGAGGTGAAGTGCCTCAAAAGTTTGACAAAAATCCATTTGGTTGTTACTGAGGTATCTGAATATATTAGGGCTAGAGGGGAGTGAGGATGCACTTCTCTATACCAGATACTTTCTTTGTTTCTGGAAATTATCAGTGTAATTAATTTCCATGCTGGCACATTTCAAGCTGTCGCATAGCCATCACTTCTCTATCCAGTAATATTCACCCTATACACATTTTGTCTTACCATTAGGCACGTGTTTTGTGGTCTCATATTCCCCTTGTATGTTTTTATATGTTTTTTCTCATTGGAAAGAACAGAGAATATCTACTTTGGTATAGTAGACAAAAATAAGTTTAGAAACTACAATGGTACGCTGGAAAAAAAAAGAACACTGGGAAGATATTTTAGTCCATCCCTTAGAGAAATATTTAAATATATTTTGCACTATGTTTTGTTATTTTCTTGCATTTTTCCAGCTAAACATGAACCCAACACATTCTGGAGTCCCAAACCAAATTTCAAAAAACTTCCAGGATTTTCCTTAAACTGTTCTGAAATAAAAATGAATGTGCAAAATCTGATTTTTACTTCCAAATTTCTGAAAGCAAATTATCTACCCAAAATTAGACACAGCAGACCAAATCCAAGTTTGAAAAAATTAATCATTTCTCACATTTGAAGAGATGACTTGGTCTTATGCACTAGTTCTCTATCTACATGGTTGTTCCCATATAATTCATTGTATATTCTGCACTCCATCTTGCCGCTGTTTTTCTACACCTTCTTGTTCTGCATATGTCTCTCATGCTCCTTTCATGTTTTTTCTCTCTCTCTCATTGCACTGTAAACTGACAATTTTTTTTGCTGCCAGCATGGTGATGGTACCTTTAAACATCCAGAATATGTTTTTTAACCCAGAAAACTGTATATAGAGGAGTCACAGCTTCCTACTTCTCAGGAAGGTACTTTCAAAGGTACAGGTAACATTTTAAATTGTTCTGGGGAGCAGAAACTCGCAATTGTATCACAGATGAATACAATGGAGAAGTTCTTTTTTGGGCTACAATGCTCCAGATTAGCTGGCAGAAGGGAAGAAAAGGTGAGAGGAGTCAAAGACATAACTTCTTCTAACGTTTGCAAGGTAGAGGAGTACAGAAGCAAATTGAAGACTCAGAGGAATATCAATTTCCTTCCTGGATCCTGTCTGTACACCCCATTCCTTCATTATGACTAGACTTGTTGATATGCAATGGAGAAGGAAAACAAGTCATAAAGGATGATAAAAAATTGATGTAGAGGGAGTTTCCAGCAACTCTCAAGAGAAAACAGAGTGGGAGGCTATAGCTAATGAAAAGAAATAATCTGTAAAAGTCCTGGGTTTAATGGTTGTCTTGGTTTAGGAGTCACCCTAGGACATTGGTTTAGTAGTAGTGTGCATGGGAGGAACCCATGTTCATTATTTCCCCCATAAGGTACAAATGAAAGATGAGATATGTTCAACTCATGAATGCTGGAAAATTTTCATTTGAAATACAGCAAGATTTATGCATGGACAATCAAAAACCTAGAGCCACTAGCTGCAAAATCAGAAAATGTTTTCATGCTGTGTGATATCAAAACTACTTGTATAGGAATATTATGACTTAGTTTCTTATCTTCTACATGAAGAAATGGGAAAATATACTTGACTATGCTTGAACTCTCAATCCTTCTGTAGGCTGAGTGGCAGACAATGAAAATGTCAAGAAATTTTTTTCTTGACTGCAGAATTTTTTTACCATTCTAATGATAGAATCAGTCTTGAGATGCACCTTATCTCACTGGTATACAGACTGAGAAATAATACTATGTTATCCTTTTTTTTTTAATGCACATTTCTGTTGTTAGGTGAAAGAGGGAAACAGATCTGTCATTCCCATACTCACATGAAGTTTAGCATGGTAATACCTTCTTGGCTCTTTGTACTATTTCTCATTTTTTACTGTAGCGGCCATATGCACAAGAATACATTTGCCATCTCTTAACAGGCAGCAAACTTCATATTTTGACAATAAGGCTGCCCCATAGAGGTTGCTTAGTTAGACTTTAAGGATCTAAATGCAAATAGATTTATTCTCCTGTGACTTGATTTTATTCTTCCATTGCCACTCTCTGTCCCACCAACAAACCAAGATAAGAAACTTAGTTTACTTTCTCTTCAGGTGGCCATGCCAGAAATTAGCAAGTTTTTGGGTTTTTTTCTCAGCAAGCATGTTGCCCCTGTTAATTCTTATCATTATGAATAGTTCCTGTTTTCCTTTTTTTCAACTGTCCTCTTTGCAATGTCTAGGAAAAAAACATCTTCCAAGAATTTTTTTCTGGAAAATGTTCTTTCCTACTTTTAAACTCTCATTTATGACTTCTATTCTAATTTCTTGGCAACCTGCATATATCATTAAATTAAAAGAAACAAAGTATACAGCTTTTTAATGGTTTTGAAAAATTGAAGTTTACATTAAAGTCATTCTGAAGCCATGATTTATTCAACAAGGAATACAGAAAAACCACTTTGCTGTGCTTTCAAAAGTCTTTAATTTGTGCTTTCAACCATAAAAAAATGATTGAATATTATCCTATTATTACTGATGCACCTGATTTATCTCCATGTGTCTTTAAAATCCCATGGGAAAAACAGACATACTATTTTATTGTTTTCTTAAGTTCTTCATTATGTTAATTTGAATTACTCCTACTAAAATAACAGACCAAAACCGAAACAAAAAGATGATGAATACACTGGCCACTGCATATTTTTTTCCTGTTATTAGAACTGAAAAAGAAATTGTCTTGGTTTGAAAGACAGGTATCTGCTAGCAAAAACTGGAATCTCCCTTTGAATAGAGAATGTGAACCCCCTCCCTCAAATTATTATAATTTTGCAATTGGAGGCTCTCAGGCAAAGATTTAGGAGTGGGAATAACAGTTCTTTACTAGGAATATTAGACAAAGCAAAGACAAATACAAATGTAATAGCACTAAGAGACAAGCAAAAACAAAGAAACAACAAAACCTCAGAAAATGCCCTGGCAGAGTCAGGGATGTGACCTGACACCCTGGGTATCAGGGCGGTGAAAGCAGTCCAGATGAAATCCTCCTTAAGCAGTAAATGCAGTTCTATGAAGTGAAATAGTCCTGTAGGAAAGTCCGATGGTGGAGAAAAATGTGTTCAGTCTTCCTCTGGAGAGAAATCCCGTGGAGAGAGAGAAAACAAGCAGGGTCCCCTGGTACTCCAGTCCTTTCGGAGCGGTGTCCTGGGACCAAACTGCCCTTCACTGCTGTTCCACCTGGAGAAACCTGCTGCCTCCTTTGTTTAAGTCAAGTGTCCATAAAGTACCCAGCAATTAGTTACCTAGCAAACCATCAGGAAAAAATTCCACAAACACAAAAGAAACAGATCCAACCCCCAACAGGAATATATATGTTGTTAATAAAATGTAACAATATATTTTAGTTCACTTATTTTTGTGGAGGGCTAAAAATTTCTTTATAAACAGGGAAGAATGAGAATGTTCAGAACACATGATGATTGCAAAATTGCAGACTTTCCCTTTTTTATAAAATACCCTAAAATGCTGTACTCAGTCTAACAATATTACATTCAGAATAAACATAATGTGAAATATGGGCTACAAGCTTTAGTCCCTTTCTGCAGTAGGGAGGATATTAACATAAATATCATTATAGGGCTATAGATACATCAGTTTTGGAATGTGATTGCAAGATCCACAGCAATCTGAATGGGACACTCTATTACAAGCCTTTTTAAAAATTTGCATTCTCCTTTTTTATAATAAATTTTTATAGGATATGATAGGATGAGCTAAGTATGGCACTAGGTACTGCCTTCTGAAGGAATGTAATTAGATTTTGGTTGCTCCTTAATGTCTCATTATCCTCCAGATGGGTTTGCAAACTGAATAAGCCATTTTGGTAGATAACAATCCCTGACCTCCTCCTCTCTTCCTGAAGTCTTGTGATTTCCACTCAACATGTGACAGAAAATATAGTTTTCACATGAGTGAGTTCTACTACCATACTATGTAGCCGGTCCACATGTGTTATTTTTGTCCCTTGCCTTGTCTTGTCTTGCCCTGTCACTTGTACTTATTTCCCTTCTTTTCCTTTCTAATTTAGCCTCCCTGAACATCCATAAAGGGTCACTCATTTTTAATAGACAGTGAAGTCAAGAGGACTATAGTTACAGTGGTGCATAGCAGGGATTAGGAAGAGCAGCTCTGTGTTTCTGAAGATAACTATGATGGCCTATACCCATAGGATCTCCATGAACTAAATTATATTATCCTTATCTTATACAGCTGACTCTTAGAGAGTGACTAAGGTGGTGTAAGAACTGAGCAGAAAAATAAATTTACTTATTATTATTTCCAATTCTTACCTCAGTTGCTATTTCTACATGTAGATAGCACTGTCTGTTGGAGAAAGAGTTGAGGAGATAAACCCAGAATGAACATGTTGGAGTCTGGAAGACTCGTGGTGAATAGCCATAGTGAGAAAGTTCTCTGAGCTAACCACTCTCTCTGAAATGTTCTTGACTGTTAAGCACCCTGTTCTTGAAATATAGGGAGCAAAACTGAAGCTTTTTTGGTTCTAGGTAACATTTAAGAATGAGTTTTCTCCTTGAGATACGTTCCTGGTGTTTGGGAAATGCCAAAACTGATTTTTTTCTGATGGAAATATGTTTATGCTTGAATTGTGGTACTTAATAGATTTATTTAGTTATTATAAGGTGACAGGACACAGTTGCACACCAGAAAGTTGTTAAAATATAACAGCATTGAAAATGGGAAAAGATAAAGGTTATTTGCATAGTGTCAAACTCATTTAAAAACAGTTTGCACTTTTATCAAAGTCTCTGATTCCCCTTGGCACTTTTTAAGGTATGATTTCTTGCTGTTAATTGCCAGAGAAAAGCATGCTGGCAGTGCAAAGCTGTGGAAATTGTGGAACATCTCTCTTTCTGCGCTAATTGCTGCTTCAGATACATATACCACATATGCTGTACGGAAATTGTTTTCTGTGTGCCACAGGGAAATTTCAATATGACGTTTAAAATTGGCTTGTTTTTCTGTTTGTATTTTTGATCAAAACTACAAAGTTGTCTCTTGCTTTGCTTACAGAGATGCATAGAAGGGATCCCCGGTGTGTTGCCTGTGTGAGACCAACATTTCTCAAACTCATGCTCTTGGGCTCTGTAGTAATGATAATAGACATTAAAGTCTATACTTACTTCTAAAGGGTATTTATATGCACTGCATGAAGTAGTTAACTAAATCTCTGTACAATTTGCTTTGCTTTGTAGAAAAGTATTTTTTGAAAGATAACTACCCCAAGGTTACTTAGAAATACTTACATGAGAGAATTTTAGTTTCTCCCTTGGTCTTTCTATGCTGTTAATAAACGGTGGCATAAATGAAGTTAAGACTCTAATGGATAGCTTAAGAAATAACTGTGATAACAGGCTAATATTAATTAAAAGTAAAATAATCGTCCTCAGCTACTAGGCCTATTCTAAATATTATCTCTTATTTTAAGGCCAGATTCCAATACAGTTTTCAAATTCATTGCTTTTCCAACAATTGTCTTAAGGAAATAAATTGTTTCATCTTCTTCCATAGATTTTCTGGATCATTGGCATATGCATTATCTCTTACTGAATTTGCTGTTAAGAATTTTTTATTGTTAGGAGAATGGCTAGAACTCATGGTGCAAAATTCTCTGGGAAGTTTTTGTTAGTTATTTGGTGGGTTACATCCATTCCTAGCCACTTTCCTAGATTCCAGTTTCCTGGATAATAGTTATTTTTTTTCACCTACTTGGAAAGGACTCTTCTTTTTGTAAATGCTATGAAAATGATGTTTCACATAATTCAAATTAATTTTGGAAGGGAGAGGACTATTTAGAACATGAATAAGTTCCAATAAAGTTTGTTCTTAGGTTAGTTTCATGACGTATACTGGTACCAATTAACTCCATTAATTGATAGCTGAATTCCAAAAAGTGGCAAGATATATAAAGCATCCATCTAGCATTTTTCTAAATTACCATCTTTTCTATAGAACTTGATTAGCCTAAATGGCTGAGTGAGCTTAAATGATATAGTTTGGAGCACACTGCAAAACTGTATGTTCAAATGTACTTTTTGGATTTAAGAAAAAAAAGTTCAGGAGTAAAATTTTAGCAAACTCTTTGTTACACTAAACCATAGGTTTTGGAAAGAAGCTGAAAATTGATTTTCCTATATTTTCTGGCTGCAAGATGCCATTTGTATCAGTCACAGCACCAGTTTTCAGGGGACGGATTTATGGCAAACTGGTTTATGAAATGTCCCTTCCACTTAGTCTTTTTCTCTTACATCCTACTCACATTCCAGTCCTGTGATGGAAAAACAGCTTATTCTATTCCACTGGATTACAATCTTCCTCATGTACCAAATGCATCCTCAGTAGGAAAAACAAGTTCTCAAATTGAACGTGAGGTTCCCATTTGCCACATTAATAAATGCCTTTCTAAAGTAATTAAATAAACAAATACAAATAAGTAGTATACATGAATAATTAATAGGCAAAATGTAATGTTTCATTTCAACTTAAAGCTAATTAAATGTCTTGCAGTCAGTATTCTTAGAATGGCATAACACTGGAGGAAAAATTATATTAATCATTCAGCAGTTACTTCTGTTATAGAGTAATTAATTTGTTTTCTGTCTTTGTGCAATTGGTGAAAGCATCTAGAAACTACAGTCTTAATTAAAAACATTCCGAGTTTAAATCTTGTAAGGCAATTCACAGAAAAAGTATTTTTGTACTCTTTTTGATAAAAAGCCTCTTTTATCTAGACAAAGGTAAATAATTTATTCACCCAAAATAAAAGAACAATCAAAATCTTGTGATACCAGCTATAAAATAAATCTGTGTAAGTTTGTATGGCTGTGTTGAGCTACCCCTAATGACTTTATATGTGGGTGGAACATGACTGATCATTTTCTGGGATTTCAATTTTGTTTTAGGATTTAATTTGATTTTAGGATTTCAATCAGTACAGTGCCTAGGCAAGATCATGGGATTTAGCAGGCAAGCCTATTGTTCCATGGCAAATCTCTCATTTACTTCACCAGTAGGTGCCTGTATCCATTAATATTTCGTATGTATTGTAAGAATAGTTGATTACACTGGCAGACATATACTGGGCTCTGATCCTGAGTGATCATGCATGATGTATGTTCCTGATGCCTGAACAGAGTCCATTAATCAAATGAGTGTTAGAAAAGCTAATTATTCATACAAAATTGACAGAGACTTTATATACAGAGACAGTAAACAGAGTCCGCATGCTTTCAACAAGGTGAGCTGAGTTTATGTGGAAAAACTAAATAGTAGATAAAAATAATTGCTTAAAAATTCATATTCAATTTTATTTGATTCATATTATTGTGATAAACACAGAATCATTTAAGAAGCAACTTGGAAACTTGCATATTGTTGGGAAGGATTAAAGTTTGACAAGAAAGTCTCACTTGGAAGAAGTTGTCATCCATGCATTCCAGAAATGCACTGTATCATTTGTGTCCTGCTGTGTTCTTCCTTCAGAAGATATTGGTGTGGTTGAAAATCCACATGAACTCAGGGTTCATGAATATGAGGCTGCTCTTATCTCTCTATAGAGGGTTTCATATACTCAGTGTTCCTGACTGGGCAGCCTATAGGCCCCCACTATATTGTCACATGTCCCTGTCCTCCCTTTAATGCTGACCCATTAGCTCTGGTACAGTTTCTCATCCATCCTCAGGCAGAGCTCCATGAGCTCCATCTGGTCATTGACAGAGAGTGACAATTCCTCCTCATCTTCTGTGCCTGACCTTCCTAGGGTCTGTATCCTTCTGTTTCAACACTCCAACCACAGGAGCTATCCTACTGTGTCTCAGTGATGCCAGTAAGATCGTTGCCCTGAAGGTGTGTCCATGTCTCTGAATCTACCATGTCTCTGAATCTTTAGTTCCAGCCAGTCAATTTTGTTGTTTTTTGGTTTATATATATTTTCTATAAATTCCTTTCATTGGGTAAAGCAATTGCAAGGTATTTTTTGACACTATTTGTTTTACTTACAAGCACCCAGCATGAAGAGTGGAAGTAGTAACTCACCCAAATCCCTAGGAAGGAGTCATGGTGCTCACAGTCTGGATTTTCACAGCCAGATGGCCATAAAACTAACTGATTTTGCACACCTGTATTTCAGTTTATTAACTGAACCCTGTTCAAAACAATATCAAACCAAAATTGCTCCCCAAACAGCAGAGCTAATGAAGCTTTGTTTTCTACAGATGTTCTTAAGTACAAAAGACGCTGTGCAGTGTCACTGATATTGGACCAGTCTTCCCACCCTTTGTGGAAAACATACTTTCTGGTGGTCCCTAAACACGACCTAGTAATCACTGGTCACTTCCACAAACCCAGCAATTTCAGTGCCACTCCCCAGCTGTTTTCCTACTCTCTGTCTTTCTTTGCATGGCTTGTCAAATAAGTGCCATGTCCCTACTGTAAAGCTATTTTCCAGTTACCTGGCCTAGTAAATATATCCTGGCTGACTATGTACTAGCAGTCAAATGAATGAGGATTACAAATGACCTCACAATTTAGCAGCTCCCACATAGAAGCATTACAGCAATATCTCTTTTCGGTGCCAGTTTTCGTTCAGCTTGTAGAGAGGGATAATATTTTGTGGACTTTTACCCCTTTTTTTTCTTCTACTGTGATTAGGTATGGGGTTCAAACATAGTAGGATAAATCTAGTAGACAAACACATATTCTTTATGAATTTGGAAGTTACTTTTCCTTAACAACATGGATGGCAAATGCAAATTATTAACTTTTTAAAATTTCTTGAACTTTATATCCTCCACTTCAACTTTGTTACACTGATCTGTCCCTGGAAAACAGTGACATCATTTTTGTAATGTTTTTTATTTCTTTGACTCACAGTTGGAAACTGTAGCATATTCAATTTCAAAGCCAAAGCAACTTCATTTTATCTTTAAATAAAGACTAAGTGTTGTTGACTCAAAGCCCTTCATTCTGTTAGGTATTTTTGGTTTTGATTTTGCTTTGATTTTGTTAGTTTGGGTTTTTTTTAATATTCACTAACACATTACTGATTTCCTTTAGCGTTTCATACATAAACTCTGTTCTGTTATGGAGGGCCAGTATATAATTTATGTTCTGTTTTAAGTATGATATCTAGGTTCTATGTGACTTTCTGTACCAGGAAGGTAATTTTTCATTTATTAAAAGGGACTACTGCAGCTAAACAAAATCTGTAAAAAAAAAAAAACAGTATATATAATTTGTGAACCATTGGTGCATGTGAATATTGTTATACTGAAAACTTGTTTCTGAAATAGGCATCAATACAACTCTAAATCTTTAAAAACCCTATAAATATACATACTCACCCCCTCACATTTTTAATTCCTATATGTAGCAGATTTACAGTATCATTCAAAGTAGTCAGATTTGAGCTATTTTGAATGAAAAGAGACACATGATGACTCAAGAAAGCCTAATGGCTGCTTATTACTGTTTGTTCAATGGAATTTTTTTCTGCTGTTCTGAATTGGGGAAAAAAGATGGTGAGTAAAAGACTGTTCCTTACACAATAATCTCATGAGCCCACAGAGGTACAGAAGTCAAAACAGTATTCTGATCCATACACAGATACCTACAGAACAAAATGCCCCCATCTATACTATTAATTTTTTTTTTTTTTTTTTTTTAAGAGTGGCTGCAAGCATGATGCTAATGACTTTTTTTTTAAGGTTTTAATTTCTAGGAGTTACTCCTCTTAGAAGGTCTAAAACTGGTCATCATTTTTATACTGCACCCTCCCTTTCTTAAATCATTATTTCACTCTCTTAAGAGGATAAAAAAATATAGTTAAAGCAAACATCCTTCACTCCAAAGATTTCCATTAGAAGAGATTGGCAGTGATAATATTGGCTCATCCAAAGGTCAGTAATAATTTCCCAAAGCTACTGCCATTTTAATTTCATAAGTATTGCCACTTTCATTTTACACAATTCTGTCAAACAGACACCAAATAATGATTTCTTCTTCCAACAAGTTTTCCCATGTTGGGATCCTTCAGTCATCATATATTTCAAGACTGCTCTCTTTTAATCCGCTGGGGAAGTGTTGTAATGCATATCCAGATGGATAAAATAGATATGTAATGCATATCCAGAAAAAAACAGTTTGCATTTTTTTTATTCTTTGAAAAAATACTTAATTTCTGTTTTGACAGTTATTTTTAAAGAGACATACACTCACAGAGTAGTTTGTGTTGGAAGTGACCTTTAAAAGTCATCTAGTCCAACCCTGCAGTGAGCAGGGACATCTTCAACCAGATGAGATTGTTCAGAGCCCATCCAAGCTGACCTTCAGTGTTTCCATAGATGGGACATCTACCACCTCGCTGGGACACCTGTTCCAGTGTTTTACCTTCCTCATTGTACAAAAATTTTATTATTTATATCTCACCTAAATTTGTCCTTTTCTAGTTTAGAACCAAACCCCCTTGTTCTATTTCATGAGGCCCTACTAAAAAAGCCTGTCCTCAACTCTTCTAGGCTGTGCTGACTCCCCAGATACAATCAGGAATTATTTGCAAGGATGCAAATCACAATGGTCCAGAGTAATGCCATGGATCATTTTGATAACTTCAAAACATAGAAGCAACAGATTTCCTTTACTTGGGAACAGTGCCTGGGATTGTTTCATTTCCTAGTATAGATACACCAATGTCCAATCAGAATTTTCAGCTGCTGATCTCACCAATCAGTTGTACATAAATTTTCAAAAGAACATATTTTCTACCATGTGGTCTACTTCCCTTCATACAGCTTAATATTTTCTTTAATCTGAAGAGAGTTTTGATCAGTTACCCTTCATTAATAACTCAGTATAAATTAATCTTGTTAGAAGAGTATAAACAGATGTTTCAAAAACCATGCAGAAGATATTTTGATCCTTTTATCCCTTTCTGGAGATTCTTAGTGCTCTCAGAAATAAGTGGCCTAGGCACTTTTCTAAATTTGGGATAGGAATTCATAGATCAGTATGGGTATATAAATTTTACATTTCATTGTTGCTCTGATCTACTATTTTCAGTAAGGTTTTCACCAGAGAGCCCCATGAATAGGGTTTGGATAAAAGCTTTCTAAGCCATCTGCAGTATCAAACAACGGTTTGATTAACGCAGCATTTTCAGTCTAGTTTCTTGAAGAAATGAGATGCATGCAGCCAAATTGTCTCTCCATCTGTATATTTGCAAATATCTCCTTAGCATCTGTTTGTCATTTCAGTTAAATCTTCCTGAGAGTAGAGTTGTCAAGAGTATTCTATTACTATTAATGTAGTAAAAATTGCTGGGTGAGCAGACATGCATTAGTAAAGAAAAAGCAAATGTAAATCTGGCCTGTATTTCCTCCAGAATGAAATAAACAGCTACCTAATCAATAAACTTGAAGCTTTGAACTCAGCATTTTTTCTGTTAAATGGGAAATGGAAGGGAATCTTGTGCAAGGGATAAATAAAAGGTCTTTAAGGACATGTCAGGAAATAGGAGAAATGGAGAAATTATTAAAGAATACAGAACACAACCAAATAAAAAATTTAATTTAATTATCTCTGCTTTTCTTGCAATGACTCCAATTACTTAGTCATGTCATTAAAATAGCACCAGTGGATCAGAAAGTGGTAACAACAAGAGAAAGGTGCTAATACAAAGTTCATTGTTTAAATGCCTTTAAATATAAGGGTTAGAAAGTTTTCAAGCAGCTGACATAGCAGGGGCTGCTGACAGGCAGTCTAGGTGCCAAAGACAGCACAGAGGGATTTGTCTGAGGCAGATTTTTAAATGAAAACAGGAGGCACAACACTGAAGCATAATATCTGGAGAGTTGCATCTATGAGAAATAGTTGTTTTTTCTGATTTCCAGGAGGTCCAAACTCAGCAAAAAAACTCTGAGATCTGCTGCTTTACCCAAAGACAAAATACAGAAATTAAGATATTTGGACTCCTTTACCTCTGAGAGGAAGCATCTTTATGATGCTACTGCGTTCAATCTCCAGTTTGAGGGTGAAAAAATGCAGCCTGGCAGAGCAACCTTGAAAGACTGTTGATCTTTTGTTGTAGCTTTTACTTTGGATGCAATCTAAATTAAAAGCTGCTTTTTCTCTTTTCTGAGTGGTTCTAACTTTTCAGAAGGAAACATACATTTCTTAATTTTCTGTAAAAGAATAGAAAATCTGCAGGGAAAAAGATAAGCTTATGAAATGGGCTTCTTTTCTGTTGCGTTTTACAAAACTGTGGGGTTTTGGAGGTAGGTTTCAGGTCATCATTATAAAGAAAAACATTGAAATTGAATCTTAACCAGACTCTGACTCATCCTGAAACCTAATCTACTACTTTATGCCATTAATTTTGCATAGTTATACCCAAGAAACTTAAATAACTGCCTGGCACTTTAGCTTTGAAACCTTGTGGTAAATTAAGGGAATAATAATTTTAAATATACTACCCTTGAATATATGAGAGCTACAGCAGATAGTTAAATGGACAGAGAGAGAGAGAGAGGGAGCATTAGCTATCACCAAAATAGCTGGTGAAGAAGGCAAGCTGTGAAAGACTATGCCTCTCCTCAACAAATAAACTTTATAGAAGAATAAACACTGTTTCTACTTTTTCTGCATTTAGTACCTAAGAATAGAAACTATCAGAGATTACAGCAGTGGACATGTTCCAAAGTAATCACACTTTTTTATTTTTAGAGGTGTAGATAAAATAAAAAAGACTGTATTTATATGAAAAATGCTCTTTTTGCAAGGAGGCATGTAAGTAATACATAAACATGCACAAACA
>WBNO01005978.1:177-20425 GCA_013400575.1 Peucedramus taeniatus
AAATTCTCCATGTCACATTTCCTAAAAATCCCATAAAAAATTCTCCATGTCACATTTCCTAAGGAATTTTACCCTCTGAAGAATTCCCCACGTCCCATTTCCTGCGGAATTCCCCACCTAAAAACCCCATAAAAAATTCATCATGTCACATTTCCTAAAAACCCCGTAAAAAATTCTCCATGTTACATTTCCTAAGGAACTTTACCCCCTGAAAAATCACCATGTCCCATTTCCTAAAAATCCCATAAAAAATTCTCCATGTCCCATTTCCTAAGGAATTTTACCCTCTGAAAAATCACCACGTCCCGTTTCCTACGGAATTCCCCACCTAAAAACCCATTAAAAATTCATCATGTCACATTTCCTAAAAACCCCGTAAAAAATTCTCCATGTTACATTTCCTAAGGAACTTTACCCCCTGAAAAATCACCATGTCCCATTTCCTAAAAATCCCATAAAAAATTCTCCATGTCACATTTCCTGAGGAATTTCCCCCCCTGAAAAATCACCGTGTCCCATTTCCTAAGGAATTTTACCCTCTGAAAAATTCACCATTTCACATTTCCTGCAGAATTTTCCCACCTAAAAACCCATTAAAAATTCACCGCGTCCCATTTCCTGAGGAATTTTCCCCATTAAAAAGCCACCACATCCCATTCCCTAAGGAATCCCCCCCTAAAACCCCCACTGAGCCTTCCCCCATGACCCTTCCTGAGGAATTCCCTGTTTTTTCCCTGCCAGGGGACAAGTACGAGCTGCACGCGGCCACGGCCACCACTCCCAGCGTGGTCGTCCACGTGTGCGAGAGCGACCAGGAGGACGAGGCCGAGGAGGAGCCCAAAAAACCCAAACCCAAAATCATCCAGACCCGCCGGCCCGACTACGCCCCCGCCCACCTGAGCTGAGCTGGGCTGAGCCGCTGCTTCTTCCAGAGGAAATCCCAAATCCCGAGGATTTGCGGTGGGAAGCTGCCCCGCGAGCGGCGGCTGCCGGGCGTCGGCGGCAGCTGCGGGAGGAGAATTCCAGGTTTGCTCCAGAGGAAGGAATTCCGTGCTCGGTTTGGGGTTGATCCACCTGCTGAGGAATTCCCAGATCCTGGGAACGAGAGATGGGAGAAGGGGACATTTTGGGTTTATTCTGGGGGAAATTCCTCGTTGCGACACCCGCGATGGGTGTTCGGGAAACCTTGGGAAACAGGGTTGGAAAGATGATGGGAATTTTGGGAAATTTTTTCTTACGTTAGGTTTTGTGCATGTTTCTTCTTGGTCTTCTCAAGTAATTTGCTTTTTTTTTTCTAGAGTTTCTCCCAAGTTTCTGGAAATCTGGGAATTGTTTCAAGTATTTATTATAATCTCAGCATCCCAGAATTCCTCCTGGATGTGTACATACATGATATATTTATATTTGGTTTTATTGGCACTCGTTTTCCAGCAGGATCCAACTCCTCCAGCACCTGCTTTTGGTGCTCTGGAAGTTGTGCTTTGAAAATTTTAACTTTTGGAATTCCTGCAGAGGGTTTTACCTGGCAAAGCAATGGAAAAAAGTGCAATAGGAGACTTGTTGGAATAGATGGATTTTAAATTATTTAAGTTCAGGTAATTTATATCTTCAATAGGATTTGTTTGGGAGCTTTGACTTGGGGGGAAAAAGGACCCAGGTAATGCTGATGGTGCATATTCAAAGCAGAGGGATTTTTCCAGTGGGAAAAAAAAAAAAAGATGGAGAAACTTGAATCTGCATTTTTGGTGAGTAAAGATTGGATTGGGATTGGAAAATTCCACCCAGGGAGCAGTGAGGAGAGCTGGAGTGCCTTTTCCTTGTCCATTCCTACTCCAAGCTGCACACTTGGATCTTTTTCTACTGGCTTTGGATATCCAGAAATCCAAACTTTCTGAGCTTTGCTTCCAAACTCAGCTGGGATGAAATGCTTAACGCCAAGGAATGCTGATTTAAGCAGTGGGAATGTGTGGGAGAAGCTTTAGGGTTTTTTTATGGCAGTGTTTAAAAGCTCCTAAATGCAAATTTCAAAGAAGGAAGATGGCAGAAATATTTTATTACTGTTTTTTAAACTGGAGATCCTCACCTTGAAACAGAGTTCAGGATTTTTTTTGGAAGAGACAGGAATTGCTATCCATAGAAAATTCCGCTTGGGGTCTTGGAAAAGGGATGTTGGAGCCTCTCACTGATTTTAGGAGTCAAACTGTGGCTCTCTCTTGCCACAGTTGGGCTGAGAAGAGATTGAAGCAAATGTTGACTGAAATTCCTGGTTGGCACCTTGGTTTTTTAAATCATGATTGTTTTAAAAAGAATGGAGCCACTCCAGGCCATGGAGCAGGGAAACAGGGTGCTCTGAAAGGCCTGGAATTCCTGACTGGAACAGAAACCTGGGCCTGGAGACCAGGGATATACTGAATTTCCTGCTTTATCTTGGATTGTTACTCCCTGGGAACTGGAACAAAGCCTGGCTCTGGTGTCTGAGTGGCCCTGGCTCCACGGGAGCTGTTGGGAAGAGCTGATTCCATGGATTCCTGGAGCTGCACACAGGAAAATCTGATGATTTTGGGTTACCCTCAGCTGGCTCCACGTGCTGCACTCAACACCCAAAATGAATGAATGAAGTGGAGAAAAACTTGAGAGGTTTGCCACAACTGCCTTGAAGCCTTTCCAAGACTTTTCCATGTTTCTCAAACAACTGCTGGACTTTGTGTCTCACCACATTCAGTTCAAAACTTTGGGAATAATTCCTGTCCTGTCCTTTTTTCCATGAAAAATCAGAGCACGAGTTTGGCAGTGGAAACCCAGGTGGCTGCTGCTGGGTCCCCTAGAAAAGCAGAGCTGCTTTTCAATTCAAAACATCAATAAATCTGATTTTTGTCATTTTAATACCTGAGGTGGGAGCCATGGAAATCTCGGAATGCTCTCAGTGTGTTCCTGGTTGGATCTGCCACCTCCTGTCCTCGTGACTCCAGTGTGCTGCTTGCTTTTTCTGGTTATTTTTGTAATGTTCCAATGGATGCTTAGTTGGTATTTTATACACTTGTATAGCACGGGGCAGATTGAAATTAAAATATTTTGTTGTCTTCTTGTAAATGTCCTGGTGTTTTCTGCACTGAACCACTCAAAGTTCGGCCCCAAAATGGGAATTTTCAGCTTCCAAAGGGGCAGAATGTTGGGCCAGGCCCTCATAAATTGATGTCTTGAAAAGGTTTCCAGCCTCCAAATGGGAGAATCTGCTCATGAATAAAACCCAGTGGGAGATGTTCCAGTGAAAACCTGATTCTTCTGAGCCTCAAGCTCCTAATAAAGGTATCAGCATCTTCCTGCTCCAGGATAACCCCTGTGCATTCAGAATACATGAAATATTTCTATTAAAAAATGAATAATTTGGTGTTTTTCCAGAGAGGTTTTGGATTCCCCATCCCTGGAAGTGTCCAAGGTCAGGCTGGATGGGGCTTGGAGCAGCCTGGGACAGTGGAAGGTGGAGTGAGATGAGCTTTAAAGTCCCTCCATCCCAAACATTCCACGATCCCATGAATCTGAAGCTCCTGGAATATGAAAATACACCAGTATTTAAATGGCTTTACCTGATCACTTCAAGTCCTTTTGTTGCAGAAGAAATTAAGGAAAACCGTGAAGGTTTTGCTGTGGGAAGGGATGGAAGCCCTGTGATGGCAAAAAGGAATTTCTGGTACCCAATTAAAGCCTTTCCTCGTTACTGAGGTGAGGGCAACGACCTTGAAAGGACCAAAGTTGTTTTTTAATCAGTTTTGTTTTCCAGAGCAGCCCCAAGTGTGGAAACTGCTGTTTGAATTGTTCAAACTTTGCTGTTTGAATTGTTCAAACTTTGCTGTTTGAAGCTGGATCAGTGCACCAGAAGGTTCTTCTTCAGTCCAGACTTGCCAGGGGTGGGGAAGGAATGAACTCCAGCAGCTCTGGAACCATTTGGACAATTTTTCAACCATCTTTGAACAATTCCAGCAGGGATTTTGCCCTTGGCATCACCACCTGCCTGCTCAGGTTCTTGGGGAGCTCAAGTTCTTCATCTTTGCTTTTATCCTGCCTTGCCCAACACACTTCAGAAACATTTCCAGAGAATTATTCCTTTCTAATGCTTTTAATAATTCATAATTAGGTCTGGAAGGACAAAACAATGATGGAGACATTCCCCAAGACACTGGTAAAGAACATTTTGGCACTAAGCTTTCGGATAATACCAAATTTTCAGTGTTACAGGGGGTGAGGCAGGAGCACAGAGGTGACTCCAATGACAGTGGGCAGGATGGAGCTGGCAGGGCTGGGTTTATCTTTGACAAAATTTCCACTGATAACAGGAACTGTCACATTCCAGGCTTTGTCATGTTGAGTGTTGTGTTGGTTTTCCTGCCAGGAATTCCTTTTGCTTGGGAGTTCCTTTGGAAATGGATGGAAAACGTCCTGGAGGAGCAGCTGAGGGAGCTGGGGGGGTTTGGAATGGACAAGAGGAGGCTCAGGGGGGATCTCACTGCTCCCCAAAACTCCTGACAGGAGGGGCAGGGAAAGGAGCAGAGGAAATGGGCTGGAATTGCAGCAGGGGAGGCTCAGGTTGGAGACTGGGACAGAATCCCAACAGCTCTAAGTATTTTCACAGCATTTAAACAGCATTGCTGTGGTAATTTTTCTTTTATATATTTTTTTCTTGCATTTCCAATAGAATAATGCTTGTCCTTCTCAGCTTTTAAAAAAGAATTTCATTCATACAAATATGCTTCAGGTTACTTGCAACGAGTTAACAGTTTGAAAACTTATGTCAGGGTATCCTAAGTATTTGCTAAACCCAAATCACTTTTGGTTCTGTCTTCCCTGTAAAAGGCTTTTCCCTCCCCAAAGATGCCACCAAAGTTGACAACACTTCCAAATTACATTTTCCATAACTAAAAATCGATTTGATGTTAGAAAACTTTTGGATTTATATGAACAAGATGTTGTTCATTATTGTAACCACCATGACTGAAGATACAAGTCCAAACCCTCAGAAAATGCCAGGGAAACAGAACTGAACACCCTGCACTGCTGCAAGCTAAGTTTATCTTAATTTTGGGGCTTTTTTATGTCCATATTGGCAGAACAACATTTTAATTTAATTTCATGTGTCTATAAAGAATGTGTTTTCTATGACAGAAATATCATATCCACACATTGGGACAGAAAAATTCCCTTCACTGGAATGAGCTCAGGGCACAGGGCTGTGTCCAGATGGAATATTCTGGAATACAGGGAGGAGACCCCAGAGCCTCTCTGGGCACTGCCCAGGGCAGAAGTTGTGCCTCCTGTGCAGGGCAATTCCTGCTCATCAGTCCCTTCCCTTTCCTCTTGTCCCGTTGCTTGGCACCACTCAGAAGAGCCTGGAGCATCCTCTTGACACCCCCTTGGATGCTCCAGATCAAAGCTTCCCCACATCACTGAAGATAAATCAAGTCAATCATTCTCCTTTGTGAAAGTTTCTGAAAGGAATTTCTTTTTTCGTGCCCCTCTCAAAATCTGTGGGATGTTTGGGATGAGCTGCCCAGGGAGGTTTTGGGGTCATTGGAAGTGTCCAGGAGAAGCTGGATGTGGCCCTTGGGGTGATGCTGGTGCTGCTGGAGCGGGACTGGATGCTCCTGAAGGGCTCTTCCCACCTTGAAAACCTGGGATTAGAGCCTTAAAACCGGGACTAAATCGCTGAATCGGAAGGATTTCCAGAGGTACGAGGAGGTGCCCGTAGGTGGAGCTAAATACCCAGCGATGGCTTCACCCTGAATAAAACCAGCTCCACACTCGGCCTCCTGCTCTGGCTGCCATCCCCACAGCAGATGTGGAAAAGGTCTTTGACATCCCTGCCAGCCCTCAGCATCCCATGATTTTCTGATTGCCTTTACAAGCTGCTGTTCTGCGTTTCTCCTCGGAAATCTCTTCACTTTGAAGGAGCACCTGGGGCCACCCACAGGGAAAAGTGGCTGGTTCAGATGGAAAAGGTAAATTTTGGGTGCCACTCGTGGCTCTGTGTAAGTGATCCTAATCCTCAGGGTGTGTGGGATTTACAGAGCAGCTCATCCAAGTAATCCCCTGATGGGAGTTCCTGTCAGGCTGATGGGAAGAGCCTGGAGGAGACTCCTGGGAGAGCTCAGAGCCTGAAGGGGGCTCTGAAAAGGAGGGGGAGAGGTTTTGTACATGGGCAGAGAGTGCCAGGACACTGGGAATGGTTTTAAATTGAAGGAGGGCAGGGCTGGATGGGATTTTGGGAAGGAATTGTTCCTGGGAGGGGGGGCAGGCCCTGGACCCTGGCAGTGCCCAAGGCCAGGTTGGACATTGGGGCTGCCAGGGATAATGGAAGGTGTCCCTGCCTGTGGGACATGATCCTGAAAATCCCTTCCAGCCCAATTTTGGGATCCTCCTAAGTGCCTTTAACAGCAGCATGGATTTTTTAACCTTTTTTAGGAGTTGAACCGTGCTGGATTGAGCCTTTGTAAGTAAAGCAACAATCAATCTATTGATGTTATTTGAGTGAGAAAATGCAGGACTTGCCATGAGAAGCAGCTTTTCCTTCTCAGCAGCACAACCCTCCCCACAACTGTGCCAGGCCCTTCCCTGGAAGGCTGTGGGAGCCTGGATGGCTCCAGGTGCTGCCAAGGCATGGAAAGTTCTTGCCGAGTGCCTCTCCCACACAGCCCAATTTGGCACAGGGATTACCATGTGCTGCACCTGCTTTTTAATCTGCTGGACAGATTCTGGCTGCTCGAGCTGTCTCCTGAATCAGCAGGAGCTGCTGGAGCTGGGACGTGCAGGAATGCTGGGCTGGGAGCTGCCACAGCATCACTGCCCTGTCATTAAAGCCGTGTCAAAGTTTCCATTCTGCCGCCCTGCGAGGGGACAATTCCCAGGGCTGAGCTCCTGGAGAGGGGAGGGTTACTCAGCAAATTGCTTGGGGCTTTTGTTGGGTGGTTTTTAATTAGGATTTTAATATATTGTGGATTTTTTAGTGTTGTCTGAGACTTGGGAGTGAGGAGCTGGGGCTCATCCAAACGGATTCCAGAGTCTCCTGGTGGGTAGGGCAGCCCTGTCTTCATTCTGGAAGATTCCCTGAGGAAACGACCTCAGGCTGGGCCTCAGCTTGGACAGCAGCAGGAATTTCCCCATGGAAAGGGGGCTCAGGCCTTGGCAGGGGCTGCCCAGGGAGCTTTGCAGTGCCCATCCCTGCAGGTGGCAGCTGGAGGTGGCACTGAGTGCTCTGGGCTGGGGACAAGGTGGGCATGGGGCACAGCTGGCACTGCCTGGGCTGGGAGGGCTTTGCCAGCACCAGGGATTCCATGGAAAGGGAAAGAGACATTTCACAGAATTCACAGAATTCACAGAATTCACAGAATCACAGAATGACTGGGTTGGAAGAGCCCTTCAGGACCATCGAGTCCAACCCAGCCGCAACACCTCAACTCAACCCTGGCACCCAGTGCCTTGTCCAGGCTTTTTTTAAACACATCCATTTCAAGTGAGGGAAACCCATCCCTGGGTGTTTGTGCCAGGCTCCTGTGCCCAGGGTGGTCTCCAGCATCCACCTCCCCCTGCCTTGGCCAGCAGGAGCTGCAGGTGGATGTGGCCAGAGCAGGAATCACCCAGCAGGGCATCTGGAGGTGCCCAAGGAGCAGCTGGAGGTGGCACTGAGAGCTCTGGGCTGGGGACAAGGTGGGCATGGGGCACAGCTGGCGCTGCCTGGGCTGGGAGGGCTTTGCCAGCCCCGGGGATTTTGGGATTCTGTGGTCCAAGAAACACAGGATGGGACATCTTGGGCAGTGCCTGGTTCAGCCAGAGCTGCCTTACACAG
Organism: Peucedramus taeniatus; assembly: GCA_013400575.1. Taxonomy (NCBI): domain Eukaryota; kingdom Metazoa; phylum Chordata; class Aves; order Passeriformes; family Fringillidae; genus Peucedramus; species Peucedramus taeniatus. Next base: position 8,012 of record WBNO01005978.1, read on the forward strand.
CCTGGAAATGCAGTTAAAACCCAGATTTTTCCCTGCAGCTTTTCTTCCTCTCTAACAAGAAGTAAAACTCCTTCCAAGTGTCCTTCACCACAAGTGCCCCATTGTGACACTCTCTGTCCTGCCAGGCAGCAGCTCTGACCTTCACAGTGAGAGCAGGAGGATCCTGCAATTCCCTCCCTCAGGAATTCTGTTCTTGTGCGAGCTCCTGAATCCTCCACCTGCTCTCAGGGCACGGGGCTCACACAGAGCATCACAAATCTGAGAAATGACTGGGCTGGACAGAACTTTCCTTGCAGCTTCCTGAGTTCCCTGCTTGTTTCTGCAGCTCCTGAGATCAGGAAGAGCAGCTGAGGAAGCGTTGGAATGGGAGAGATGATTCCAGAGGGGCCTGGAGGAGGAGGAGGAGGGAAGGACTAATCAAACACTGTGATTAATTGTCCAACAAAGCTCACAGTGATGCTCTTCCTTGGCAAACATCAGGCACCAGAAAAAATCTGTCTCAAGAGCTGCAGTGTGAGCAGAGACACTCAGCTGTGGGAGATGAAGATGCCAGGAAGGACAAATCCCTGAGCTCCAGTGGGGTGGCACAGGCACAACCCCAATCCATGGCTCAGCTCCCGGCTCCCTGGCACAGAGAAAGCTCTCAAGCTCTTTACCAGAACACTTTGGATGTGAAATGCTACTGGAAATCCATTTCTTACACCCCAGGGCAGCCAGGATTGATGAGAGCTCTGGGAAGTCCTTTCTGGTGGCAGCGAGCGGGAACGGGGACGGTGTCGGGAATGGGGATGGAGTGGGCAGCACTGCCAGCCTGTCCTTGCACTGAACGCCTTCATTGTCCTGCTGAGTCACCAGAGCTGCTCCAGCCTGGCTGCTGGGGACCAGGAGAGGCACACCAGGGCTGGATTTGCTCCATTCCCATGGCAGAACTCCTCACATCCCAAGGACACTCCAGGGAGCGGCCGCCTCCTGCCCAGGGGGGATTCGGTGCCGTTTTGGTGCCACTACCCAACCTCAGCATCAGTCACCACAAACTCCAGTGCTGCTCCAGCTGGCACTGCCAAATCCTGGATCCTGGCTCTGGGAATGCCAGACTGATGATCCCAGCCCGGCTGTCACCGGGCTCTGCCCTCTGCAGGTGCTGCTTGCTTTGCTTCCAACGTCTCCGTTTCCCGGCGCTCCATGGGATGAGTGGCTGCCAGAGGGAGCAGCAAATCCTGCACCAGAGAGGCCTCAAATCCTGCACCAGCAATGCCTCAAATCCTGCACCAGCAATCTCTCAAATCCTGCACCAGCAATCTCTCAAATCCTCCACCAGCACCCCTCAGATCCTGCACCAGCAATGCCTCAAATCCTGCACCAGCAATCCCTAAAATCCTGCACCAGCAAAGCAGCTCCACTCAGAGGGATTGGGACAGAAACCACGGAGGGAGGTCCCACTGCAGGGATCTCAGCATCAGGGACAAGCATGGAACCATGGAATGGTTTGGGTTGGGAGGGACCTCAAAGCCCACCCANTTGGGTTGGGAGGGACCTCAAAGCCCATCCAGTGCCACCCCTGCCATGGCAGGGACACCTTCCACTGTCCCAGGCTGCTCCAGCCCCAGTGTCCAGCCTGGCCTTGGGCACTGCCAGGGATCCAGGGGCAGCCCCAGCTGCTCTGGCAATTCCATCCCAGCCCCTGCCCACCCTGCCAGGGAACAATTCCTCATTTCCAAGATCCCATCCAGCCCTGCCCTCTGGCACTGGGAGCCATTCCCTGGGTGCTGTCCCTGCAGCCCTTGGGAATTGTCTCTCTCCAGCTTTCCTGGGGCTCCTCCAGGCCCTGCAAGGCCACCCTGAGCTCAGCCCAAAGCTTCTCCTCTCCAGCTGAACAATCCCAGCTCTGCCAGCCTTTCCTCCCAGCAGAGCTGCTCCAGCCCTCTGCTCATCCTGGAGCCTCCTCTGGGCTCTCTCCAGCAGCTCCAGCTCCTCCCGGGGCTGGGCTCAGGTCCCTGGGCACGGGCAGCCCCAGGAATGGGGGCAGGATCCACGGTTGCAGTCCCTGTGTTCCAACCCAACATTCACCGGGTTCCAGCCCCAGTTTATTGCGTATCATCAATCAAAGTGAAATGCCAGGGGATTTTTCTTTGGGAGACGGAACAGAAGCCTTTTGTGCTGGGTTTGCTGTGGGTGGAGCTGGGGAGGAAGCAATCCTCCTCCTTCTGAGCTGGAGAAATCTCCCCAATTATTTGCACTGACTTTGCCCTGAGTGCATTTGCTTTGTTGTTGGCCAGTGGCTGTTTGGGCCACAGAGGGAAATCCTGGCACACCCTGAAAGGAAAACCAGCCTGGGTTGAACTCACCTGGGCAGGGGTGGCTGCTGGAGGCCTGGCCCAGCCACCACAGGCTGGATCTGTGCTCTCCAGAGTGGTGTTGGGAGATCACAGGGGTGCAGACTGGATATTATAGGATATTTTTCCTTGTCAGAGTGGTCAGGCCTTGGGATGAGCTGCCCAGGGAGGTTTGGAATCACTGTCTATGGGAGTGTTCAGGATGTGGCCCTTGGGGTGATGCTGGTGGTGGTGGGGGATTTTGAAGGTCTCTCCCAACCCTGATGATTCTTCGACCCTTTAAAAGCCGCATTTGCAGATAATTTGTTTTTGATCTCAGTTCTTAAAAAAAACCAACCCCAAACCCAACCCAACCCATTCTGTGATCCAAACCCACTGGAGAATTTGGGTGTTGCAGCTTTAATTAAACGGAAGTGTTGATACCTTGATTATTTCAGGTTTGGTTTTGGTTTTTTAAGCAGTTTTGTGTCCTGGTTTATTGACTGGTGTGATGAGCAGCACCCAGATCATGGACACCTCTGCAAGGCTGGATTGGAACAGCCTGGCAGAGTGGAAGGTGTGGAATGGGATGGGATTTAAGGTCCCTCTCACACCAAACATGAATTTTTGGGTGAGATTCAAAAGAAAAAAAATCCCATGGAACGTTTTTCTGTTGTGTGGAAAAATAAGGGGTGAATTTTGAGCTTCAAGTGCAGTAGAGCAAACAAAGCTTTTGTTTCCCAGCCACTGCTTTGCCCTAGAAAGCTTCACTTTGAGGAACACCTCTCTTTGACTCTTTCCAAGAGGTTTCCTCATCCCCCTCAATTAAATCCCAGCTGTCAACGTGTTTCATTAATTTGCCATCAGAAGCTTTATTATACTTAGTGAAGGATGGGAAGCACTGAAGATGTTAAAGCTCAGCTTTGCTGGGGCAGAGCTGAGTGGAGGAGAATTCCAAACAAACACCAGCACCAAGGCAAAGGATTAAGGTGTTAAAAGGATTAAAGGATTAAAGCCCCTCATCATTCCCAGTGCTCCTCACTGTCCAGAGCACTCCTGTGATGGTCACAGGTGGTTAAAACTCCTAAATGGACAAGAATCCCACTTATTTGTTTTTATTTGGGTTTAAAGGTGGTGCCATGCTGAGCTTTTTGATGGGAGTGGAGCTGATCACAACACCAGGATAAAAAACATCCCCTTAGTGAGATCTGCTGGAAAATATTTGGATGGTCAAAGTGCTGCATGAATGGGCTTTGATTAATGGATGGTGTTTGGATGTGAAACTTTCCAAACAAAAGGAATAATGTGCTATATCTGGCAGAGGGGTTGATCAACAGGAATTCACTTTTTCCATCTCCTTGTGTGGAACAAACAAAGGAGGCTTAAAATTAGTAAATCCTTTAGTCATGGCATTAGGAATGGCATGGTGGAGTAATCACAGAGTTATGGAGTGGCTCAGTTGGAAGGGATTTTAAAGATCATTTTGTTCCACCCCTGCCATGGCAGTGACACCTTCCACTGTCCCAGGCTGCTCCAGCCCCAGTGTCCAACCTGGAACTGAACATTCCAGGGATCCAGGGGCAGCCACAGCTGCTCTGTGCCAGGGCCTCTCCACCTTCACAGGCAAGATTCTGTCCCAGTTTCTAACCCAAAACCACTCTCAGTTGGACAGCAGCAGGAATTTCCCCATGGAAAGGGGGCTCAGGCCTTGGCAGGGGCTGCCCAGGGAGCTTTGCAGTGCCCATCCCTGCAGGTGGCAGCTGGAGGTGGCACTGAGTGCTCTGGGCTGGGGACAAGGTGGGCATGGGGCACAGCTGGGACTGCCTGGGCTGGGAGGGCTTTGCCAGCCCCGGGGATTTTGGGATTCTGCAAAATTCAATGGGTTTTGTAGCAGTTTGAGATTTCCATGAAATAACCGCTCTCCCACGATAAATTTGGGTGTTCCGAAGTGTCTGGGTGTGGATCTGAAGAGATTTGCACCCTCAGCTTTTCCTTTACCTGCACCCTGTTCTCTGAGGATGTTTCCTTTTCAGTCATGAGGCAGCAGAGGTTTGGGAATGTTTAAAAGGAGGGAACCAGAGAAGTTCATTAAAACATCTCAGTAATGAAGTCCAACTCTTACAAACCTTGTGATTAAGGTCAGCTCATGCCTTGCTCGTGCTGGTGTTATCCCTGGATTGTGACTGAGGCAACAAACACAGGATGGGCAACACCAGTGGCTGTTTCAGTCCTGACTGAGATCCAGACCAGGATTCAGCCTTTCCTGCTGGCCAGGGAAGATTGAGAATTCTGAGTTTAGCACCAGTCCCTTACTGAAAGCAGGAGGAATTTATGGCAGCCTGGGTTAAGGTGGGACAGTTTCACTCCAAGCCTGGCTTATTGTTTTGAGTGGGAGGGAATAAAAAAAAAAACAAACCTGGGATGACTCATTTGCCCAGGAGGAAAAGAAATGCCCGAAGTAAGGAAAATATGGGGAGTGAGAGGAAAGAAATCCCTGTGTGGATAAATGTGCACCTGAGAAGTGCAGGGGAAGGGCAGGAGCAGAGCAGGAAGGAGCTGGGTGAGATTCAGGGCTGGGGAATGGGATGGGAAGGACTTTGGGGGCAGAGCCTGGTCCTGTCCATCCACAGCATCCATGTGGGCACAGAATCCCAGATTGGGTTGGGTTGGGAGGACCTTAAAGCCCATCTTAGGACCTTCCACTGTCCCAGGCTGCTCCAAGCCCCAGTGTCCAACCTGGCCTTGGGCACTGCCAGGGATCCAGGGGCAGCCCCAGCTGCTCTGGCAATTCCATCCCAGCCTCTCCCCACCCTGCCAAGGAACAATTTCTCTCTAATATCGAATTTCTTCTTTTCCTGTCTCTCCATCTTGTAAAAAGTCCCTCTCCAGCCTTCCTGCAGCTCCTTCAGCTACTGGGAATCTTCTGTAAGTTCCCCCTGGAGCTCTGATGGTCCACAACATTTCCAGTAGAGCCCTAACCCCAGCCACTCCCTATACCGTCTTTTTTTTTCTCTTTAGACATAAAAGAAAGAAAGGAAAACACATTTATCAGTCATGCAAAGTGCAGCAGAAAGCTCAGGAGAAGGATGGAGCTCTGAAGTTGGTGCCCTCATCTCTGCACAGCTCCTGAAAGGTGCCTGTGCTCAGCTGGCCTTGGGCTCTTTCTCCAGGAACTGACACAACCAGAGCACACAGCCTCCAGCTGCACCAAGGGAAATAGAGGTTGGATATCAGGAAGAAATTTTCTCCAGAAAGGGGGATAAAGTTCTGGAATGTTCTGCCCGGGGAGGTGCTGGAGTCACCATCCCTGGGTGTGTTTAACAAAGCCTGGATGTGGCACTGGGTGCCAGGGTTGAGTTGAGCTGTTGGGGCTGGGCTGGACTCGATGGTCTTGAAGGGCTCTTCCAACCCAGTGACTCTGGGATTCTGTGAATTTCAGAGAGTTTAGAAAGGTTGTGGTTGTCCCATTCTTGGAAGTGTCCCAGGCCAGGTTGGACACTGGGCCTTGGAGCAGCCTGGGACAGTGGGAGGTGTCCCTGCCACGGCAGGGGTGGATGAGATGAGTTTTAAGCTAAAAATTTCACTTTGAGCAGTGCCAGGATGTTGGCAGGGGCACTTTGGGGAGCTCTGTCTCTGTCTCTGTCTCTGTCTCTGTCTCTGTCCCTCCTCAGATGCTGAGGGCAGATGATCACTCCAAAATCAATTTATTATCACCAGAAGCACTTCCTGCACCTCTCACACGCCTCAGCTCTGTGAGAGTTTTTAGTGAGGCAGGAGCTGAGGAGGAGCAGCCTTTGGGCAGCCTTGGAGGTCTTCTCCAACCTCGGTGATCCTGGGAAGCTCCAGTGAGTGCACAGACCTGGAGAAGGAAGAGAAGGATTTGCCTGGAAGAAGAGGCTTGGTGTTCTCCTCCTCAGCCAGGTGCTGCTCCCAGGTAAGGATTTCAATGCTGATTGGATTTGCACAAGCTCAGCCCTCACAGGTGGGCACAGAGGACACGTAAACACTGCCCTGACCCCGTGTGCTAACCTGGGAATGGCCCTGGAATCCCAGGATGGACTGGGATGGGAGGGACCTTACAGCCCATCCAGTGCCACCCCTGCCATGGTGGACACCTCCCTAAAGTCCAGGAGAAGCTGTGGCTGTCTCATCCCTGGAAGTGTCCAAGGCCAGGCTGGAACAAGCTGAGATAGTGGAAATCCTCCCCATGGAATTGGATGATCCTTAAGGTCCCTCCCGACCCAAACCACTCCTGATTCCATGGCCTGGCTCCTCTGCTGCTGCTCAGGAAGGTATTTGGGGAGCAATTCCAACAGTTCTGGCTCTGCCTGAAGACCATGAATGAGGTTTGGCTTCACTCAAACCATGCTTTGAATGAATTTGCTTCTCCTAACATGGATAAATCCATGGAAAATCGAGGTAAAGAGGGATGAGCAGCTCAGGACAGAGCAAATCCACGCCAGTTCTCCAGTGAAGGCTGCAGGGGTGCAGCTGCACATCCAGGGGCACTCCCAACCTTCTCACTCCACTGGGAATCAGTGGAGCAGGAACTGAGACTCCAAGGTTTGGGAAGGCTGGGAATCAGCTGCTGCTGCCCCATCTGTGCGTGCTCAGGGCAAAACCAGCCCGGCAGGAAGACACGCGGGGGCTGCCTGGAGAGAAAAGCTTATCTGGGCCTCACACCACAACACAGGCACTTGTAAAGAAGAGGAAATGAGATAAAGAAATTACTCAGGGCTGCTGCTGCCTCTGAAAAACTTCCTTGATAAGGGAGGCAAGGCTGGGGCTCACGTGCTGCGGGTGGCGTGGGCAGAAAGCTTCAGCCCAGTTACCAGAAAGGCCTGTTCCAGTTCTGCTTCTCAGGACAGAAGGTTCCCCTGCCCCTGTGACCTGGCTCTTTTCCTGAATTGGGGAAATTTTTGAGGTCCTTCCTCCTCTCCTGTCATTCCTCAGTGATTTGGTGCCAATTCTCGGGAGCTTGGAGAGGATGTTTGGACAGATCCTTTTTCCTGCACCATTGGGGCATCTTTGATCTTTCATTCTTCTGACAATGCCATGAAAATCGGCTTCTGAGCATAAAACATCCCTGCTTCTCAGTGTGCTGGCAGGAATTTCCCCATGGAAAGGGGGCTCAGGCCTTGGCAGGGGCTGCCCAGGGAGCTTTGCAGTGCCCATCCCTGCAGGTGGCAGCTGGAGGTGGCACTGAGTGCTCTGGGCTGGGGACAAGGTGGGCATGGGGCACAGCTGGCACTGCCTGGACTGGGAGGGCTTTGCCAGCACCAGGGATTTTGGGATTCTGTGATCTGCTGATAAAAATGGGGGCACAAAATGCCCTTGGAGGTGGTTGGATTCTGTGAAAGGAAATCCAAATGTTCAGTGATATTTTTACTGAAGGATCCCCCTTGTCCCAGGAGATCAAGCAGGTCAGGTTTTCAGGACTTCAAATGCTGGGAGGATGAACCAACCTCCAGTGATGTGGTGATTCAGGATGGACACTGGGGCTGGAGCAGCCTGGGACAGTGGAAGGTGTCTCTGCCATGGCAGGGGTGGCACAAAATGATCTTGAAGGTCCCTTCCAACCCAAACCATTCTGGGATCCTGTGTGCTCTTGGGAAGTTTGTTTGAGCTTGGGATCCAGGGTCTCACCTCCTCTCCCTGGATCCCAGAGGGTTCTGCTCAGCCTGTGGGAGCTGATAACCCCAACTTTCTCTCAGGGGGATCCCAGAATCCCAGACTGGTTTGGGTTGGAAATACCTCAAAGCCCATCCAGGGCCACCCCTGCCATGGCAGGGACACCTTCCACTGTCCCAGGCTGCTCCAGCCCCAGTGTCCAACCTGGCCTTGGGCACTGCCAGGGATCCAGGGGCAGCCCCAGCTGCTCTGTGCCAGTGGAGATGAGTTTGCAGCTCAGGGGAGGAACATTCCCAGCACCCCTGTGTGGTCTCTACATTTCACTGAACATAATTTTTTTCACTTAAGATTTTATCCTAGGAAGTTAAAAAGGCAGAGAGAGGTCAGAGATGGAAAAACAATCCTTATCTTATTTGCTTCTTCTGTGTTTTGTTTATGTGGAATGTGTTAGGAATTTTTTACTTTAAATAATGAGTTTTAATTGGGTTCTATTATGAGTTGGTTTTAATTACTGACTAATAGTCATACAAACTGTGTGGGGACTCTGGAAAGAGTCACGAGTTTTCATTATTATCTGTTCAGCCTTCTGCAAGTATCCTTTCTCTATCCTTTAGTATAGTTTAGTGTAGATTTCTTTAACATAGTACAGTATCATAAAATAATAAAAAACCTTCTGATCCCATGGAGTCAGAGCATCATTCTTCCCTACCACAAAGGGGCTGATTTTTTAAACACCCTGGGAACAATAAACTCCAACTTTGGTCAGCACTAATCCAAATTTCCTCTGTCTGGTCATTAAAACTGCGAGTGGTGATCAGTGCTGACCCATCTGAATGATGCTCACCAAAATCAGCTCTCAGCCCCTGTGCCTCAGCTGAGGGCTCAGAATCCCTCTGCAGGATGGGAATTCCATTTAATGGAATTCAGTGGCTCTGGGGGGGTCGGAAGCCTCCCCATCCAGCCCCTTCCAAAGCTGCACCTCTCAGCACATTTTTAATTTAACACCGTTTTTTGGTTTTTTTTCCACTCTAAACTGGCAGGTGCAGAGTGCAGCCAGTTAGCCCAGCTGCAGGAAATGCCACAGCTCCAGTGCATTTGCTGCATCCCTGAGCTGTGGCCTCGCTGCTGCTGCCACGGGAGGTTCTGGATGCTGGCAGAGATTTTGCAAAGTGGGGGGACCAGGTGCTGCAAACCCTTTTCTTTTTAGGGCTTTGAGGTTGTAATTAATGAATTAATTAATTGTATTAATGCTGGAATAGCAGCAGCAGGTGAATTGTGTCCCCCTCTTGGTTTTCCTGGAACCCATCGTTTGTAGGGCGACTTGGAAAACCTCAATCCCAAATTATCTCTGAGGGTTTGGGCTGAACTGGAGGTGCCATCCCAAAGGGACTGGCCAAGCCCTTTGGCAGCAGAGCTCTTTGATGGGGGGACACCTTGGGGTGGGGATGGAGCTGGAGAAGGGACCTGGGGCCACCTCCTGTCCCCTGGCCAAGGGAGCAGAGCTGGGACTTGGGGCCTGCCAGGAGCTGAGCCCAGCTCAGGGCACTGTAGGGCCAGAAACCAAATTATTTCTGAATTAATTCTGAATTATTTCTGAATTATTGAATGAATTCTGAATTATTTCTGAATTATTGAATGAATTATTGAATTAATTCTGAATTATTTCTGAATTATTGAGTGAATTCTGAATCATCTCTCCCTCCCTCTGGCTCAGGAGCCCAGAGAACTCTGCCAGTCAAAGTTTGTACAGCTCTGGTCCTTCCCTCTGATTTTCAGGGGTTACCATGCCACGGATAAAAATCTGAATAAAAACATGTTAGACCTCATCTATTCCTGTACAAGGACCCCAGCAGCCGTGTTGGTTTGGTTTTTTAAACTTTTTTAAGCCTTCTGATGTTTATATTTTTGTAATGGAGTTTCTTATGTATTTTCATGTAAATAATTGTTGGTTTGGGTTTTTTTTTTTTTTTTTTTTTGTTTGTTTTTTTTTGTTTTGTTTTTTTTTTTTTTTTTTTTTTTTTTTTGAAGTTCAGGGCAAGAAAAGAACTTTTATTTAGTGACTTCACCTTTTTATAGAATTCCAAAAACAGCCAGGGATTGGAGGGTGAAGTTGCCACCTCTCCAATCACACTGGCCAAAAAAACACAAGTCAATCACTTTTCTCTGACTCCAAAAAAGGATACAAAACAATAATTATTTACATAAATTGTGTAAAAACCTCCATTACAAAAATATAAACATCAGAAGACTTAGAAAAGTTTAGAAGAACAAAACAACACAGCAGCTTTTCAGGGAAAAGGGAAAATTCATTGAAAGAATAAAGTGCATTTTAACATTAACGTTAAAGTTAAATACACTTTAAAGTGCATTTAAAGTGTCTGCTCCCCATTCTTATTTCAGTATTTCTTTCCTCAAAACAAAAATGAGGCCGATTTAAAACCCAAAGGCTTCCAGGAATGCAGTTTCAAGAGATCTGCATGACCCCATGCTGGGAAATGTCCTCTGTCACCTTCCAGAGAGAACTCCCTGAGGGATCCCATCACTCCACAGGTCATCATTGGCCTGGGGAAAATGAAATCTGGGGCTACTGACAGATCCAGGAGGGCAAAGACTCCTACACTGAGTTGGAGCTCTTTAAAAATATATTAAATAATAATCTCCCAGTCACAGGTGCTCTCAAGTCCCCTCAAAGTCAAATAGAAGTTACAGATTTGCTTCTGGAACAATGGGTCTGCTTTGGTGGAGACACAACCTTCCCTGGCTGGAAGGGACACTGGTGGGACTGGGGCCCAGCCAGACTCTGAGATCTCAGAGAATGAATCCTAAAATGGCCTAAAAGGTTTGGAAGGGACCTTAAAGCTCATCCCTGCCATGGCAGGGACACCTCCCACTGTCCCAGGCTGCTCCAGCCCCAGTGTCCAGCCTGGCCTTGGGCACTGCCAGGGATCCAGGGGCAGCCACAGCTGCTCTGACAATTCCATCCCAGCCCCTGCCCACCCTGCCAGGCAGGAAATTTTCCCTGATATCTGCTCTAAAGCTGTAATTTTTCAGTGTGAAGCCATTCCCTGGGTGCTGGCCCTGCAGCCCTTGGGAATTGTCTCTCTCCAGCTTTCCTGGGGCTCCTTCAGGCCCTGCAAGGCCACCCTGAGCTCAGCCCAAAGCTTCTCCTCTCCAGCTGAACAATCCCAGCTCTGCCAGCCTTTCCTCCCAGCAGAGCTGCTCCATCCCTCTGCTCATCCTGGAGCCTCCTCTGGGCTCTCTCCAGCAGCTCCAGCTCCTCCCGGGGCTGGGAATTCCCGAGCAGTGAGCTGAGATGCCACCAGGGCACAGCAGAGCCCCCCTGTCCCCACAGGCACCCTGTGTCCCCTCCCTGTGGCCTGTGGGGTGGCAGGGTGACCCCACAGCGGCCTGGGGACACCAGAGCCCTGTCCTGGGAGAAGGGGACGAGGAATGGCTCCATGGCCTCCTTGGGCCCGGCCTGCTCCCACAGCTCCTGCCCTGCCATGGCCACCTCCCGTCCCAAATCCTTGCTCCTGTCCCACACCCCCTCCCAGGCGTTCAGGGAACAGGCAGCCTGGCCCAGGAAGGGACAGGATCTGATTTTGTCCCAGATTTTCCCCGTGAGGAGGAAGCAGGGCCTGGCTCTGCTGTCACTGACCACCCACACCCTCCTCCTCCTTCTCCTCCTCCTCCCCCTCCCCCCTCTCCCNTTCCTCCTCTTCCTCCTCTTCCTCCTCTTCCTCCTCCTTCTCCTCTTCCTCCTCTTCCTCCTCCTCCCTCATGGATCTCTCTGGATCCAGTGCTCTGCGGCCACCCCAGAGGGAGCCTTTGGGTGGTTTTAGGCCCCCAGCTGGGTAATAATTAGTATTGACTTTATGACTTAGTATTAGTTTAATTAGTATTGACTTACTAGTAGGCTGAACTATTGTTTTATTCATCTATATTATTCTATATTCTTAAGGAACTTGTAACTCTTTTTAGACAGTCTGATACAGCTTTGATTTAATTGGTTAATTAATTAAAACACTATTACTAGTGTCTAATTACAAAATTACCCTCTGGCAAATAATTTTTATTACACATTCTACATGTGCACTACAACAGGTGCAGTAAGGGAAGATAAGAATTGTTTTAATTCTTTCTCTGAGCTTTCTTACAGCTTCTTAAGAAAATCTTGGGAAAGTTTGTGCCTGCTCTCCGTGGCCAGAGAGCTGCTGCCACACCTTTGCTGCCCTAACCCCATTTCTGAGCCTTCTGCTTTGCTGATTTAACCCATTTATTTCATCAAATGGATTTATCCGCATGTGCACTTTCCCTAATCAGCCCTGGCCCATCCTCCCAGCAGCTTTTCCTGTTGATGCTCTTGGGCTGGGTTAAACTCTGGGGCACCCTTCAGTCTTTTGGGGAGTTCACACACTCAGGGACAACATTTCTTCACATTCCAGGGTCAGGAAAATTAATCTACAAACAT
>WBNO01005987.1:0-33756 GCA_013400575.1 Peucedramus taeniatus
GGGTGGGGAAGAAGGGGGTGTAACCAAAACCACCAAGAAAGAAGAAAAAAACCTGATGATCTTAAATACATAAGAAACATACACACAGCAATCATGGGATTCCAAGGGAGGGTGGGCAAGGAAGAAATGTCAGAATGTTTATCATACAGCTGTGCCAAAAGTAAAGGCTGAATGAATGAGATGGAGATTAAAGCCAGTAGTTCTGAGCCTGTATTCAATCACTGCAGTCACTCTGTTTGCCTCCTGCATGCTGATGAAGTGTCATGAATGGTCCCATGTACTTTCATTCCAATATATTTCAGGCAGTAGTGATTATTGCTTGTACTCAGCTAAAGCTTGAAATAACTGGCAAACTCTTGCTTAGCAACAGAAGGGCTCATCTTCTCTCCCTTGGGACCGCTAATTCAAAAATGTGCTACTTCTTTTAAAAGTTAAAGTTAGAAGGGGTAGATGCTGTATATTTACTTTTTCCCATGATAATTTAAAGGAGAAACCCCAAGCTAAAGCCAGCAAATTACTTTGTTCCATAAATAATTATTGACTAGTTTATGAAGTCCAAATCCAATTTCCTGTATAACATATTAAACTGTCCTGTAGTTGGACAATTTTTATACAGGTATAGCTTTTATGTGTGCTGAGAGAATAGAATCACTTTAAACAAAAGATCCCATAGTGTATTTTGGTAAAGTTCTTTGGAAGTAATTTATGCAGCATTAAATCATTTAATGCTTGTGCTTATTTTCAATGTTTAGACAAGAGTCTGTATTTTTCAGTGATCTCAATCTTAAAAGGAAAATCACTGCACATTTGTTAAATAAATGACAAATGCAGAACATGGTTCGAGTTGTAGATTTCCAGCAAGTGCACTGAAGAATTCATTAAAAAATACAGCAGCATTATTCTAGTGTGAATTATATGCTGCTCTGTAGATTTCTATTTTTGGTTACCACAAGATGGCAAAGCAATGAGCACACAAATGCAAGGACGAGTGAGTTTCATAATAATGCATTCTGCATTCACACTTTATGCACATCAAGAGAGAATCCAAGCACAGCAGGGGTGACAATCACTCCAACAGTCTTTTGAAATCAAAGTACTTCCTCAAGAATTTCTTTCCAGCGCTAATTACACTCTCCTATTGTGGCTCTTGTATTGTGCAAAGTAAAATGTTTACACTGTCACTGGATACAGCCCCATCACTGGAAAAATGGAAGGTAAAATTGATCAGATTATTAAATAGATTTGTTTTCTTTTATGTTTTGCTGGTTCTACTTTGTGTTTAGGACTTAAATATCAAAATCTGTTTCCTTTGTCACCAAGGGGCTCTGGCAAAGATTGTAATTTTTCACCAACTCCAGGAAAGTCTCTTTACTTGAAAGTTGCTGCAGTGTGGAAAGGATTGGTTGCCTAGACAGCTTGAGGGTTTTCTCTTTTTTCTTTTTTACTGTTTCTTTTTTTTTTTTTTTTTTCCCAGTTGCATACTGATCATGTAGTAACGATTAACAGTGGATTTTCTAATATGAGGGAGGCAAAATAACCTGAGACATGGCTTATCCCAGGACAGGATAGGGTGAGATATGCATCTGTGTTTGTGTGTATAGCCATGCATTTTATGTGTGTAAGAATGTATATACAATCTCAGTAACCACCATGTGTAGGAGAGGATACAATATATCAGTTATGTAATGTTTAAAAAAAAGGAGAAAGAGTGTCTAGGTTTTATAACATTTGCCTGACAATGCATAAGATTTTGTGAAGGGTTAAGCAACCAATCCAATCTTGACTTTAATTTTTATCTTTACTGCTAGGCTTGGTGAAAAAGCAAATTAGTAGAAAGTGGAAAAGGGAACCACTAAATGCCATTTTCCATGGCATTCTGGAAAACCTAGCAGCCCACAGGTGGCCCCTTTACTGGATTAAGAACTGTCTGGATGGCTGGTCCCAGAGAGTGGTGGTGAATGGAGTTGCATCCAGTTGGCATCTTATCACTAGTGGTGTCCCCCAGGGATCAGTGTTGGGCCTAGCTCTGTTCAGTATCTTTATTGATGATCTGGGTGATGGGATCAAGTGTAAATTCCCAGATGACACCAATCTGAGTGGAAATATCTATTTGCTGGGGGGTAGGAAGGTCCAGAGGGATCTGGACAGACTAAATCTGGATCTGTACATCTCTAAATTTTTTGAGTATGGAATATACTGCTACAATTCCTAGGTATTCACAATTTATATTCTGCATTATACATGATGATACTACATATATACAGTATTTAGATCATTGATACATGTAGTTCTGTATTCTCTTAAGGAGTTTAGCATTGTCAGAAGTACTTTATTTGTATACCTTACTCTTATTAAGTCTTTGGATCTATTACTGTGTTTGCTTCTCCAACAATGACCAGCTTCATTCGATTGAAGATACCAGAAAGCAGGTATTAAATGTAATAACTTTGGAATACACTTATCTCATATCAACAGAGAAGTTGTGTTACGGAAAGTTGATACTGATATCTGAAATTGGGAAGCAGTAGAAAATAGAAACTGTCTACTTGAAATTGCTGGAATAGATGTGGTATGTCTAATGTATTTTAAAGACTAAAATGTCAACAGCTATGCATACAAGAGTATAGACACTGTGTGTGCTCATTTATACCCAGAGTGTACACGAGTGTATTCTGGGACATTATTGTAATAATTTAATCATAGAAAGATTTAGGTTAGAATGGGGGTTCTATTAAATGCCTGGAGGTTATCCATTAAAAAAAATAAAATAGACCATAGAGTTTTTGTACAGTGCATAGTCAAGTGTAACACTGAACAAGTTGCCTCTGGTTTTACATGTACCTCTGCCTCCTGAGCTCAGGGCACCTTCTGAGCTGCTGCCATGACTTGTGGTGCATACAAAGTCATACAAAGTGAATGGCTCTTACAATAGAGCTTTCAATTGGCTTAAGAATTCATTTGACATACGTACTTAGTTAGAATGACAGTTATTTAAGATGTAACACAAATTTCATAAAGGACTGGTGCTGGGAGTGCTTTTATGCTGCAGATATTTTTTTTCCCATGTAGTTAGTGGTAAAACTTCCATTGATTTTATTGGGAATGGGATTAGTCATTGTGAAAAGATCCATGTTGTACAGAAAATGTACTACTGTTTTAACTTAAGACTAGGGAAGGATTGTAGTTCTTTAATTCATTAGGTTTTAGCAGATTAGAAGAACTGAATTTTGATTAATACTGCATCCTTATGGCTTCAGCTCTGGGCTACTGTGATTTTGATGGTGGTGTAGTTTCACTGCAAACAGTGTTCTACACTCCTGTTAACAAGAGCAAAATGGTTAGCTAGTACAGAAGATATATGACAACCTCAGAAACTGAGTCCTAGTCTTTTGATTGCCATACCTGTTTAGAACCAAGACTGTAATCATTATTTAATACATTCCTTAAGTTCAATGATAAAAACCACAGTCACTGCTTTCTGTATATAAATAGGCTCATATTTCTCTTGCAATGTGGTTGTGATGTTCTCTTTATTAAAAAATTACTGTGTCCCTCTGCTGTTTTCCACCTCATATCAGACCAAAATATCCATGTTTGTGCATCAACATACACACAAATAATGTGATGCATAGTTACAGCTATACAGCTGAACCTAATCATTCAGTTCACTACGCTTACTTGCCCCTTAGGTAATACATACTTGTGTTGGCCTATTTTCTGTAGAAATAGCCTGCCCAATCTTTGATCTGAATGACTGGATTTGTCTTAGTGTCATAATCACTCTCCCCTTAGCTGTTGCTGTAGAAATTCTGATTACCTACACCTAATTAAAATAACTTTATTTTGTTTGAACCTAATACATTTTGGATTTAAGGCATTTAGACAAAGGTTATATGGCCTTTCAGAAACCCTTTTTTAATGAAATATTTATTTTTACTAGCTTTTCTGTTCTTGTTCCTATCAGCTTATCCTCAGTTTTCATTCAGGTTTCTATATTGCCATTGGGAAAATTAAAATAAGAAGGGCAGGCCATAAGTGATCAACATGACCATGTATATCTCATATATGTACATTAGTTGCTTGATATCATTCAAGTTTTATTACATCTGGTGAGTGCAAACATTCATTCAATAAATCTTGCTTTACTGCTGTCTTACTCATCCCTGTGGGATCATTCTCCTCTCTGTGAGTTTTATACTTCCTCCTGCTTACACACCATTACCACAGGAGCACAATATCGGTATCGCTGATCTAGACAACTGAAATATATTCACCAATAGGAAGGCAGAAAATGTAAATGCTTCTCCATGATGTTAAGAGTTTTCATTCAGCTTTTCTTCTGTTTGAGGAGCAGCATTTAGTTACACTCAGTGCTCTTTACCTTGAGAGTTTTCTTTTTGTCCTCTGCTCCAGAAAATTCTGGCCAGTGCTACTTCAGTGTGACCCATGGAGTTGATCAAATCTCACATCTTAGCTTTTCTTATTATAGTATTAGCTGATGAAAGATGAAATATAGTTTAGAAAGGTTTATGATGCACATAATCCCAAATTTAAGAGGAAAATTTAGTGTCATCCACCAGACACACTCAGAACACTGAAACATTGTCTACAGTCAGCACTGTGGTGTTAAAGTTCTAGCAGGTAGACAGGAACAAAAAATGCAAAGTATAGCCAACACCAGACTCAGACTTGGCTTTTTATATTTGTGCATTCCCTTAGAAATAAGTGGGAATTCTTACACTGGTAGTTTCTGCTATGATTTTTTTCTCTGGGTTGGACTAAAAGTTATATATTTTAAAGTAAAGATATTGCATCACTGACAATGGTACGATAAAGAGCAGGCTCAGTGATTCACTCTGTGTCATTAGTATAACAGTATTGTGTGAGGAACTGTGGCAAATTGCTTATATCTTATGGTCAATGTCAGAAGCAATGCCTTATGCATAATCTTCAACACATCCTTCTGTGAAGAATATCTGTGTGTATATGTGTGTAAATTTATGCAAGTTTGCTTGTGTTTAGAAAACTTAACTGCAGTCTATTCTACGTCTTAGAAAACATATTTCATGATGGTACACCATGAGTAATGGCAAATTTAGTTCATCAAAATGCTGAGCAAAGTGGTGTCAGACCTCATTTTTGTTCTTTTTTATTAAGGACCTTGAACTAAGGAAGTATTATTTATTAGGCATTCATTGGGAAATTGATGGCATAATTTAACTTTTTATTAGCTAGTAAAACTGATAAGCAGTACATAAAAAGATGGACCTTGTTATAGAGGGAATAATAATAATAATAAAGGTTCATTTAAAGTTTTTTAAAAGGCCATCAGTGTATAAAGTCTTTGTGACATTGCCTTCTATGATATGAACACGTCATGCCATATAATTTTTGCTTCTGTTGATAGATTTGTTTGTGTTTCTTTTGCAGCCACTAAGTCCAGCAGAAAATGAATTTGTACAGTTAAAATTATTTCAGGTTTTCAGTAACTTGAGATTAATTCTACGCCTAGTGTGAACATACATGATGTATGTACTTTAAGCAGGAGCCCCTCTATATGTTGTAGAGTTGAAATAATAGAGTTGTGAATGTGCAGTGGTTGAACACTTAGTTGTGTAAATGGAAGGCATTGTTCCTGGTTAGTGGGACACAGGAGGAGATATTGTGTACATCTCTAATCTTGAGCCCTTTACTGATTGGTGAAGGTGGGTGGGATGACAGTCGCCGTCGTTAACTGCTCTCTCTTTAGGTAGCCTTGGATACATGAGTAACTTAAAAACTCTTTTTCTGACACCCTCCTCTGAGTTGTGCAGAAGAGAATCTTATCCCATAAATGGTTATATTCTTGGAGTACTAGAAATAAGGATATAAAAATCATGGAATTTATCCATGAAAACTTTTCATTTCTGCATGCACCTGTTTCATAAGTCATTTTCAGCAAAACAGATAAAAATGGAAAATGCAGCAATGAAGCTGGCCCAGATAGAAAATCACTCCTCCAAGTCTGCAGAACATCTGAGAATAATAGCCAGCATACTCATGCTTCCCTGTCACACTTGCATAAAACCCTGTTCCCAAACCTTTAAAATGAAAGCCATCACTCAAATTAATCAGTTAGGGAGCCTGTCTGAAGTTCATTCCTTCTGGTTGGAGCTGAAGTTTGATATTAGTCAAACAGAAAGGACATATTTCTTTTGCATATAATGTCTGTCTTTCTAACTCTTCGGGCTGCACCTGTGGCTGTGGGGCTTGTGTGCTGAATGTAGCCATGGGCTCAGCAGAGCACCTGAATGGGCCTTCCTTGAGCCCTGCTGTACACATGGAAGAACTGTGTACACTGGTGGGATCAGTGATGACAGGGAGAGCAAAGCAAGAAGAAACAGCAGACACAGCAGGTACAAGCTGTTCAGCTCTGGTCCTGATGATGTGCTTGATTTGAGCACTCATGCTAGCATCCAGATTAGTTGAACACATGCACCATAAACTTCCTTTATGATCACTGCAGACACACTACAAGAGATGCAAATTCTGCCTATTGGAGCTTTGGGCTTGAGGATCTTTTGTCTACTCAAGATTCCCAGCATGAGACTGATTTGGATTAATCCATAATACTTCTAATTAATGTCATATATTTTTTCAGTGGGACTATTTCTTCTCAGGTATAGTAAGACATTAAAAAGTGTTGAAATTTGTTTTTTGTTTCCTTCTTGGACTTAGAAAATACAGATACTGTGTTACTTCAGAGGTTTTTTTTTTTTTTTTTTNTTTTAGGTTTTTTTTTTTTTTTTTTTTTTTTTTTTTTTTTTTTTTTTTTCTCCCTGTGTTTACTTCTGCTGTGTTCCTAAGATAAGTTTATATTTCCCTCTGGTTATGTGTGAGCTGTTGTACCTATATGTTCACAGCAAGTGCAGCATAACCACATCTTGAGAGACTTTATTTTAAATGGAGAATGTTTATGGACTTTTTCCATAAACAAAAAAAGATGGCAAAATAATTACCCTAGCTACTAGAACATTTTGTCTGCTATCTCGTGACTTCAGGGTAAGCCTGCCATCTAGATTACCAAAAAACAACTGCATTACAGTGCCATTACTAGAAAGAAATTGTTTTAGGGTTTTTTTGTCAGTCTTTTGCAAAAAGGGAAGAGTAGTGTTAAAGGTAGTAGTGAAAATAAACAGCCTTATTTTTAAGAAGTCATATAGACCTACTTAACAGCAGAGTAGGTTATTTACTGTGATAATAGTTGTCCTACAAAAATGACAGAAAATTTTCATAATTTGAATTTTTTATTCATACATAGGTATGAGTTAGCATATGGCATGTTAACAAGGCTGGATGGTGTTAGGTAGTTGTCTTCAGCTGCCTACTTTGGCCTTCAGGTTTTGAAACCTGCTACAGGCACAGAATAATGACACAGTTCTTTTTGCATAGGATATAACTTAGTTCCTGGTGGATGGTAATTAGACTTTGGGGTTATTGTTTCTGCATTTTAAGGACTGAGACATATCAGCAAGATTCAATAAAACAAAATTTCAGTATGTTAGTTCTTTCCTGCATGGCTCTTACTGGACCAAATTTTACCCAGAACCTGCTGTTGAACCCAGAATCTTGCAGTGCTTATCTTGATACAAGTAGGATGGCTACTTGTATGATAACTTTTTAAAGGCTGTTCATTTGTAAGTAGTTTTCAAGTCCTTCTAGAATAACAGTCAGGTAATCCTAGGATAATGGTTTGATAGGACAAAGGAAAGCCTGGGAAGTTAAAAACACTGTTTACCTGAGCTGTTACATTAAATCTGCTTCTGATATATGACTTTATCTGCATGTTCTTTCAAAGTGATTTCATACTCCCTGCAGTGACATATTTTGCTAACACAACAGACTTGTTCCTTCCCAACGTACAGCTTCTGGCTCCAACAAATGTCAGTAGCTTTTTAGACAAACCTGTGCTTTTTATTCCTGTCTTTCTCAAGAGGAATATCAGCATCCCTCCTATAACATTTTTTCCCCTATGGCTATTCTGTTTGTTTTATAACCAGACTAGGTTTATTTTACATGTAGAGGCTGGTAAAGACATAGAAGGATTTATTTTCTTACTTTTTCTTTCTTTAATTTTATTTTTCATTTTAATTTTCTTTTGTCTTTTTTTTTTTCTTTTTCTTCCTTCTTTTTTTTAACATCTTTTAATATTTTTAGGAAAGTAATTGAATAACAGCCACTTCCTGGCTTATGCAAATAAGCAAAGCTTTGTTCAGTCCTGGATTCCTGCAGTTATTTCTTTTCTGTAACCAACTGAGGCCTCCAGAAGCAATTAACCAACCCCTTGGAGCTGCAGGTCCTCCTTGGAGCAGCTCTGTGGAGATGAGATTTCCAGTTCACACTGACTTACACAGAGGCAGAAATTAGTTAAAGAAAAATGACTCAAACACCTTGTCATTTCTACATATGCAATTATGTTTTAAAGTAATAAAGGAGGAAAAATTGGTTAGAACTAAGTTCCTATGTACAAATGACTTATTTCCACCTTTATTCATACATCCTTGACTTTTTGAGCTTTTTCTGGTCTGGAATTCCCCTTTGTGTACCAATTCTGATTGAGAATTCCATTTGGAATCTGAAATCTTGCAGTTTGTTTTTACTGCAGTTTGGTTTTACATTTATTTTTCTATCTCTTGTGTTTTTAATAGTCAAATATATGGGAAATTATTCTTAATTATACAACAAAGCATTAAGCAATTACATGCAATAGCAGTATCAGGTGCAATAAGTTAGGGCATTACTCTTATCTAGGAAAAAATGAAATCTCAAAATGGGCCCTGAATGTATTTTGAATCTCCACAGACTTGATTTTCTTTCCTGTGCAACTACTTAGAAGACTAGGATCTATCTTAATTAAAATTTACTGCTTATTTCAGAATGGAGGAGCTGAAAACTATTTTCCTAATGTATATGCTGTTTATGTGCTTGAGATGGCTAAGTGGTAGTCTGAAAATTGCAATAAGATTAGTAATTACTAGGGGGACATAATATACTGTTTCATTTCAGTGGAACTCTGAAAAATATTTAAACTAAGTATTTAAAGAAGAAGGCATTAATCATAGTTTTCTCATTATTCATAAACTTTACCTAATTAAGTTCTGCAGGGATTTTTTCCTTCATAAAATGGGCACTCAAGCCACACCTTTTAGGACACATATTCTTCTTTAATACCACTAAAGTTCAAAATCACTCCTTTTAAGATTGAGAACCTACAAAGGTCACATTGTAATTTTGACTCTCATGAAGTATAGCTATGAACCTGCAATGAAGTAAATCATTAATCATGTAATGAAGTAAGGAATCTTCTGGAAAAACTGTACTGCTTTTTACTCTACTGGGCATCTGTGGGTTACACCAATAGATTAGGATTATCCAAATTCATTAGTTTGTTGTTTCAGTAACATTTGTCCTGTCTTGTGCTGACAACATAATTATACCCTCAAGAAAAACTGGTAAAGACTGTTTCAAACAGTTTGTCTAACTCTACTAGCATGAAGAATTGTTTTATGTAGTCTTGTTATTTAAACAGACACAACATTCCTTTTAATAAAATGATGTAAGGTCCAAAATTATATATGAAACATCTTGGAAACAAATGCTTTTAATGTCATTGAGTTTGAAAAGAGGAAAGGGAAATAGCTTATTTCCTTGAATATAATCTATTGAAAAATTGAAATGCATTTGTATCACATAAGTTAACAATTGAAACAGTATTCTTATTTGATAGTTATTCTCAAATTGTGCTGATTAATTTGAAAATCTTTTCCCCATACTGGCTGAGCCAATTCTGCTCTGTTACTTTATTTTAAATACTTTTTTTTTAAGAAGCATTGCAGAAGCTGCTCTATCTTATTTAATGCTAGTTGGATTTTCAGAAATTTTACTGTTGCAGCTTAAACATGAGTGTGGTTCTTTGAGGCAAACAAATTCCTTGCCATAATCTACCTCATTATGAACTAAAGTTTAAAAAGAAAAGGTAATTGGACTATCTGGAATTGGATCATGTTCAGTGTAAGAGATCTTCTTTCAGGACATTTTCTTTGAGGAAGGATATATGACAAAAAATTGAGTTTCCCTTAAACATATGCTTTTTTATTTTAAATTGAATTGTTTTAAAATATTTGTTACTCAGGTTTATGTCAAACTGCAGATAATGAGTGACAGTGAGTACTTCAGTTCCCCCTTATTTCAGTAGGAATTGTTGATCCTCAGCTCTGCTCAGGAGTTGGCATGGCTCTTTTGTCAGAAAAAACTTCAACATTGTAATAGAAAACTACTGAATGTATTCCTATGATCTGATTTTGAAACAACTCCTGCATTGTGTTCACTGACAAAAGCATATCTGAATCTAGCCAAGAATTTTAATACCATCTAACTTAATGCATTTTGAACTAAAAGAGCTTGTGTTGCTAGGCATCAAATTGGTGATGCATGGAAAAATTGTTCACTGAAACTATAATATAAGCCTGCATGTATAAATCACAAGTAGGTTTTCTGGATGAGCATGAAATCTAAACCGCTGGAAAAATCTGTATATTTAGATCAAGGCTTACTTTAATTGTACCCTCAGATTCCATTAGTTAATAATTTGATTTTATTTCTTTAAATGAATTAATTTATTTATTTAAATTTCTTTAATAAATTTATTTCTTTAAATGAAGGTAAAGCCTTCAGCTTTACAATAAGCATAAATAAAAAAAAAAATCTGTAACTTGATTGCTGTAGTTAATGTGGATTATTTAGCTTTTTATTTCCTATTGAAGAACAGAAATATTTTTAGGCACAGAAAATGAAAATATTATCCCAAGTACCCTCCATGTAATACAAATATATCTACTATTTAAGGCTTTTATCTACTGAAGAAAATATAGATCTTTCAAAATCTTTGTTCTTTCAACAGTGACATTAAGTTGACAGAAGAGTCTCAGTGGTAAACATTAAAAATGCCGTTTGTTTTTAAGCTTTTCAATAACAAATTCTTTTATTTCTGGAATGCAAGCACTAAATATATCTTAAAAATATACTCTTTTTGCCTTGAGATATTTCCTGCACATTTTCTAAATTGATGTACCTATACTCATAATTCCTACACACTTCCATGAAAGTCTTGCAAAAAACAGTTTGAGGACTGATCACAAATGGACTTCATTTAGAAAAAAAAACAAAAGAAGTGCTGTATACAGCAGTTACCGTAAACAAGTTCAGTATACAAGCCAACAGCACAGTCCTTTTTTACTTCAAATTTTAGCAGCTGTGAATTTTTAAAATTTTTGTTTACTTTTAATTGCATTTTTAATTCAGAATCCTGTGTTTTTCCCTTTTTCTGAAATAATTCTATATAGAAGCATTTGTGTTTGTGGTGGGAGAGAGTGGGGAGAGATCTACTGGCATTTTAAGAATGCAGCGCTGGACTGTGAAAGAGCATTAAAGAACTGGAACTTCTCTGTTTAGTAATCGGATGGTGACAACACA
This sequence comes from Peucedramus taeniatus, assembly GCA_013400575.1. Classification (NCBI taxonomy): domain Eukaryota; kingdom Metazoa; phylum Chordata; class Aves; order Passeriformes; family Fringillidae; genus Peucedramus; species Peucedramus taeniatus. The sequence goes on from WBNO01005987.1 coordinate 11,512, forward strand.
AAATCAAATAAATTGCCAGTGAGGTCTTAATTATTGGATTAAAATTATAAATTAAATATTAAAAAAAAAAGTATATATATAAAATTAAAGTAACAACAACAAATAAGTATCTACTAATTAACTTTGAAAGCTCCAGTTTTATGGTACTTCTGAAATAGACTTCATGCTTGGTTCATAAAACAGCAAAACCCAAATTTTTCTTGGAGAAACACTTTTAGACAAGGCTAGAATGACTCTATTCTTTAATGATGCTTGTCTTTTTTTTCCAGCTATATTATTTTGTTTAGGTTGGAGGGTGATGGGTTTCTTTGTGTGATGCAAGTACATAAAGAAAATATAAAGAAAGTGTAGAGCCTTTATGACTGTTCATGGACTGTGGCTCCTAATCTCTCAACTGGAAAAGCTCCAGTGAAACTCCACCCACTGTGGCCTTGAGATTTCTTCTCTGGCTTTAGGAGTGAAGTAGAGCATGTTCAGAGGCTCACTCATGAACAGCCTTTTTCATTAACATCTCTGAAAGAGGTCACTGTGTTAACTTCCCCGAAAATGAAAGGTATCCTAATTTTTGCAATTCAGTACTTGCATGAAGCATATTCATTTAGTTCCATTACTTTGTACCTTATGTTTCTAGATTAAATTGTTAAAAAGCCAAAGTAGCACACGTCATCTAAGAGCACTCCTGTAGACTCACCCTCTAGCTAATGAAAGGCAGAGAGGGCATGTTTTACACCAGGATGACTCTCTCTCTGGAGCTGGCCTTCCATAACCTTAACTAATACCTTTCATGCTTTACAGCCATCTAAAGCCAAGTAACACTGGATGTACTCTCTGCTGCAGTGCTCAATATGCTTGCAATCTTTGCAGCTTGTGACACAATTAGGGGAAAATGTTTATGTCACCTATGTAAGAGCTCCTGTAGCTCTACAACAGTTTACAGTTTTCTTCTGCTATAGAAAAAAGAAAAGCAACAGACAAAATATCTGTGTATAACAATTACTCTTGTATCCTAGTTTTCAAATTTCATAAAGAAAATTAGGTCACTATGCCTGGAAGAAGTTATCATTTCTGAAAACCAAAGCAGAACTAAAATTGTACCGGTCCAAAAGCAGAAAATAGCATTAGGTGTTCTTATTGATACTCATTGCTTGCAGTCCTAGAAAACTCATTGCCTACACAAATTATCTTGACATAGAGCTTCATTGTCTTTATTCTCTGAGTATAGTCATTATTTACCATCACTATGCTGTAAGTCTGATTCCTTTCTACTGAAATGAGAGTTTATACTCTTATTCACCTAGATTGTATGATTTATCATAGCTTTTGATGGAAGAAATAATAGTATAAAGACTCATGGATAGTTGAGAGTATGGAAACCCAGACACTTACATGTGTCATCCTTACGCTTCCACTTTTTTGTGGCCTAAGGCATCAGGATCTAAGTACACTTCTGATTATCTTTTTTTTTCACATGATCTACCAAGACAGCTATACTCCTTAGGAGCAATACATCTCCTACAACCCAGAATGAAAAATATTATCACCAAGGCAAATTACTTTTTTTTTTTTTTTTACAGTTTAACATGTTTGCGTGTAGCTGGATCTCCCTTGTCTTTTGCTAGAAAATTATGTGCCACTATCTTTCTTGCTAAACCTTCACATTCTAATCCAGTATCTCTGAATGAACAAAGAAAAAAAAGAAGTGGCATATAAAAGAGTAAAAGTCCTCTAATTAATATGTTTATCCTAAGATGTTTTTATTAACAGACTGGGTTGAAAAGAGTAGAAACACAGGACTGACCATAGCTCATAAGTCTAGTTGCCAGTAGCCATTAAACACTGTGGTGATAATGTTCACTATTGTGAATATAATATATAAGTGCCTAATGTATATTACTTGCATATGTCATATATTTGCATGAATTTGTAGTACCTTTTTCCATACCCATCCTTGAGATCTTAATTTTTGCCATTTTGTAATTCACTGCAGTGTAAGAGTATCAGAAACATAAAATTTAGGTGCCTTAGCAGTGAACGAGACACAATGCTGGTGAAAGTCTGCAATATTTTGCTGTTCCACACAACAAGCATTTTAACTGTTTCTGAGAAGAATAGACTGGGTAAACTTGTACTCTGAATGAAAAAAAGAAAGGAGGTTAAAATAGCATTGAATCTCTTGACTTAAAGGCCATTCATATATATTTCAGGTTCATTTGGTTTTATTTTTTTAGTTTTGATGTTATTATAGAATTTTTGCTATTTCCTCTTTTTATTTTAACACCACAAAATAATTTACTGTGACTACTAGTTAAACTGCATTTTTTTAAAAAGCAATATTGAATTTTTCGTGGTTTTTTATAAAAACTGAAACAGAGAAAGCTTGTGATATGCAGATGGTGTTGCACATGTTTATTACTGCACTATAAACCCCAGAAATTATATGTAATGCAAAGTGGTAGTTGGGATTTTTTTTCAGTCTTTCTACTCATTGAAATTCAATAATGTATCTTTCCTTACTGTAAAAGGTAATATTTTGGTATACCACTAGCCTACTATTGGTTGTACCAGATGAAAGTGCATTGCTTTAAAAGTATAACATTAAATTTAAACTAATGTTCTTCATAAAATATTTTTTTAACTTTTTGGTTTGTTCTTCATAGCATGGTCAAAATTCAGAATTAGGTGGTGTGGATTTCTTTAGTACTTAGGAAAAGCTACCTATATTGGACAAGTCAATTAAAAGGAAGTAATTACTGAGCTAAGGGTGTGTTGTCATTTAAGCCATATGACAGTTACATAGTAAATTTAGTAAAAGAAAAAAAAAAAAAAGAAAATAACAGCTACATCAAATGTGAGTCAGGAAGAGAATTAATTACCTTTCAGTTTAGATGAAGCAAGAGCCAAAGGACTGACAGTTTGGCAAATGCGGGCATGCTTTCAAAGGCTTTTTCCCTCAAAAGCAGCACACAAAGCAGTTAAGACTTCATTGTATTCATGGAAATTTGGAGAAGTTTTTATTTGCCATATGCTTTATAATTTCTTTTCTGAAAGTATGGAGAGAGCATACCATTTAAATTCCATTGCTGTGAAAGTTCGTTCCTTTACTTAGCCCACATAAGTAAAAGTAACCTGTGTAACCTCAACTCTCTGGCTTTTACGGAACAATAATCGTTTTCTGACAGAACCAGTGTGCAGGGTTTTCATATGTCCACCACAAAGAAAAATTGTATGTCATCTCAGTTTTATTATATCCATCGGCTGGCTGCCCATTTGTTGTGGAGTGTCTGCTGTGACTTAGGGCCCTGGCTCTATTCGGCTGTAATAGAATTCCTGTAGTGCATTCAGTGACTCTGGTACCTGTTGCTGTTTTTTTTTCCAGGTCAACTGGCTGCAGGTACATGTGAGATTGTTACTTTGGACAGAGATAGCAGCCAGCCCCGAAGGACTATAGCCCGACAAACAGCTCGCTGTGCATGTAAAAAAGGACAGATTGCCGGTACAACAAGAGCAAGGCCAGCGTGTGTTGATGGTAAGAAGCAAAAATCTATTCCGTTTCTGCCAATACAAGAGTGGTATTAAAAAAAAAGAAAACAAAAACCCATAAAAACTCTATAAAAGAAATTTTCATGTTGTCCCAACTAACAATGGCAATAGCATTGAAATTCAACCAATACTGACTAATAGTATAGACATTTGGATTACATTTTTTTCTTTGGAAATTTCACTTTTGTTTCAACTTGATATGCAGTTGAATGTTAAGGGCATGGTACTGTTATATTCTGCATGTGATTACAGAATCAGCAGTGAAATGGCATTCTTTTTTCCCCTACTTTTTGTTCCTTAAAACATTAAAAAAATGCAGCAAGCAAGTCTCAAAGGTCTTATGCCACTGGGAGGCTAATGTGACTGCTCCTGTGTGATATTTAATGCTGCTGAAGAAAGCATTGATGCTATAATTGGAATACAGTGTCTGAATGTACATCACATGTCCACTATTTCTTCTCTCTTTAAAATGATATTCTGTATGATTCACTGCAGATGCACTGATAGCATGTAGCTGGAAAACTGCTCACATACAGGGAGGTATGAAAATGTTTCACTTTGAAATAATTTTTTGAGACAAATGAAATTCTCTGTTAACAGTGGGAGAGTCTTCAAGAGAGGTCTGCCTTGCAGGGCTTTTAGCAAGCATTAATATTAAAAATAAAATTGGAGACATATTGAAAATAATGGTGTTAAATTATATGTTTTGGTCTAGTCTCCATTAACAAAAGTAAAAAGAAAATATGCTTATGTATAGAATTATAATAAACATGATTTGGCTTTGAATAGTGGCTGGTTTAAGTCCTCAGATAAAAATATTGTGGAGAACACCCTACTGTTGCCTCAGAATTTGCTTTTACCAGTGATTATCAAAGAAGACAGCTCAAAAGGAGATTTCAGAGCCAACCCACAAAGCTAAATATAGAACAACATGCACATTCTATTTTTGCATTTTTCTTTCACTTTTTTAGTACTCTGTAAGATAGTTTCTTAGTTGTAAGAAACAACTAAGAATTGTTGTAATTATTCTTTCATAATATAATACTATATCCAGTAGTTCTCCTTTCATATTTTATTGTAAGATCATAAGATGTAATTGGTTTAAAAAAGGAATTATTTTATTGTGTCATTCATAATTATGACTTTAGGAAAAATGCTTACTATCAATTAAAATATTCAACATATGTTTCCTATTTTAAAACAACAAAGTTCTAAGCAAGAAAAAAAGAGTTTTGCACCAGGTTATGGGAACAAAACATAATTTTTCCTCAGTCAGTTTTGGCCTATGGTTAGATTGATTTGCTGTAACTTGGGTATCCAAAGGTAGCTAGCTAGCAACTCCATTTTTCTTTATACCCAATAAAGAGCAAAAGGGACCTTCTCAGAGTAATTTATCTCATCTTAACTCCCTAGGATAAGTCAGATATATCACTCTCTGTTACACACTGCTGCCTGCCTTGCCTTGATACACCTTGTAAGTGTCTTAAGGTGAAACTTAGCTGAAATGTAAATGTCACTAAGAAGATACGACTGCACCTCATCCTTCAATTATTACATTAGCTTGTTTTCAAAATATGGAAGCTTTAATTTGATATTTGAAAATATTTTTTCTTTCTTTACTTATTTCTTGGGTGAAACTCATGAAGAAAGTCTATTTCAAATTCTGCTTGTGCTTTCAATGTGTTTGATAATCATTTTATGAAAACAGAGAACTGAATGACAGGATCCATGGTTTGAGATCATGTAGCCAGAGAAGGTTCTTTGTGCAATACTTCACATTTGAAGAATAAGTACATCAGTTCATCAGTTGAAAAATAAAGTTTCCCTTTAACATTTGTGTCTAAATACCATAATTATTTTTTTAAGGCTGGCAAGGAGTCACATGGAAAAGATGAGGGATAATGGGTAGAAGTTTCTTCTGTGGATATTCCAATTAGACACAAGATGATAATTTTTCAAATTGAAAAAATCATCCTTTGAAACACCCCAGGGAAGTGGTAGATTCCCCGGTATTGGCCACTTAAGAGCAGTGGGACAGGGTGCTGGGCCATTTGGTCTAAACTGGCATTTTTGCCTAAAAAGGCTGGACCAGATAATCCTTGAGGTTCCCTTCCTACCTGGTATTCTGTGGATTCTGTGAGATATTAAGATATAATAACATGGTTCTTCATTATTTCTTGAAATGTTTATAATTAGGATGTTGAACCCTTTACTAAAAATAACTACAAGATATGTAGGACATGCTACTTTACTTTCCTCAGCACTGTTGGGGATGTTTTGTAATAAGAGCTCAAAAAGCTTCGTAATACCTAGAACTGTATATCAAGTTTCCAGACTAAAATGAAGGCAAAAGTCAAACCTTTGATCTGTAGGTTTTTGTCATGAATGAAGTTAAAAAATTAATTTAACATAACATCAACACAACTATATAGGAAAGAATAAACTAACACTTTTATCTTGTCTCTAACCTGCTTGCAAGTAAAGCTGGCAGACAAATTGGCCAGTGACTGACAAGTATCCATCTTGAATTTACCAAGTCCATAGTTTAAAGAATTAACACTGAATTCTTCCATATATTTATACACATTTCTAGGATAATTTTTTGAACACAACTACTTAATTCTTTATTCTGAACATGGCATGAATGCTACGTAAAATTATGTAGCAGAAAGCTTGTTTTGTCTCCAATATTAAGTCAAACACTGCTGGTTCGGGAATGTAACAACCAAACATAATTGCTGGGTTGCTTTTTTTTTTACAATAAAGAATCCCATTTTTCAAACAAACAAATTAATCCTTTTCTGATCTTTCTTAAATAGGATGTAGAATGTACTTTTGCAATTTTTTCTTCATCTGTATTATTGTTGATATTAAGTATATAATTGTTATTTGACATTTCATTTTTGCCATCAAAAAGAAAAAATCCCTCAAAAATTTGGTTATTTTCATTTTATTCTTTATATAGTCTTGATTGTAAAGAAATTATTTCTAAAATGAAGGTAGACCTTAGACCTTTACTGCAAAGTCATATGTGATGGAAGCAGGCATAGTAAGTGTGACCTGCTGATCCAATAGTGAGAAAATATTAGCTAACAATTTTATTGCATCTCCTGCAAGAGAGTGGTTTAAGAATTCAATATCAAAGCTGATAATTTTTCCAACCTTAAAATGCATTTTGTTGTACCTGGCTACCATATTTACAATGTTCAATGGAGAGAAGTACCTTAGAATATTCAGTTATGTAGTCTATTTCCTGGAGCTTTGAAATGCAAGTGTCAATTCTTGAAGCAAAAGGAGTAGGTAATTTAAGGGCTCTTAAACTTTACAAACATTAGGTGAGATTGCACTTGTCAACATAGCTCTTAGAGTAAGTCCTGAGTTGATTATCAAAATCCACTCTGCTTTCCACTGCTGCATCACCGAAGGTCTTTTCCTAAGAAAGAAAACACAGTGAATGTCAGATAGATAAAACTGGAATTCTTAGAAATTGAAATGCAGTGTTTAGAACTCAGTCTGAGCAGTACACGAAGAACAGAGATTTTTTCTTGAAATATTTCCATGTGATGGAGAAGGTTGGTTTGATTTGTATTTTTTTCTAACAGTCTCTAACTATGGCAGATTGCTAATGTATTCTGAAAAAATGACATCGATATTCACCCTGATTTAAAGCTTGATTTAGTGTTGATTGCTTCATTTCTACACCCACAGAGTCATAATGTATATTTGGTATGTTTGGTTATGATGTAATTTTTATTCATGAATGGAGGGTTTGTGATATTATGACAGTGGTTTGCCTGCACTTTTCATTATATTATTTTTATTTGCAACTGGTGTTCCCTAGTCCCATTTTTTGAGATCAAATTCCATAGCAATGACCTCAGTTTCACTAGTTTGATAAGATATTTTATTTCAACATAACATCTGGTTTATCACCAGTGTAATTTCCCTGTGTGTCAGTTAAGCTTCATCAGTTTTTAAGCTGGAACCAGTGAGAGATTGGAAGATAGCAATTATTCTTTGGTTTTGTAGAGTACCTTTGCTAATTTAAATTTGTTTTAAAGCAAGTGATAAAAAGTCTTTGATAAAAGTCTGTGGACAGATGCACCCATGATTTGTGTTCTTTCACAACAATTGTATAAATCTGAAAAAATTTGTTATGCCAAAGCATTTCTTAGAATACAAGGAGAGTATCCTGAGAAGTGTGCAAAGAACTTTTAAATGTTTAGTAATTCCAGTACTTATGTAGAATATATATTTATAGGTAAAAACAGAAATTTTGTTCAGAAAATAGAAACAGTTGATGAGAGGAAAAATGTTATGAGAGGAAAAATGTTATGAGAGAAATAGTTTATTTACCTGAAAAAATTAGGATGGCAATCATTAATTTGCTTACCTGAATTATGTGATTAGAAAACTCTTATGCTCTGGATTTGAGTACCAGTTACTTTTTTGTCCACTAAGTGTTATGAGAAATGCCAGGAGATCAATTCCAATATCCAAAAATCTTAAATTTGGACAGTTGTAGCTCAGGTAAGTGAATTCTAAGTGTTCAGACACCTTTTGTTACAAATCAAAGTGTGGTTTGATTGTTTTTTTGTTTGTTTGTTTTTTTACTTTTTAGAGTTTCAGCAATATTTAATTGCTTTCGCAAGTGTTGTAGCAATATTGGTTTCTATGAGATGTTAGTGTATATAAGTTGTTCATACATTATGATTAACATGCTTTTCAGTTGACATTGATTGATTTTTTTTTAACACAGACACTCAGGATCTACGAGGAAGCCACATTAGTTTCAATCAATAATTCCCTGCTCTTCTTATTATCTCTGGAACTCTATAGGGAGGTGTAGGGGTCAGAACTGATCATTAATAGAATCCTAGGTCATGCACTTCAAACAAAACTGCTTAATAACTGGAAAGCTTCATCATTCTAAAGAAGCTTAGACATATTGCAGGGAGCAAAGAAAAAAAAAGAAGAAAACAGAACTACAATTCCTTTAAGAAATGAGATTTTTTGCTTTTACATTTAGAATATTTAATATGCTGTTTGTTGTAATATTTATGTTATTTTATAATTATTTCATTACAGATATTTCAAATCTTCCTTCACTGTAATTATTATACATTTTACTTAATTGCATTTAAGAAATGTCTCCTTAAAACAAGTAAAACCAAAAGGAAAACTCGTATGCATATCAAACCTATTTTTCAACATGGCTTAAAGAAATAATAATTATTTTCTTCCTTTCCTCATCCTATCTCCCACATATGCAGTCACAAATGCATCTGTACTTATAGATTCACCAGAGCATGTACAAGGCTTTCTTTTCTTTAAACTACCTCTAGACATCAGAACTACAGATTTTCCTAGTTACTGATATGGAAGTAAAATTGTTTCTATTGCTCATGAGCTTCCTTTCCTATGCATGCAGTCTGACAATTTCCACCTTGCAGGCCACTTTTCATTTGGAAATGCACAGGAAGTTTCATTCCAGTTACTTTGCTTTCAGCTCCAAACTAAGGACAATGCGTCATTCCAAAAGAAGTTGAGTGAAATTTATTGTCTCAATAATATCACAAACTTAGTAAAATAATGTAAACATGTTCACATTGAATACCTTTGTTCTCTTTGATAATGAATGTTGAATGTCAATTAGAGATTGAAGAAATCTGGGGGAGAAATGATGCTGTTCAACCCTAAGACAGAAATTGAGCAGTGTTAAATGGAACATATCAGTAGCTGCACTGTCAATGGCAAAAGAGATGTGTCTATAAGAAATATAGGGAGGTAGGTTAGGTTTCCTTTCTTGATTGAGAATGAATAAAAGGAATAACCAAACACATGGCATAAAAAGCAAGCAACCAATGAAAAATAACCCCAAAACCCTGCCAAGGAAGGTAGCACACAGATTGATAAGTACCCTAAAGGAGTACTTTAATGAAGAAGGGTAGGTAACAGTTCCACTATGTTCTGAAGTATTTGGTGCCTAAACTCAGACAACTGAGGCCCCATCTTGAATACTGTGGCAGTTTTGGGTGCTTCAATATAAGATGGACATCAAGCTCTTACAGTGTGTCTAGAGGAGAATGACCAAGATAATGAAATGTCTTGAGGGCAAGACTTAATGAGAGGAAACTGGGGTCACTTTGGTTGTTCAACTTGGAGAAGTCTGAGGGATGACCTCGTCTCAGTCTCCAACTTCATCAAGATGGGCAGCAGAGGGGGAGATCCCATCTCTTTGGTGACTTTGGGTCTTTGGTTAGGACCCAAGGAAATCGATTGAAATAGCATCAAGGGAAAGTCAGATTGGACATTTGGATAAGGTTCTTCAGCTAGAGTGTGGTCAGGAAATGAGACAGGTTTCCCTGGGAAATGGTCATAGCACCGAACTGGTCAGAGTTCAAGGAGTGTTTGGACAATACTCTTGGTCACAGAATCGTAGATTCACTAGGTTGGAAGAGACCTTCAAGATCATTGAGTCCAACCCATGCCATAAGACCTCAACTGAACCATGGCACCAAGTGCCACATCCAGCCTTTTTTTAAACACATCCAAGGATGGTTATACCACAACCTCCCTGGGCAGACAATTCCAGTACTTTATCACTCTTTCCATAAAAACTTTTTCCTAATATCCAACTTATATTTCCCTTGGCACAGTTTGAGACTGTGTCCTCCTTCCAGAGATGATACATCCTTTTTCCTTCCTAAGTTCCTTTGAAACCTCATTGCCCAGTGCCCTGAAGTCCCTTTTAATTCCCCTGATGGTCCTTTTTTCAATCTCATCACTACCACCCTGGAGTATCAGCAGCGGGTAATAATCAGAGGGCTGAATCACCGCAGGGAGGCTCTCAGTAATATCCTGTACTTGGGCCCCAGGGAGGCAGAAGACCTCCCTGTGGGTTGGATCCAGTCGATACATGGAGCCCTCTGTTTCCCTCAGAAGGGAGACTGCGACTACCCTTCTTTCCTTTCTAATGTTAGAGGTGGTGATCCATCTGACATATGAATCATAATTTGTCATATGGTTTTCTCTAGTCCTGAGAGGAGCAGGGAATGGAATTGATGATCCTTACAGGTCCCTTCCAGCTTGAGATATTCAATGACTCCATGATTCGATGACTGGACCTGGCACAAAGCTGCAGACCAGGATTTTGCATGATGTTTGTCTTTTCCACAGAACAATTCATTCACAGCAGTCTAGTAGCAGGGAGTGAGTACTGGTCACAGCTTACAAGTCAGACACAATATAGATTTAGGGTAAGGGAAATAATGCCAGGATAAGAGTGAATAAAATGTCATTGAAAATAAAATATTTTTTATAACTATAACGAAGACCTGGAAACACTTTTCACTTACAAGCATTCTACTTCGAAGTTAAATCTGGCATCAATATACTATTTCAAGTAAAGAGATTGCTGCCTTTTTAAAGTATAAGGCAGGGAAATATTTAGGAAAGCAGAATTATTTATGTGATTTGGAAGGTGGCCAGGATCCAGGGGTTAGCACTGGTACTGTGCAAAGAGTGCTGAGAGAACTTTAATTGCCTCTAATGCTTAGTGCCTTGCTTTCACATTTCATCTGAAAGACAACACCTCCAGCCTCCCGGTGTTTGATTGGATGCATTAGTTCATCAATGCTAACAGCTTTGTTTCCTTTACTTCCTTGACATTCCTATGCAGTCACCCATGTAGTCTAATCCTCTTTCATCTATGTGCTCTGATGGCAGTTTCAGCACAGAAAAATGGTTAGAGGTTATGTGGCGTTAGATTGTGGAACAACTTTCTGAGGAAGTGACTAGAAGCCTAATTACTACAGACATTTTAAATTGAACTGGACAAAATAACTAGAGAACATATTATGCATCAGCATAAGCATGCACTGAATCACTGGGTAGAGTTTTCTGTGCTTGATATCTTGCGGCAGGGCACTATCAACAACCACAGCAGTCTGATTGCAGTCTGATTCATTACCTAACTTCAGGCAATAGGTCAACATGACATTCCTAAATTCAGGAGTTTGGTCACTGTAAGCTCCCTCTTCATCTCCCTCTGCAGACAGGGGGCTGTAATGGGCATTACAGAGATCAGGTAGTGTGAATATCAGAATTACTTCTGAAAACTTGTCTCTTTTTCTTTTATGGCATTAAAGAGAGCATAGGATGACTAGCAGATAGGTTTTCTGCTTGAATGTAATGTTTGTAAACATTTGAGGCCATCAGCTGCTCAGATTGCTTTCTGGAAAAGCCACTGTCTTCACTGATTAGAGGCAGTTTATAGAAGAAATGTAACATGTTTATATTACCCCCTTTGGTTTTCATCTTACCTTCCAGTTATCCCCAGAAGAGTGGAAAAGGAGAAACTTCCAAAATTATTCATGTGTGAAGGTGGGCTTCTGCCAGGGCAACATGTTTGTCTCCAGTGAGTGTAAGAGAATACAGAGAGATGAACCTATGCAAATACCCCTGCCATCAGTGGGAGAGGTATAACTACAGCTAAATGACATTTCAGGCACTATGTGAAAGTAGCATGGTCAAGGAATATTCCCCCCACTAGTAATCCCATTAAGTGCAAAGAACTATAAAAAACAACAAAAAAAAGTTTCATAAAAGTGAATCAAGGAAGGCTATAACATGGTTAGAAATGGCATTTTAAAGCTATGTACCACTTTTTTTTAACTTACCTTAGGTTTAATATCTGTGGTGATAGATGATGTGTCAGAAGAGTCCTAGAAAATGTTAAAATTGATTGCTAAATTAATGACAACATTAATAGCACTACTATACCCAACACCTGAGACAGAGTAGTAAATGCTAGGCATTTTTGTGTATCTCTTTCAAAATAGTCTGCACAGTGCTGATTCAGGGAAAATATCTTTTCTGAAGACAGAGCCTTAGAAAGCCACATATTTATGGTGATATGGAAGAGTTGTGCTTCCCCTGCAGTTATGGGATGAGGTCATATTGGAGGAAAAAAAATATTTGTGTAATAAAAACTGGCATTTTCATATCAGAAATAAACTTTAATATGTCTTCATTTTTTATTTCTCTAACTTGCTTTGCTTATGTTTTTCTGCTGTGTTATTTTACAGTATCACAGACATGCAAGGTACTTCATAAGCCAGTCTCACACAGTCCTAGACTAAAAGCTCTTGCAGTCTAAGGATAGACTTCATTGGTGATACAAGGCAATAAGGATATGTAGCTGCTTTTTGTCAGTCATCCAGATTCCAGGGAGTAGGACAAGGAGGAGAGCTCTCACAACTTTGTACTCTCAGATGAGGTGGAAGTAGAGAAGTAGAATTTCCATCCACTTGTTTTGGAGTACATCTTTTGAGAGTTTCTGGGGTTCATCTAGCATCCTTCTGAGAAGGGCATACACAGAGAACTTCCACCCATGCTCATCCCTTTTGAGAGGGCAAGGTTCAGCCCTAATTGAATATGAAAGAAGATTTATCAGTCTAGACTGTGCATCACAGAGGCGAAATAAATTCTGATTTGGGATTAAAAAAAAAAAAAAAAAGAAGCAAGCATTTCAGATAAGGAATAGAACTGATTTGGAGTTTGATTGTTTTAAGGAAGGAAAGGCCTGTGAATTGGTTTTTTTTCAGTTGTACTGGAATGTTTTGGTGCCTTAACTAGCAGCGGCATTACAATAACAATAACCAATGGAAATAATCACCTGTTTTGTCTCCAATTATATCATGTAACAGTCTACAAAATTGACAGACTCATCCTCCTGACCTTGAGAATAATTCTTTTTTTTTTTTTTTATTGTGTTTTAAAACCTACTGTCTGGGCTATATGTAATACAGTTTAAAATAATTCAAGAAAAGGCTTTCTTTGGTAGGATAGATGTCTTCTGCACAAAGCAGCAAGCATATTTTAAATTTCAGGCTTCAGCTTTGCATGCATTACTGAATTTTTAATTTTGTTAAGCATAAAACATTGAGGGCTTGCTAAGAATATTGACGAATTCTGAGCATCTTTTTAAAAGTAAGTAGTTACCCTAGACACAGTATTGACACTCTTGCTTTAACAGCCTTAAGTCAGAATTTTGATGTAAGTTTTGGAAGTCTAATTCTTATTTATAATATAAAGCCAAGGGAAATGCCAGCCTTGGAAAAGAAGGCTGCAGTGTTGAGTGTAGGTCCCAGCATAGCCCTGCCCAAAATATAAATGGCCCAAATTCAGTGTCACCTGGTCATGTACACTGACATCCCCCTGCTGGCACTCTGTGTGTTTAAGTCAGGTGATACCTGGTGGGATCTCTCTAGAAGGGCCTGTTACCTGTCTGAAGAGCATCAGCAATTTGTTCCCAGTTTAAGTTTAATCTTCCTTCAGAAGAAAATCATGCTATCTGCAAAGTGCCTGGAACCCAATTTTATTGTGATCTGACTTCGTGAAACTGGATCAGGAATGTATCGTGTTTTAGCTAATAATATCAAGATTTTCTCTGTGCATTTCATCTCAGGGAAGTTCAGGAACTCCCACAGATGTCTGTCTCTTTGAGTCTGTATTTTTGTATCGATTCTATCTGAATTTTTATTTTCAACTGCAGGCAGTCTGCTCAGTAACTTCAATGTGAATGTCAGAAGCTCCTTGTTGAAGTGGTGGGCAGCAGGCAGATAAACTGCCTCAGAGTCTTGGGGTAGGAGGACATTTGGGTTTAAAAAAGCTCACTAGGTCTTCACTGTTAGAAAATACTTCTGGGCTTTTAGTACCAGATTTCCTGAAGAGAAATTCTTACGCTCTTTATGCTAATTAAGTGGGTTTTACAATTTTGCATTTGTCACATGTCAGAAGTGGAAGTCTTGGTCTGTTTGAATATTTCAAGTACCTGACCTCTGTTCATTTGAATTCACATCACACTTTAATTTTTGTGGTTTCACCATCCTACACGAAAAAGTGCTGAGTTAGTGTTATCTTCCTTTACCAGTGATATGAATGGCATTATCTGCATTGGTTGGTGTTAAGCCCCAGACGTGCTTGATGAGTTTCTTAAAGGGGCTTAAGTTTTTTATACCCTGAGGCAGGGGCACAGGAGAAACATGACATTCTCAGGAGGTTTGCACAACAAACTTTTACTGTCAAACTTTAGAAATAAGGGTACTTGGCAAATTTTAAAGCAAATATTCAATCCAAATAAAGCATTTTGCATGGCATTGACTTAGAAACCTCTAACCCATCCAAGTTCAAGTTACCCAGAATTTGAGAGGAGGAAATTAGGAGAACAGAGAGCAGGATGGGAGTGAGAGAGAAAGATTAACAATCACCGCTTGAATTCCAGCGCAATTATAGTTACTGTAAAATCCAAATGCTGGGCCTTGCCCATCTGTGCCTTTGTGCAACTGCTCTCATCTGCCTTGGTCTCCTGGGGTACTCCCCTCCCGGTAGGGTCTCTGGTGTGCCAGTGGCTGACAGTCATTCCAGGCTGGACAAGAGCTCCAGGAGATGTGATGTGGAACAGTGAATGCCTTGCTTTTCACAGTATTTTCCCTGCCTCTTGTTCTTTAAGGTAACCTGAATACAGCTGATTTTGAACCTCTTTGCACAGTTTAGAACCCTTTGGGTAATGTGGAAACAAAAAATATATTCTGAGTATTTTGGAAACATGTTGGTATATAAAAATAAAAAATATAAAATATGTCTGATGAGTATTTTCGGAAACAAAATATATGCTGAGTAATGTGTTGATTTCAGTTTTGCAGGTATATATAAAATCTTGTTTATGTATAAATATGTAGAAAATAGAAAATCCCTTTATATTTATATTATTATGTGACATTGGAGTGAATAAATCAGAAGCTGAAAGGCCAAAACACAAAATTCTTCCCCAACATTTAGTGCTTCTACTCCAATATTACTTTCCTGGTCAAGGATGACTTTGCAAGTAAAAAACCTCACTGCTGTACAAAGTTACCTAGCAATTGTAATTGTCCTAAGCTGGTAATTATACCCATGAGAGTACTTTCCAGGACAAGCCAGAGGACTCAAGTCAGGTTTAAACCAGTGTAAGAGCACATCCATCTATTACAATGTCTAAACTAATTTATTGTGAATTAAGTGGTGCCAGTTCTTTGTGTAGGAAATTCTAAAATGACATTGTGTTCAGCATGCAAATAAAGATTATGGAAAGGTTTCTGTACTTGAGGTAGCTTTTGCTCCTCTTTCAGATGTTGATGACTATATCTGGAACATGAGCATGAGTCTAGATCCTATTATGGAATTAATAAAATAGCCTACCCAGACAGAGAGACATGATTCCTATCTTGATATTCTTATAATTTAAGGTTCACATACTTTAACCTCTCAGTCAAATTAAGAATGCTATTGAAGCTAATGAACCTGTTTCCTTGAATTTGAATTTACCGGATCAGTACTCTTCTGGATAGCTAGATATAATAAAAAGAAATAATGGGATCAGTGCAGTGACAAGCTTCCCGTAAGAAAGAAATTTGAAAAAGATGTTGAGATTCATGTAAGAGTAATTTTAAATTCTTTGTATAAATGGTTTCCCTTTTTTCTAAGTTTTTATATAACAATTGATTTAAATAGTGTAGTTTTCACTGTAATCTAGTAGTAATCTATTGCAGGCTTTTATTTGGAACAGAAAACTTTATATGAGAAAGACTAACTGCTTCTCAGTTTGCATTGGCTTTTTTCTGTACTCTGAATCTTTTTTTAAATTTTATTGTGGACTGTTAACATAGTGTTGGTTCTATTTAATTTTTTAATTTATTTTGCATTGAGTTTTTTATTAAAATAATGAAAAATAACTTTCCTTTGATCTTTGAATTCATATCATAATATGATGAGATTTAGAGGTGTGACATCCTGTTAGAGTGCCCCTGCTAGCTTCAATATTCAACCTAATTTTGGAGTATTTTTCAAAGTTATGGAACTTCACTTAAACATTAATTTGCACAGTATTCAAGATTTAAATTTTCACTTCCTAAGAATGTGCCTACGTATAGTATTTTCCATGTATAACACGTTGGTTTTTATTTTTATTTTCCCATAACATAAAATGTCGAGATTTTCTGTACTGAAAAACAGTGGAATAACGTATTTAAACATAAATGAAAAGCTACAGAAAAGTTGTATATAATATGATATGCACAGGCTATCAATTATGAAAATTCATCAGAGTATATATATATACATGATAAACATAAAGAATAAAAAGAGGTAAAGATTGAAATTAAAGCAGTATAAATTTCATGTGATATCTGTGAAAGTGAGGCTTAAGAAAATTATGAGAATATTAGTAAATATACCCAAATATATTAAAAAAATAGATTATCAGCAGATTTTTTTCAATTTGAATTAAGACATTTGGTTTTTTTCCTTTTCTAGATTTTATCCTTATAACGTAAAGCTGAATCTGCTTGAATGGTTTTAAAAGATTTTGCCAATCGAAAAAAAAAAATTATTCATGAGAATGAAAATGGGGTAGACACTCTTTTCCCTCTCGTTACCCTCTCCTCCTCTTTTCTATATCCTTTGCATGCCCTGATTTGAACAGAAAAGGTTTCCACTGAGTATTGGAGTATGCTTTCTACAAAGTTATTTGTGTCCCAGATTTGTTGACTCTAAATACTGTATGATATCAGCTAGAAAATCAGCTACAGTCTTGGTGTTCAGCAATCTGCAGCCTTGATAGCCATCTGTGTCCATAATACTTTCATTAATAGGATGTGCTATCATCACAGCAGAATTTCATTATGCTGCAGAGGCACAGTGGCTGAGTAAGGAGAGATAACCAGTAGCTTATAAGAGTTGCATTAAAAACAGTCATAGACATTTTGAGAAAAATAAGGCATAACTACCTCTGAAGGCCTTTCCTGTTTTCTGTAATATTATCAGTAGCTACTGAAACCAAATTTTTGTGGTTTTTTAAAATACTTTTATAAGGATTCTTTATCTACCAAAATATTTAATCACTGATCTCAGTAGAGCAGTACTGATGTTTATTTCAGGTATAGATTGCATAGCTACCATTTTCTGGTAGACATTCAGTAGTAGAGTTGAAGATGTAATCATGAATAAAGATCTTTTCTGAAAATTAGCTGTTGATGCTGGATTCTGATAGACTGTGGTTTTTTTTTTTTGTGAAGTTTACTTTCTGGGTTTTTTTTTTTTGTTTTGTTTTGTTTTTTTTTGTTTTGTTTTGTTTTCTTTTTCTTTTTGGTTTTTGATTGGTTGGTTCGTTGATGTTTTTTTCTTTTTGTTTTGTTATTTTAGTAGTGTTACTGGATGCTGGACTACTGGACCTATAAAAAGAAGCAGCAGTGTAGAAGAAAGCATGAAGACAGAGGGACATAGAGGATGAGGAGAGGGTGGAGTCAAGGACATGAAGCTAAACAGTGTGGCCTGGTTAAGTAAAATTAGAGGTTGGCTAATGAGGTGAATCAAAAGGCAATACAGAGGAACTGAATAATTGCAGTGGTAATAGCATGCCTTTCCAAGTGAGTAAAAGCTGTAATTAGCTCTGAATTTAGCTGAAATAGAAAAAACAGGTATAGATTCACCTGAAGATAGAAACAGAAGCCCATTTTGTTCTCATATTTGTAAGGGATGGTAGAACCTGAACCAGGAAGGTGAAACAGGAGAAGTTAATATTGCTATGTATCTCTGAATATATCCTTACTTTTGCTTTCCCCTGAGCTGCTTTTTAAATTTTTAGTATAAGAAAAAAAGTATTTGATTTTACCAATAATGCGTGCTTTAATAAAATGAATTAATTAAACTCCTAATGGAAGACATTAGTGAACAAGTTTAGTTAGTCATGTTGCTCACTTCCTCAATCTTCAGCACAATCCCATTTTCTCACAAACCCATTAAGAGATATTCATCAGTTATTCATCCTCTTACAAAAAGAACTTGGAAATACCAGCCATCACCTAAAACACAAGATAAATATGCCTGCCATCCAGAGTTACTTGACATCCAAATTGGTGTAGGTCTTTTAATTGCATTTCTTCTCTTCTTATGTTCAATGATAAAGTATCTTTGATGTTTTGACGAGGAAACCTTTTCTCCTGCTAGTAACTGTTGTACAGAGGTTTCTTCAGCTACTCTTCTCTTCCATTTATCTTGGGTGGACTGTTCAGACCAGGGTGCCCTTCTTTTGTTGTAAAGTAGTTAATCATATTTCTAAATATAATGTGAATTAAAATATGAATAAATCTGTTCCTCATTGCTTGTGTAGTAGGACAAGGACAGTATAGATAATGTTTTCATAGACATTAATCTTCTTGGCCCATTTTATCATCAGTGTATGCTTTATACATAGGTGTATAATTTTTTGGTTTAAAAATGTGGATAGGTCCTGAGCTTCATGAGACAAGGTGAGCGGATGGACTGTTTAGAGTGGAGAGGACTGAAGTATGCTCAATGTCAGGACGGGTAAAATAGAAGATGTGATACTAAATATCTCATATGGAGAGATAAGGAATTTAATAGAAACCTATTTGCAATTTTACAATTGAGAGAGGAATGACATCTCACATCTGCTTCAGAGTAAATGTTTGCTTCCTGATAACTCCAGAATAGTTAACCAAATGCTAAAATCCATTATTCTACATCCTTCGGCCTTGTCACAATAATGACTAATGATCATATCAAGAGTTTACAACAAAGTTCACAGAAGTCTTATTGGTGAGGATTGAAGGGTGTCCAGTAATGGTCATATTACATTAACTAAAAAGGCAAAGTTAGAAGATGGCAGATTCCCGTAGTCCATTATCCTGTTATGCTGGAGAGAAGGAAGCTAATGAGGGCAGCAAGAATTTAGCAGTACTCCTTTAACACTGGTACTTTCAAACAACTTACTGGTAAAGGCACTGCATCCTCTGCTAGGCCTTCAGCCACTTGGTTGTCTCTTCAAAGTCTTCAGAATTGGTTGCGTCAATAAATTTTTTATTAAGTCCTTTGTTCTTTTATTGTCTCTTGTTGTAAGCAATGGCTCACTTTTCCTGTGGTGCTCATAATTGTGTATATGTACATATATACACGTCCTCATCAGGTGTTCCAGTAATAAGACCTTATTTGTTCCTTTCTCTGAACACTTTTCTTTCAATTGCATCTTTTCAGTTTTAAAACTTCCAAGGTAGATACTGGGGCTTATGTAGCTTTGCAATGGTGTGCTTTTATTTTTCCTGTTTTGTTCTCTGTTCTTTTTTTGGTAACTTGTATCATTCTGCTTCCAATTCTGACAGTTACTGAGCCCTGGCTTGATGTTTACTTTGAAACATTTCTGGTTTGATTTCCAGATCTCTCTCTGAGATGATAATAGCTAAATTAGAGTACACTCCTGTATATCTATAGCCAGAGCTATTTTTTTTTCCATGTGCATTACTTTGTTTTTATTGACATTGGATTTCAGCTACCAGTTTATCATCTGATTTCACAGCAGTATAAGATCTCTTTGCAGCTTTCACAACTTTCTTTCTACCACTCAGAATAATGTATTGACATCAGCATATACAAGCCACAGTTCCAGCTCAGTGAAAGCTGCAGCATCACAGGTTCCTGGCTTTGGACATTCTGATTCCTTTCATCTCTATTTTTTTGTTGTTTATTAACACTAAACAAGTTTCACAGCTTTGCAATTTTTTTCTTAATAAAACTATTAAGCTTCAGGTTGTCCTTGGCTTTTTTTAATTTACTCTTTCTGATCTCTGTGCCCCTTTGTAGGAATGCAAAAAGTAAAGAGAACATGCCTATGATGAGTTAATTCATGTAACATGAAGAAATAATATCACTCACTTTGTTTGGAAAAGGACATTTCTGTTGGATTGGGAATTGTTATCAGTATATTGGGTCTTTCTTCTAGCCTGATGTCAGTAGTCAATTACTTTTGGAAAGTTTATTTTTATTGTAGAATAATCAGTTGACTTTGCTGATCAGCACTTAACCTGATTGCTTTCCACATTTTGATTTTTTTAAACTTTTTCCTTGTCATTTGTTTCTTTTCTGTAATGTAAGCTTTAATTTATTGCAAGCTGAAAACTTATGATTATCGAGTGGTTGGAAATGTAATTGAGGCTGCCTTTTACATCTAGTATTAGTTCATGCAAATTCACACAAAAAATGTGTACTGCCTCTTGACAAGAATCCTTTACCCTTAATAAAAATACTATATCTGGCAATTTGTTAGTTACATGAGTCTTAGTTCAAACTCTTAGGAGTCAAGATCCTTTGTTTTCTATTAAGTCAAAATACACTAAAACAGTAGGATATTTTACCATCAGCAAAGTTATAAATTATCTCACAATCTGTTAAATGCCTTTGTAAAATAACTGTAAATCTGAGCTTCTAGCCAAAATTACTTATGACCTCATATCTCTGAGATGGCATGTTGTCATGTTTGATAAAAGCTGAACAAAACAGTTATTTTGACAGCTTGTTTACTCTTAGTTTTGTGTGTGACATGTTAAAACAACTCTCTGGCAATCATCTGTACAGAAAATAAGCAAAGTTTTCAGATAAGTCAAACATTAAAGTAAATTTTAGGACAAGAGACAAAAGAAGTTCAGTTAAGGAAGTCATATTCTTAAGAAATTGTCTTTCCTTGGCACTGTAAAACTTTTTTTTAGTTTACTGTTTATTAGGTTTTCTCTTTTTTTAATATCTAGATTATACATTTTTGGCACCTGTAGAAGAATTTTAATTCTGTTAGAGTAAAATACAAGTTTTATAGATGTATAGGTGTTTCATTCTTATTATATGTTTTTGCTCCTTTTACAGATATTTAGGTGCTAAGTGCTGCTATGTTCATTACTGAATTAGTGCTAGAACAAGTTGGTTTAGTTTTGTTTGAAGCTTTTTAAGAGAATATAAAACCTATTATCTTTGAGGTATCTTCATTCACTGCTGCTAAATTAGCAAAGATTAATAGTATTTTATATTGTAATTTAATTAGATCTATCAAATAATTCAAACAGGAAATTAGTTCATTATGTATGCAGCTAATGGAATTGAATGTCAAGATCATTATATGGTATCAAAATTTTGCCACATTTAGGGTAGCTTTAAGAAGAAATACTTGAAATAGTAGGGATTCTCAGCACATATAGTGTCTCTGCCTTTAGGCATAGCCTGAGGCTCTGAACATTTTTAGCAAGTGGAACTCTATTAGAATCCATTTTCATAAATAAAAACAGAATTTAAGTTATTCTTCCCAGGGATTAGCTATCTGGGACTATTCAGGAATGTATTTATATTAGTGTTAATTTCCTTAGCATGCTAATTTGATTTTATTTCACATTTGTATGCTCAAGTACAAACTCCTCCAGGACTATCTCTATGTCAATCAGCACATGCAAATACTTCCTTTTGGTTCCATTTAAGCAATGCTTGAAAGAAATTCACAGAAATAGATCTATGAAGTATTTCCAAGGGATTTAATTTCTCAGCAGTTAGCTTTATTTTTGCTATCCATATTAACAAAGTAACATAATCACATATCCCTATAAACTTATCTTAATTTTACATATGAAGTGAAAAAATATGAGTCTCTTAAGGCATTCTTAGAATAACTTACATTTCATAGCAGATAGGAGATATTAGTCCTGTGAATTCTCTTCCAACTATTGTATCCTGGTAGAAATCCCTTCACAATTCCATTTTTCCAGCAGTGAGGATGATTTTTATAGGATACATTTAAGTTTCTGGATTTCAAGCAATTTTTTCTTTGGCAGA